>CM077151.1:248952377-249337519 GCA_039583875.1 Platanthera guangdongensis | reverse complement strand
GCTCCACAAAAAGGCGTACCAAAGCATCCACGTGTGCTTCCTTCTTCATTGGAATGAACCGGGCCACCTTTGTCAGTCGATCCACAAAACCCACACCGAATCATTCCCGGAGCGGGAACGAGGTAACCCATGAACAAAGTCCATGGAGATATCCTCGAACTTCCATTCGGGGATGGGCAGCGACTGCAACATACCACCGGGACTCCTGCATTCAGCCTTCACTCTTTGACACGCTTCGCAATGGGTAACATGTAGCGAACATCCTTCTTCATTCCCGCCAACACATGGTCTTCCGCAGTCCGGCATACATCTTAGCAATACCCGGATGCACTGAATATTGAGAGGAATGCGCCTCTCTCAATATATCTTCCCGAATTTTGCCGCCCTTGGAATATAAAGTCGGCCACGAAAATAAACGAGGCCGTCTTTTAGTGTGTACTATCGGTGGTCCCATCTTCAATTGCCTTGATTGCCGGGGCCAAGGCCGCATCCATACCTTGCTCCACCCGAATCCGATCTCGGATATCACAACTATGCTCACGTTGGCCAAATACTCCGCATACTCTGTCGAAGGATCCTTGAATACTAGAGTAATTTCCATCTCCTCGATCATCCGAGCCAACTCCATGCTCATCAGCCGAGACTCTGGGCTAGAGCCTGGCACTTTTCTACTCAAGGCATCGGCTACCGAGTTCGCTTTCCCGGGGTGGTAGTTCATGGTGAACTCATAGTCGCATAGAAATTCCAACCACCGCCGTTGTCTCAGGTTCAACTCCTTCTGAGTGTGAACATACTTCAAGTTTTTTGTGATCGGAAAAGATCTCGCAGTGGACGCCATATAAATAATGCCTCCAGACCTTCAAAGCGAACACCACTGCTCCTAACTCCAAATCATGAACCGGGTAATTGATTTCATGTTTCTTTAACCGCCTTGAAGCATAAGCGATCACATGCCCGTGCTGCATCAGCACCGCTCCCATCCCTTGATATGATGCGTCTGTGTAAACCTGAAATCCTTCCTTCCCAGACAGAAGTGCAAGGATGGGGGCGGAGGTAAGCCTATCCTTCAACAACTCTTGAAATGCTGCTTCACATTTAGGTGTCCACTCAAATGGCACACCCTTCTTCGTTAAGGAGGTAAGAGGAAGGGCAATCTTGGGGAATCCTTTCACGAACTTGCGGTAGTAGCCAGCAAGTCCAAGAAAGCTTCGTACATCGGCCGCCGACTTCAAGGGCGACCACTCCTTCACGGCCCGCACCTTAGCTGGGTCCACAGCTAATCCTGCTCCACTGATCACATGCCCTAAGAAGGAAACCTCTTTAAGCCAGAATTCACACTTGCTAAACTTGGCATACAAGGCGTGCTCCTTCAATTTCTTCAAAACTAAGGTCAGGTGCTCGACATGCTCCTCCTCCGTCTTTGAATAGACTAAGATGTCGTCGATGAAAACGATGACGAAGATGTCCAAGTATGGTTCAAACACCTTGTTCATCAGGCTCATGAAGGCCGAAGGTGCATTCGTGAGCCCAAACGGCATTACTGTGAACTCATACAAACCATATCTCGAACTGAAGGCTGTTTTCTGAATGTCCCCCTCTTGTATCCTCAACTGATAGTATCCAGAGCGCAAGTCTAATTTAGAGAACCAATGCGCTCCCACTAATTGATCGAACAACTCGTCGATCCGAGGTAGCGGATAAGTGTTCCGCACCGTTAATCGATTGAGTTCCCGATAATCTATGCACAATCGCAGGGTTCCATCCTTCTTCTTTACGAACAACACAGGGGCACCCCATGGTGATGAACTGGGGCGAACGAACCCTGAATCTACTAGTTTTGCAGTTGAACTCTAAACTCCGCGAGTTCTTTCGGGGCCATTCTGTACGGAGCCTTAGATACAGGCTTGGCACCTGGTACTAAATTAATCTGGAAATCGACCTCTCTATGCGGTGGTAATCCTGGTAGCTTCTCAGGAAATACCTCGGGAAAATCCCGCACAACCCGTACATCCTTTAAGTCCAACGCTTCCTCCTTCAACTCGAACCAGATCATGAAGACCTCGTCCCCCTTCATATGAGCTTTTACAACCTGGACGGAAGATAACATCATGCGAGGAGCGAAGCCAATACCTTGGAAGATGACGTCAGAGTCTCCATGTCTCAAATAGATCCGCTTCTCTACGCAGTCGATCCTTGCGAAGTGCCAATCGAGCCATGCCATGCCCAAAATGATGTCGAACTCCGGCATTCTCAGAACCGTGGCCGGTGTATCAAAGGCTTTCCCATCAATAAATAACTCCAACTCGCACTTGGCGGTTGCGATCATCTCCGAGCCATCCGGAAGGCGTACACGTCGGGCTATACCCGTGAAGTACTGAACATCCCCCACGTCTTTTATGAAATCCTCGGACACAAAAGAGTGTGAGGCACCGGTATCGAATAGAGTGTAGGCCGGTTTCTCACTAACCATTACGCCTTAGTATCAAGATTGTGAATGCTCAAGCCAGATTCCTAGAAAAACTTAGGCAGACTAAGGACGAATGCTTAATTTCTTCCTCGTAGTCCTCGTCTTTGAGCTGGGTCCCGCTTCAATCACTCCTTCAGCGAGTCTCTTAACGCTTGTCTGAACACCCAAAAGACCCGCTCCCAACCACTTTACCATATCCATTATCTCCACCAAGCACAAATCTCCTATAAACAAAAGTGGTTGCCCTAGGGAATCTGCCATGTCTATTTTATCCGTTAGATTCAAAATCTGCTATAAACAAAAGTGCTTGCCCTAGGGGATCTCGCAAGACTTTATACCATAGTTTTACATACTTGGGGTCGTCCAAACTTGGAAGATCGACGTATAAAGGTATGTACCTAAGGTCAGGTTGGCTAATCGTAGGGTCAAAGTTGGACAAACTTAATGTGAATTACATATGGGCACACCACTGCTTCCGCTAAGTCAGTTTGTCCCCAAACTGACTAACCAAACGGGGGTGGCACCATTGTTGAATGACTTCTTAGTTGAGGATCGTGGCAATCTGATACCATTTGTAAGACCCCCCCCCCCACCCGGATCCCAAAACACGGCACGAAGGGGGTAAACACGAGGACACAGCCATCCCCCCCCCAACCATCCATCCACACCTATCTCAACACAACAAAACAAGTGACGGTCAACACCGCACTTTCATTCTTCCACAATACTACCCGTAGGGAGACGACGCTCTAAGTATTGGACTAATAAATTTCATTTCACCAATTCAACATATCATGACCATAGTTTAATCTTCTATATGTCATTCCATATAAACTCTACATAAGACTTATATGATGCGCATATGTTATAATCTATCAACATCTTATCAATTCGATTCGATTAACATAAAGGAAACCATCCAAATATCAAGACAACTTGCAATAATAAATCAGTTGTATGCATTCTAAATAATAAAACACCATCATTCAAAGTTCTTCGGTGATTAGCATCAATTATTTAATCTTGACAGAATTCCACCAACTCTTGTTGCACTTAATATAAAACCAGAATTCTAAGTGTATCACTAATCTGGACTGCAACTTCGACCGGAGATTCCCGAGCTACAGGAATCCGGTGAAGTCGTGTAACCCCTCGTTGGAAAGGTATTTTCATGATCTACAACTTTCATATTCAGGTCACAACCCAGATCTGAGAGTAACTTACTCGAAATCGGCTTCACAGTTCACTGCGCACAGAACACAATTTCTGTGTACAGGAATTGCCGGACAGCAAACTCGATTTGGTTTTCCCGGGGCCACAGACATCACCTGAAGTCGTGCAACCACTCGTTGGAAAGGTATTTCCAAGGGCTTCAACTTTCGTGTTTAGCCGAAAGCCCAGATCTGGCCTTATCCATAGGGAAAATGGCCTAGAAGATCGCTGCGCGCAGAATACAGATTCTGCGCGCATCTTAAAGGAAAATGAACGGCATAGGTTCGTCTTCCTCCTCAAGCGATCGTTTCTAAATTTTCCAGAACTATTCTCCTCCCTTATTCAACCTCAAAGGCCATAAACTCCTCACGAGACCATCCACCCATCGTCATATTGAAGATAAGGGGAAGGGTTGAAGAGATCTAAAGTCTAGAACACAAGTTCTAACATGGCCTACCTAGAGATCTTCTCCTCTCCATCAAGACTCTCTTGAGTCGATGTCTCTCCTAAGGCATAACTATAGATCTAGCACCAAGGGAGAGGGTAGGAAACTCACGTTGGCTCCAGCGGTACCACCATTTCTCGCCATGGATCGCGTAGTTCTCCTCGGCGGCATCTTCTCTTTCACGGCGATGGCGGATCTCCTTCGGTAGGACTTGCTCCTGCAGTTTTCCCTCTCACTGGGGTTCTCACTGGAAATAGGGAATGAAAAGAGCATGAAAACGGCTAGGGTTTTCTGTCCCTTATATAAATAAAATATGACACGGGTAGGGACACGGCCGTGTCCGTACCCGTGTCCCGCTTCCGCGAAACGGCCGTGGCGGTTTCCATGTCGATTCAATGCTTGACACGGGTAGGGACACGCCCGTGTCCCAACCCGTGTTCACATGACACGGCCGTGTGCCTGGCCGTGTCATTGGCCGTGTACTTCTCGGGTTGCATCTCGACACTTCTCGTCGAGCTCAACTCGACGCACACGGGTAGGGACACGGCCGTGTCACTACCCGTGTCCCTTGGTGTCGACACAGCTCGACGATCTCGACACGGGTCGTCGAGCTCAACTCGACGCACACGGGTAGGCACACGGCCGTGTCCCTACCCGTGTCCCTAGGTGTCGACACAGCTCGACGATCTCGACCCAGGTCGTCGAGCTCAACTCGACGCACACGGGTAGGCACACGGCCGTGTCCCTACCCGTGTCCCTAGGTGTCGACACAGCTCGACGATCTCGACACGGGTCGTCGAGCTCAACTCGACGCACACGGGTAGGCACACGGCCGTGTCCCTACCCGTGTCACTTCCTTTTTACACTGATTCTCCACTTCTCCACAAGTGCAGTCCAATTCCCTGCACTCTCAGGACTCAAGTCAACCCTCCTGACTCAAAACACACACACTAGGGGGCTAGAGCGATTCGGGACGTTACAACCCAGGTCACAGTGTGTCCTTGTTTCTTTTCATAAGAAAAGCTGGAAATGTAAGAATATTCAGGCTGGCTTTTATACTTTAAGGGGTGAAATCTTCTAGGTGGAAAGATCCACTGATTAAACTAATTATTGAATGTTCTTGGTTGGTTATAAGTTTTTGAAAAATTAAAATTTTTGTTAAGTTGATTTGCATTCGACGAATTCTGTTGAGTTCGTCGAATTGGGATGAGTTCGTCGAACTGCACTCAGAGAATGATAGAAGTCATTTTCTGAGCCCCAAAATCGTCGATCTCTGATCGACGAACCATACTGGTTTCATCGATCATTATTCAACAAATTATTATAATATAGATCTGCGTTCGGAGTTCGTCGACTTGAGTTCGATGAACTGTACATGTTTCGTCGATCAGAGTTCGACGAAAACTGCTGAACATTGTTCTGGTTATAATTTTTCTTATTGTTTCTTCTTTTCTTATTCTTATGTGTAATTTCAGTTTGATTAAGATTGGTATCTTCCACTTTCTCCTTACCCTTTTCTGAAACAAATTTTATTGGGGTAGTAAATATGTTTTTCTGAATGAGTGGGGTGGGGTTGATGAAGCACCTAAGCCCAACTTGCCATTAAGTCTGGCATTCACTGTGCTAGTGATGTCCATCAACTTGATGTTTCTCCCATTCATGGATTCTTGAAGTTTCCTTGCCTCAGACAGTTCAGATTTTAGAGATATAATTTGTTCACTTGCAAGGGTTAGTTCATCCTTTAATTTAGTATTTTCAGAAATTAAATTTTCTTGATTAATCAGTCTTTTCCTAAGTATTTTGATTTCTGTTTTTAGAGTTAAATAAATCAATACACATGGTTTTAAATTCAATTTTGAAACTATCAGAACTATAATCAAATTATAATAGTACATGATCAGCTTCTGATTTTGAAGCCTCTTCATTGTCAGATACTTCTTCATCATCTGATGGGCTGCTAGAGGCATTGATGGCCGTGAGGCAGACTTTCCTGGCCTTTGCCTCTTCTTCCTCTTCACTGGAACTGGAAGATGTGGATTCATCTTCTGTGTTACTCCAGGTATCAGCAACAAAGCCCTTCTCCTTTAATTTCTGTTTACTGGAGGAAAGCCTGCTGTATTGTTATCTTCTAGAGTCCTCTCTTCTTCTTGCTTTTTTTTGATTCTCTGGACACTCTGAGATTAAGTGTCCAGGTTTCCTGCACCCAAAATACACTACTTCTTTAGTAGGAGTTTTATCATACATGGGCTTATCATCCTGCCTGGATGCTTTTCTCCTGAAGTCCTTTTTTACCATTTTGTAGAATCTCTTGGCAAAGAGTCTCATTAGTTCTTCATTAACCATTGAAGCTTCAGTCTCTTCAACAGCCTTGAATGCTATATTTTGCTCCTTTCTTGCTGGTGGAGGAGTTCTTTGTTCTGCAGCTTCTCTAGACTTTATCATCTGCCCATATGATTTGAGCTTTCCCAGTAGAGATTCTGTCGAAATCTCATTTAAACTCTTGTCCTCCTTGATTGGCCAGATCCTGGAATCCCATGAGCTTGGGAAGCATATGAGGATTTTATCATTCACTTCAGTAAGAGTGATGTCCTTGTCTAAGGTCTTCAGCTCATTGATTATTGAGCTCAATCTGTTGTACATGTCAGCAACAGATTCTGACTCATTCTTCTTGAAGTTCTCATACTTGGAGATGAGATTGGATCTTCTATCTTTCCTCTCATCAGCAGAACCAGCCACCATCTGGTTAAGAGAGTCCCAAATTGCCTTGGCTGATGTACTTTCAGGCACCTTCTGGAAGATGTCATCAGACATAGTCTGAGCCAGAATATTCATGGCCTTTGCATCAGTAATCTTGGCCTTTTTCTGAGCATCTGTCCACTCAGGTGATGGAATAACATGTGTGCTTGATGTTGAGGTAGATGCAGTTGGTAGAGGAGGACCTATCAAAATAGAATTGTAGATGTCCTCATCAATGGAATTCATATAAAGTTTAATTATTGCCATCCAGATGGCAAACGTATTCAAGTTGCACAATGGAGGTCTGGTGCTTGCATAATCCTTGTTCTGTGTCATGCTGTGAAAATAATCCTAAGGAAAATAAAATATTAGATCTAACAGTAGATCTTTTTGCTCAAGGGTTAGCTTGTACAACCAAAGGAAACAGCTCTGATACCAAGTGAAAGTGAGGGTTAGACCAGATATACTCTAGGGGGGGGGGGGGTGAATAGAGTATCTTTCTATTTGTTTGTCCTGTTTATAAACTTTTACTGTAAGCAAATAATTTACTGTAACCAAAAGGACAATCTAATATAAACTAATCAAACACAGCCACAACAAAACTAAACTAATCTATCACAGGCACATCAAGATAAAAACGAAAAGGGCAATCAGGCGACACAAGAACTTTATAGTGATTCCCCAACCTAGATACATCCACTCCTCTACCACCCTGGTAGTAATCCTCTACAGGTTTTGATTAGGTGACTGCCACCAATGAGCTTTTGATCAGGTGCTCAAAAACCACCTCAAGTCTTTTGATCAGGTGACTTGCAACCAATGGAATAACTTTTGAAGGGAGTTAAATAACCCTTTATACAGAGAGGGGTGAGAGATTTATGGTGTCTTCTCTTTCTCAAAATAACTGAGAAGACAAGTGGATGGTGATATTGTCAAAGCTCCACCTGAGATATTTGTTCAAGGAGATTGGAGCTTTGCTTTAGGGTGTAGGATTTCTATCTTCAGCCTTGACTAGGAGAGATCCAGGAACTACTTGACTGATAGAAATTTGTTGTCCTTGAAGAATCCTGGAGTGAAGATTGAAGAAGACTCTTGATCTCGAATGAATGTTCTTCTTCTTCTTCAGCAATGTCACGATGAAAAAAAAATTGTTTTCTGCACAGAGAAGGATTAGAATGTGATTGTTGTTGATCTTCTCTGTGTGCCTTTTATTCTCTTTTTGGTCTAGACTTCTTCTTTTATTATGAAAAGAGAGAAAATCTCTTTTTTTATATGATCAGTCAAATTTTCTCTTTTGAATTTTTGAATTCCTTCTGCATTAAATACTAACGGCTTGGCGAAAGTAATACGTCTGGATAGAATATCTGCATTAATGGATTTCCCAAACTGTCCTATTGAAAATGACAAGTAATAATATTGATGAATACCATAATAAATGTTGCTTCTAACGGTTATATTCAAAGAATATTAATCATTGATTATTCAGGAATTACTACAATAAAATAACGATAAAAAAAGGAAAAAACCAAAGTCTGGATATGCACAAAATTCGTCGAGCAAAGAACAGATTTCATCGACCTGAGTGCAGAGTTCGTCGAGCTAAGAAATCTTGTTCATTGACCAGATAATTCTTGTTCGTCGACCTGAGCACCGCGTTCGTCGACCTGAGAACAGCTAACTACTTTCTAATAAAACTTGCAAATTTTGTGCTCTGAGTTTGTCGAGCTAATAACATAAATTCGTCGACTGGAGTTCAGAGAAAGGATTCTGGACTTGGAATGTTGAAGTTGATCTTCCAGAAATCATCGACCTGAGCTCGAATATAGTCTAGCTCAACTCAGAGAATTGTCTCCAAGTTCATCGAGCTGAGCACGACTTTCGTCGAGCTGAGTTCGACAAACGTCGAACTCACTTTCCTGAAACTTGATTTTTCTATAAATCTGGAGTCTTCTGCAGTCTTTTGTTGGCTGGTCCATGTAATGTTGACTCTAAGGATATAGCCTAGACTCTAGGACATAGACATGACCCTGACTATACATGTTGGGTCAATAATCCTAATTAGTGAAACTATCCCAAATCAAACTAAGGATCCAATAGAGTATGAGAACAAGTTAGCTCTCTCTGGATCTTGTACTTCCTGTAGAAGTTAGAAAACTCATATGAAACAAACTCACCACCGTTGTCCGATCTGAACTTCTTGATCCGCATGACAAGACGACCCTGCACCAGCTCCTTGAACTCCATAAATAGTTGGAAAGCTTTTGACTTCTCTTTCATAAAATACATCCAACTGTATCTTGAGTAGTCATAAATTAGCACCAGCATGTATCTGCTTTCTCCAAGACTAGCGGTAACTATTGGCCCCATCAGATCACCATGGATGCACTCCAATGGTGTCTTTCTCCTCGTTTATGACTTATCAAACAGAAGGCGATGGGCCTTACCGTACTGACACCCCGTGGAAATGTGGCCATCTCCGTAGGACGACAAATTCGGCAAGCCTTTCACAAGACTTCTCATCGCCAAAGCCTTCATCTTGTCCATCCCAACATGCCCTAGTCTTTCATGATAGATAGTCGCGCTATCGTTGGCCCTCATTCAATTAACATAAGAGCTTGTTGATAAAATAAACATGACTCTTACTCTTCTCCTTACATGAGCAACATCATCCTTTACTGCTGATATGTTGCGGAGAAACCTTACTTCTATTGGGCCATACAAAACATGATAGCCCACATCAACTGCGTTGGTCATCGAAAAGAGGTTCTTCTTCATGCTAGGTATGTGATACACACTCCTTAACGTAAGTGGACCCTGAGAACTATCCAAAGAAACAAAACCCTCCTTCTCTACAGTATGAACATAATCATCAGCTGTACAATAGCTTCGTTACCTGACAACATTTATAGTGATGAGAACATCGACTCGTCTCTAGTGAGGTGATGACCACACCCCGAGTCAACTATCCAGTCATCTTGGTGGTCCATGGTGGAAAGAGCACGAACACACTTTCTTGTCAAGAAGGCTCCTGCCCACCCGGGTTCCTCAGCACTGGAACCAGCTCCCTCCTTGTTTGCAACATGACAAGACCGCAGCTTGACCTTGCTAATTACACATGTAACACTTAAACTCATTCTTTCAGTTTTCTTAGGAGCATCGCTCCTCTCTTGCTGATAGGAATTTGAATTCCTGTCCTCAACAACAGCTCTTCTTCTTCTCCCATCTCTTCTTCTTATTCTTATCATCAAAGAGAGCTTCACTACCTCCTTCAGAGATAGTCACCCCGGCCATCTGCCTAGCCAAGCTCTTCTATAATGCCAGCAAATTTTGCAGCTCCAGCAAGGATGGCTGAGTCACCCATCCTTGAACAGAAGTCATAAAGGCAACATACTCCTTATACAAACTGCGAACTATGTGCCTCTTCAACTTGGCTTCAGAAATGGGCTCATTAGGATCTAATGTTGATATTTCAATGCACAGGTTCTTCATCTTGAGGAAAAACTTTGAGATGGACAGATCTCCTTGAGTTGCCTTAGCCAACTCATTCTCTAAAAACTGTATCCTTGCTATATTCTTCCTGTTGAATAAACCAACAACGGTTGTCCATATCACAGCAACAGACTCACATCCGAAGATGTGATCAAAAAACTCAGATGAGACAACCTGTTTGAGAACAAACTCTGCCTTTGCAGTAGTCTTCCTCCAAACTCTCACCTCCTCAGCAAAACCAGTTGCAATAGTCACTTCTTGCTTGTCATCACCACAGACGACTTCCCACAACTTCTCGCCCAGAAGATAGCTCTTTATACACGACTTCAACTTCTTAAAGTTGGTCGCTGTAAGAAGTTCAATACCAAGACCCCTTCCTTAAGCTCCTTCCATTTCACCAACCACTAATCACTAGCTTCCAGAAGCGCCGAGCACAACTGAGGTCGATCACTACTCAAGCCACTATTCCCTCTAATACCATGTGGAAAATCTCACAAGCTGATCAACTAGTAGTTCTGGTACCAAGTAAAGACTTCCAGAGCTATCAAGCTGACCACTTGATCTACTGAAAAGCGGGAACCAGATGCAGGAACACTCCAACCATAAACTTAGCAGTAATCAGAGACAACAGATACAATCACAAATCTTGTATTATCAACTATCTTCATTACAAGTCTAGGTATACATGGCGAGACATGATTTCGCCAAGTACAATAGAGAAGCATACAAGGAAAAAAAACTTCAAGCCAGGCAGACTGACCCAGAGATCGCCGAGGGGGGTGAATAGTGTATATTAAAAAATTATTAACTTCTTTTTACAACAGATTAAAGTAGGTGATAAATAAATATATATTTAAAGAAAACTATCACAACACACAAACAAAAGAAGTAAAGGCAATCCATACGACATAAGGAATTTATAGTGGTTCCCCAAAAAACCTGGGTACATCCACTCTTCTACCACCCTGGTAGGAATCCACTACAGGTTTTTGCTCAGTTGCCCTACCACCAAAGGTTTTTGATCAGGTGCCCTGTCTCCAAAAGATCTATTTTTCTAAGGGAGATCTAACAACCCTTTGAGCTTTTGATCAGGTGCCTAAAAACCAATCCCAAGTCTTTTGATCAGGTGACTTGTGAACCAAAAGGTTTAACTTTTGAATGGATATATAGCCCTGTACATAGTGAAGGAAAATTGAAAATGATGTTGTCTTCCCTATCTCAAATCTCTAAGAAGAATAGTGGATTGTTGATGATGTCAAAGCTCCCCCCCGAGTTGTTTGGATCAGATCAGGAATGGAAGATTTGTTTCAGGGTGCAGGCCTTCAAAGTGATGTTGCTCTTTAGCAAGCTTTTAGAATGGTTTTTATTTATTGTCTCTTGAAAGCCTGAAATAGATGAAGAACAACTATGTGTATATGAGAGCTGCGTTGTGTTCTTCACTTTTCTGTACTCTGTTCTATCTTGTTTACTGATTACTGATTTTCTAATTACTTAATCCCTTGCAATCTTCTGAAAATGACTTTATATATATTAATTGAAGATTCAAAATCATGTGAATTTTAAATTCTTTCCTTAAAAACTTCTGCATAATTTCTGGGAGTTGGAATGGATAATTTAGTCTTGAATGCAATTCCCTAATTGCCCAGTAAACATGGTAGAGTAATAACTCTGTGAAATTCATAATTAATGCTTCCAGGTAATGACTATTTTTTGAGAATATTGAGCATTAATTATCAAAGTATTACTGTCTTAATGTAATATATTTTGAAATCAAATTGCTATAGTCGAACTGAGAAACTACAGAGAACATTAGTCGAACTGAACCTTGAAGGAGTTAGTCGAACTCAACAAGGATTTCGTCGACCTGATCTCCAAGTTTGTCGAGCTGATAATATACATACCAATCTTAGTTACAAGTTCGTCGAACTGAGATAGACCTTCGTCGAGCTGAACTTCTGATATGAGTTCACAATTCGTCGATCTCAGCTGGACTTTCATCGAGCTCAACTTAGAGAAGGAACTCTGAGTTCGTCGATCTGAGATTGACGATCTTCAAGCTGAGTTCAGCTATCATCGAATGATTTTTCTGCATTCTTTTAAATGCTTTTCCTCTGAAGTCTCCTGTCTCTAAAGTCTTCTAAAGGAGGGTACTGACAATCTAACTATATGTTACTGACCTTGACCCTGGAAATAACATATGACCCTAGACTATACATGTTGGGTCATCTAATCAATCCTAATAGTGAACCTAGCCCAAATCACAAGTAGGGTTCCAACAATCTCCCCCTATTTGGGTTAGGTCACTATAAAAAATAAAGAAAATCAATGTTGGGTTTTGCATCCACCATAACGCAGATTTGTATGAAGTTTCCCTTGAACTAAGATGAATTAAGTTTGTATTTCATTCCCTTTTCTAGTTGAGTGTTTGCAGGATATAATTGTCAAGTGTAGACCAATGTTAGTCTACAATGAGTCACCAAACACAGGATCATACAATGTAATCCCTTATTGTGTGATCCATAGTGTTGACTCATGTGTAGCCTCTCAATTGGGACACACTTCTTTTTCAAGCACTAAAGGCATGGGAGAAATGTTGGTTGTTGAATATCTTGAAGAAATTAAAGTTTCAGATTTACAGAAATTTTTTAAGTATTTTTCTCAAGTAGTATGTTTTGTACCCAAGTAGAACCATAGTTAGTACTCGAGTAGGATCTGTCATGAATTCGAGTTGCAGAAGCAGTTCTCGAGAAAGCTTAGTGTTGTTCTCGAGAAAGCCATATGTACTCGAGTAGTCCATGACTCTCCTTCTCGAGTTACTTCATTTCCAGACAGAACTTTTTCTAAGTATTTTTCTCGATAAGCCAAAGATCTTTTCTCGAGAAGTCCATGTTTAGTTCTCGAGAAGCAGAAAATTTTTCTCGAGACCTCGAATACTTTTCTCGAGAGTCAAAAACTTATTTTCGAGATACTTTCTTCTTCCCGAGTACTAGAGTATTTGTTCACGAGAACAAAAATATATTCTTCTCGGGTACTTACTTTCATTCTCGAGACAGCTGGATTCCACCTCCACATTTTTGTCTAAATACTTTTCTCGAGATGCTTCGAATTCTTCTCGAGAAACAAAAATGATCTTCTCGAGTACAGCTGTCTCTCTCTAGAACACAATACTATTTTCCGAAATTCTCTTAAGTCCCGACAGATTTCATTTCAAATGTGATTAACACTTGAAAGGTCCACGTAGCATGCAATTAATGTTATTATGACCGTTAGGCAAGTCCTATAAAAGGACTTATCATAATCGACCAACCATAAGAAGAAAAACTTAAGTATTCTGAATCACAAATTCTCTTTCTAAATCGGGAAGCCGCCGCTCTTCATCGCCTCCATTGCCGATCTGCTTTCGATCCAAAAGATTCAGAGCAAGAGATTCAACAGATCAAGATTTTCTACATCGACAGATTTTTTCCTTTATCTTGCTAAGTCCAGTGTTTTCAGATCCAGAGATTTAACCGTATCTTCTTTAATCTATTTCTGACAGATCTACAAAGTTTTAAGGAAGAAGGGCTGAAGATTCAGATCTAGATTAATAGTGTTTGTATATTTTTCTGTAATCCATTCTATTCTTGTAGGATATTCTTCTCCGAGTGTCGGAGCTTTGTTCTCCGAGATTTTTGTAGGAAGTTTCTCTTCCGAGTGTAGATCCTATTTTGAGGGATCGAGTTGTAGGAACTTTGTTCCGAGTCGTAGGATTGTTTTCAATCCGAGAATAGTGGAGTAGCTGAGTCTACTGCATTGCTAGATCGATGAGGTGGAAAGTAGATGTACCCAAGGTTGGGGAACCACTACAGTTCTTGGTGTCGTCCGTGTATGCTTGTTTATTTTTTGTGCATCGCTCCCTCAAATTGTTATTCCGTAAAAAGACGCAGAACTCACCTATTCACCACCCTCTAGGTGATTTTGGTAGACAACTTAAACATTTTCAATCACAAAGCAAGAAAAATATCAGATAGAATTATAAAACTTTAGCAGATATAAACAATTATGCCTTGTGAATATATATACAACAATAATAAAGTTCGAAATGCATAAACATAAAATTATAAATCTTTCTTTGGAGCATCTGAAGAAGGTTTGGTGAAGATCATCTTCCTGGTTAGATTTGCAGCTTCTTGCTCAGTCATCTTCATGTCTTAAGAACCAATGATCTTCATGGAAGTAGCTCTAGGAACAACTACCTCTGGATGAAGAAGCATATATTCATCAACATTAAAAAGATTCTTTACCTGATACTTATCCAATTCCTTCTTTCTATAAGATAAAATTGTTGAAAATCGAGATGTGTCTTTTCCTTCTTCTTTGGCTTTCATTATCTGAGAGAAAGATATCAGCTCATTAAACCTGGCCATTCTGAAGTTAGGATCCAACTCTGGATCATAAGTTAGTGAAGGTGGCCTTTCTAGACTTGATTTATCATGTTGATTACTTTGAGATATTTGCTGGCTGCTTTGATTATTATGTTGTTGTTGCTGTCTTCTTTGCTGGCTACTGGACTGAGATTCTAACCTTGGCCTTGATTGATGTGAATGAAAAGTAGACCTATGAGCTTGAAAAACACATACTACTGATCCTGCTGCTGGGAGAGGAGGAGGAGGAGGACCTCTCCTAAATTGCGGGGGTGGAGAGTATCTCCTACTCTGCTTACTAGCTTCCAGATCATTCTTAGAATACCTCATCCAGTAAGGGGAGTCTCGAGTAAGAGTAATGTTTTGCAGAATATAATAAGGGGTATCTGCTTTAGGAGAATGTTTAGGAGCAGCTCTGGAGGGAACCTTCTTTTTGGCTTTTCTTTTCTTTGAACCAAAATCTTCTGAGCCATCTGACTCTTCATCAACATCAGATTCACTAGCAGGATTATCATAGAGAGCATAAATCTTTTTTAGCATCTCAGTAGAAATTGCTGGAGGAGCCTGTGTCTGTATATCTGTATTTATTATTTCAACCTGTGGATGTACAACTATATCTTCCTTTTCAACCTGAGGCTGTGGATTTATATTTTTTGTATTAACCTGTACATTAACATCTACTATATCTATTTCTTCAAACATAGTATCATCCATATCTGGCACGGGGGATTCAGCCCAAGCAAATGTTGGTGGGGAGACAGCCTTTGGCTCTATATCAGTTACTTGATCTATAATATTCTCAACAACTGCAAAGCTTATCCTTACTTGTTCCAACACATAGGACTTATTGGGGCAGTGTAACATATTATTGCTTTAGAAGAATTATCAAAAACTGGAGCAAAACTGGGCTGAACTTCAAAAATAGATAATAAGGAAGATAAGTCAACTGTAGATTAAAAAACATCACCAACAGTGATAATTTCTGCTGCTGTCTCTTTTGTTGTACAAACCATTTCAGTATCATCAAAAATTTCAACTTCTGCTACTGGAATTGCTACTGCTGCTGCTGGAGCTTCTTCATAGGACATCTCTCCCTGCTTGGATTTAGTGAGACCTCAACCCATGCCCCCCGAAGAAGGGACAGTGGAGGAGGAAGATAGCTAAGTAGAAAGAGTGGAAATAGAAGCAGCAAGAGGGGCAATATTCTCATCTATGAGCTTCTTAAGGGTAGGAGTGATAGAAACAAGAATAATAGAAGAAATGGATGAGAAATCCACATACATAAGTTCAGGTGAAGACTGAGTAGATGTAGAGGGTGGATTGGAAGAGGATGGAATTGAGGTAGAATAGTTTTGACACAGATAGAATTATTGAGTTACATCCTGAGGATTGAAGGTAGGGGGAATGATATTAGGAATGATCTCTTCCTGGATAGGAGATTGAGGTGGAGTTGGAAGAGGGGTAGGGAATTGGTGTTGAGGAGATGAATGAGGTGGTAGTAGATCAAAATATGGAGATGATAGTAGTGGATATATATGAAAAGAAGTGGATGGTATGTCATCAGGATGTGATGGTAGAGGTGATTGAGGAGGTGGAGGTGGTGTATCCTCAGAAATGTGGATTGGTCAGTGTTGAGGAGATGGTGGTCGAGATAGTGATGCAGGAGGGATGGAAGTAGAAGGTGTGTCTGTAATAATAGTGGATGGTTATTGAAGAGGTGGGGATAATAGTCTGGGTGAAGGAGGTTGAGGTGGAGAAGACACTTCTGAGTTTAGAGGAGTGACTGTATCTGTCCTTGTGTCCTCAGAAGCTCTGGAAGAGAGGGCCCTGGAAGGCCTGGTGATAATCCTCTCCCATCTTCCAAAGAGTGTTGATGTAAGCTTCTTGGAAGCATTAATAAATATGGTCTGTGAGACCAAAAGTTCTGTGCACTTGGATTGCAAGAAAAGCCAAAGAATTCTCCCATACCCAACATCCTTCTTATTTACCTTCTTCTTAATAGAATCAAACAAGATAACTCCCCAGTTCATTGATTTTTGATTTACTAGGTCACTCATCAGAAGAAATTGGTGCCTGTTTTTGTAGTCATGGGCAGAGTGCTTGCCCAAGATTACTTTTCCAACAACATCTGCTAAGAACTTGTATTCAATAAACAAGTTCTTTTTCAGTATTTTGTTAGGGTTTCCCTGGGAGTGACCCATTCTATCTAGCATATCATTAAACTCAGCACTAGACAGTTCTATATCATATTCCCCATTGATAAAACCAAAAACTTCAGTTAAATTAACAGGTGTGAGAGGAACCTGTTGTCCAGATTTGGAGCCAACGAGAGTTGTGGAATCTAGAGATGATGATGAGAATACCCATTCCTTTTTCTCCTGCACCAAAAGTATAATCATTAAGGTCATGAACTTCCTTAACTATTGAGCTTCAAACAACTATAAGATGTTCTTGAAAATTTGATCAGAATGACCGAATGAATCCATATCGATGTCGAAGCCGGCATCAAATTTCATTCTGGAAAGTGTCTCCGTTGAAATCGTCATTGCCTGCAAAAATAAGAAATTAAGTGCAAAAGAACTAAAAAGTGCGGGATGGAGTTCGATAAAAACCTAATTATAAGTTTTCAGAGGATGAAGCAGCAAACTCCACCCAACGAAAAAGAAAAGCTTCGAACTCAGTTCGACGAAAAATCTCATAAAGAAATAAAAGCATTGATCTAAGTTTGAAGAGTGGGAAAATAATTCGTCGTTCTCCGTTCGACAGAAAAATTTTCTGAAACAAAATCACCATTCGACAAAATCATTCGCAAAGAAGCGTTCGTCGATCTTCGTTCGATGAACACTCCACGAAGAGTTCACAGGTAGTCAATCTTCGTTCGACGAAAAATGAACAATTTGTCGACCACAGACAAAAATCAAATTAAGGCTTCTCCATTAATCATACCTAGCTTATTTAGGAAGAACATATGTTTCTTTTCATCTAATGGTTTGGTGAAAATGTCTGCTCTTTGTAAATTAGTAGAGATAAAGACAAGATTAATTTTATTTTTGTCTACATTGTCTCTAATGAAATGATGTTTAATCTCTATATGCTTGGTCCTACTATGATGCACTGAATTTTGTGCAATTGAAATTGCACTGGTATTATCACAAAAAATAGTTGAATTATTTAAGTTGAAACCATAATCCAGGAGCTGATTTTGAATCCATAAAATCTGTGAACAACAACTACCTACTGCTATGTATTCAGCTTCTCAGTTGAAGTTGACACATATGTCATCTTCTAGCAAAACCAGGACACAAGCCTATCCCCAAGGAACTGACAAGTTCCTGATGTGCTTTTCCTATCAACTATACATCCAGTAAAGCCAGCATCTGAAAATCCAGATAATTCAAATCCTGACTCAGTAGGATACCATAGTCCTAGATTAGGACAACCCTTTATATATCTTAAAATCTTTTTTTGTAAAATAAGGTGGATTCTTTAGGACTGACTTGAAATCTAGTATAAATACAAGTAGCAAACATAATGTCTGGCCTACTAGCTGTAAGATACAATAAGAACCCAACAATAGCAGTATATGTTTTCTGATCAACTGTCTTGCCCTATTCATCAGAATCAACTACAACATTGGATGACATGTGTGTTTTCTTAGCTGAGGCATCTGACATCCCAAATATTTTAAGTAGCACTTTAGCATATTTAGATTGGGATATGAAGATACCATCAGGTATATCATCTACATATATTTGTACTAGGAAATTTTTGACTGATGATGTCTAATAAATAAATTCCTATCTACAATGCCTCTAATAAACTTATGCTCTAAAAGAAAGCTAGCTAAGGTCTCATACCAAGCTCTTGGAGCTTGCTTTAGACCATAGAGAGCTTTATGAAGCTTAAAAACATAAGAGGGATGAGTTGAAGAGATAAAACCTGGTGGTTGTTCAACATATACTTCCTCTTTTAGTTCTCCATTTAGAAATGCACTTTTGACATCCATTTGATATACCTTGAACTTCTTGAATGCTACATATGCAAGAAATATCCTAATAGCCACTAATCTTGCAATAGGGGCAAAAGTCTGGTCATAATCTATTCCTTCCTCTTGTGAATATCCTTGGGCTACCAATCTTGCTTTGTTCCTTATAATTAATCCTTCAGCATCCAATTTGTTCCTAAAGGACCATTTGGTTCCAATGACTGGGTAGTCATTGGGTCTTGGAACTAAATCCCAAACTCTATACCTCTTAAATTGATTGAGTTTCTCTTATATTGCAATAATCCAATGCGGATCTTGCTCTGCATCTTTAATGTATTGTGGTTCAATTTGAGAAATGAAACAAGCATGCATCTAATCTTGGTTAAGTTGATGCCCTGTTTGCACACTGGCTGATATATCTCCAATCTCTTGAGATATGGGATGATCTCTAAGTGTGACAAGATCAGCAGGTGGAGTTAGTTCATCAACAGCTTGTGGAATTAATTTCTCTTGTGGAATTATATTTGCTATTGTGGGTTCACTGCTTCGACAATTTCTTCTTCACTATCTTCATCAATCTGTGGAGAAGGATGCAATGTAACCTCTTGGGTAAGGTTTAAATCATCCAACTTCTCACACAGATAGAGTACCTGCAAAGTGTATCTGGTAGAAGAATCCTTCTTCTTGTAAAACATGTTATCTTCATCAAAGGATACATGTACAGATTCTTCCATTTTTAATGTTGATTTGTTAAATACCCTATAAGCATTGTTGACTTGGGAATATCCAAGGAAAATTCTCTCTGCAGCTTTAGCTTCAAATTTTCTAAAGTGTTTCTTGTTATTATTATGAATATAGCATTTACAGTCAAATACTTTAAAATAATCTACTTTAGGTTTCTTCCCCTTAAGTAATTCATGGGGAGTCTTATCCTTAAGTTTATGTATTAAATTTTTGTTAAGAACATAATTTGTTGTGCTTATAGCCACTACCCAAAAGGATAGGGGCAAGTAAGCATCTGCAAGCAATGTCCCAACAGATTCAATAAGGGTTCTATTTTTTCTTTCAGCTACCCAATTTTGTTGAGGAGTTCTAGGAGCAGAAAAATAATGTCTGATTCCTTCCTTCTCACAAAATTCTTATCATTAGAAGAGATTCAAACTCGGTGCCATGATCACTTCTGATCAATGCAACCTGTGTAGAGTTCTTAATCTTGATGTTCCTAAGAAAGTCTGTAAGAATCTTAAAGTTATCTGACTTATTTATCAAAAAGAACACTCAAGTGAATCCAGAGAAGTCATCAACAATAACTAGAGTGTATGATATTCCTTCCATAATTTGTACAGCTATAAGGCCAAAAAGGTCATAATGTAGCAAGTATAAAATCCTGGGCGAATCACTTTTATTAATGGATTTAAAACTATTTTTAGTTCGCTTGCTTAATTAACAAGCCCTGTAGAGTCCTTCCTTCTTGTAAGAACCAGAAGGCGGTCCTCTAACAAGGTTTTCCCTAGATAATTTAGCAATATTCCTAAGGTTTAGATGACCTAGTCTCTTATGTCATAAATCATTTAAGTTACTGATTTGGTTAAATAAACAAATTTCGGAATTAGCAGATTTGAAATTAACTACATATATGTTTCCTTGTCTAATTATAGTTAAAATAGTTTTGTTGTCACTAGAAGTAATAATGCAAGAAGATTGATTGAATGATACCTGATAACCTTCATCACATAATTGGCTTATGGATATTAGGTTATGCTTGAGACCACTTACATGTGAGCAACCACTATCCAAGTACCATTGTTTCTTTGTGGTAGGATAATTCTTTACCTGCAGAAAAAAGGTTAGTTATTTTTGATCCAGGTAACCTTGAGTCCTTGATTTCTTTCAAATTTAAAACTAGAAATATAAGAGAATTCAGGTCGGTCCTTATAATCTAGTGGATGATATATCCTAGGAGGAATAATCCACTGAGTAAAAGGATTAATAAAGGATTAAGTTTGATTAAAGGTTTGAAATGAATTAAAGTTTCTGTTATAAGAAACTGTGTTCGATGAATTGTAATAAGTTCGTTGATCTGCATTCGACAAATAGGGATGAGTTCGTCGAACTCCGTTCACAGAATGAAAGTATTCATTCTCTATGCCCCACGTTCGTCGATCACGGTTCGACGAACCATATTGAGTTTGTCGAGCATAGTTAGAAGAATAATTATACTGAAATTCTACATTCATAGTTCGTCGATCGGAGTTCGACGAACCATATTCATTTCGGTAGGCTTGGTTCGACGAAACATGTTGAACATAATTTTTATTAAAAAGTTTCTTCTTCTTTTGTTTAGTCTTACATAAAACTTCTGTTTTTTATTAGTGTCTTCTATCTTTTCTTTTCCTTTTTCAGAAATGAATTTAACAAGAGTAGACAGTTTGTTTTTCTGTAAAAGTGGAGCCTGACACGATGAAGCTCCCAAGCCTAGTTTGTCATTAAGCCTGACATTGACTATACTTGTGATGTTCATCAATTTGATACTTCTCCCATTGAAGGATTCTTCAAATTCCTTAGCCTCAGATAATTTAGTTTTCAAAGATATTATCTGTTCTGAAGCATTATCTAGATCATCTTTGAGTTTAATATTTTTAGAAAATAGGTTATCAAATTCAATTAGCTTTTTTCTGAGGAGTTTGATTTCCTTCTCAGATTTAATTAAATCATTGGATAATAATTTAAATTCAGTTTTAAATTGATTTGAAGTAAAATCAAAATAAGAAATTACCTGATCTTCTTCTGATACAGATTTATCTTCTGAGTTGTCAGCTTCTGAATTAGCAGCTTCAGAGTTGATGCAAGATGCATTGATTGCCATCAAGCAGACCTCTCTAGGCTTGGCCTCTTTTTCATCCTCACTGGAGCTGGATGAAGACTCTTCCTCTGAGTCACTCTAGGTTTCAACAACAGATCCTCTCACCTTCTTTTTGTATTTGCTGGAGGAGGGCTTGTTGGAATGTTTCTTGGAGTCTTTCTCCTTTCTTTTGCCTTTCTTCTGAGTTTCTGGACACTCTGGTAATATGTGTGCAGGTTTCCTGCATCAATAGCAAACTTTTTCATTAGTTGGAGTCTTGTCATACATTGGCTTATCTTCTTTTCTGGAAGATCTTCTCCTGAAATCCTTCCTAGCCATCTTGTAGAATCTCTTAGACAAGAGACTCATTAACTCTTCATTATCAGGAAGAGATTCTGCCTCCTCAGATGCTTTAAAAGCAATGCTTTGCTCTTTCCTTCCTGATGATGAAGTCTTTGCTCAGCTTCACTGCTCTGGATGAGCTGCTCATAAGACTTTAGCTTTCCCAATAAAGTTTTAGTAGAGATTTCATTTAGGCTTCTGGCTTGCTTGATTGGCTAGATCCTAGAGTCTTATGTGCTAGCGGAGCACATAAGGATCTTTTCATTTATCTCTGTCAATAAGATGTTCTTATCCAATGATTTCAGCTCATTGATTATGAGACTGAGTCGATTGTATATATTAGAAATTGATTTTGCTTCTTCCTTCTTGAAGTTCTCATACTGACAGATCAGATGTGATCTCCTGTCTTTTTTTTCATCTACAGATCCTGCTACTATAGTATTTAGAGAATCCCAGATTGCCTTAGCTGAAGTGCATTCAGTAACTTTCTGGAATATGTCATCAGACATAGTCTGGGTCAGAATGGTCATTGCTTTGGCATCTGCAATATTGGCATTCTTCAGTGCTTCAGTCCACTCAGGTGGTGGTACAATACTTGTGCTTGTAGTTGTAGGTGGTGTAGGGGGACCTATCAAAATAGAATTATAGATGTCATCATCAATAGAATTCATGTAAAGTCTTATCCTTGCCTACCAAAGTGCAAACTTATTCATATTGCATACTGGAGATCTGGTGCTTGAATACTCTTTATTTTGTGCCATGATAAACTACTACGTAAAAAGATAATCTATCAGATCTTATGGTTCAAGTGTTAGACTGTACAACCAAGAAACCTGATGCTCTGATACCAATTGAAGTGATGGATAGATCTCCTTTACACTAGTGGGGGGTAAATAGTGTGTATTAAAAAAAATATTAACTTGTTTTTACAGCGGATTAAAGTAGGTGATGAATAAATATTTATTAAAAGAAAACTATCACAGCACACAAACAAAAGAAGTAAAGGCAATCCAGACGACACAAAGAATTTATAGTGGTTCTCCAATAAACTTGGGTACATCCACTTTTTTACCACCCTGGTAGGAATCCACTACATGTTTTTGCTTAGGTGCTCTGCCACCACAGGTTTTTGATTCGGTGCCCTATAACCATAAGATCTATTTTTCTAAGGGAGATCTAGCAACCCCTTGAGATTTTGATCAGGTGCCCAAAAACCAATCCCAAGTCTTTTGATCAGGTGACTTGTGAACCAAAAGGTTTAAATTTTGTACGGAGTTATAACCCTGTACACAGTGAATGAAAATTGAAAATGATGTTGTCTTCTCTGTCTCAAATCATTGAGAAGACTTGTGGATTGTTGATGATGTCAAAGCTCCCCCTGAGTTGTATGGATCAGATCAGGAGTGGAAGCTTTGCTTCAGGGTGTAGGCCTTCAAAGTGATGTTGCTCTACAACAAGCTTTTAGACTGATTTTGATTTGTTGTCTCTTGAAAGCCTGAAGCATATGAGGAAGAAATCTGTGTATATGAGAGCTGTTTTGTGTTCTTCACTTTTTTGTACATTGTTCTATCATGTCTACTGATTACTGATTCTCTAATTACTTAATCCCTTGCAATCTTATGAAAATCACTTTGTATATATTGATTGCAGATTCAAAAATATTTGAATTTTAAATTCTTTCCTTGAAAACCTCTACATAATTTCTGTGAGTTGGAACAGTTAATTTAGTCTTGAATGCAATTCCTTAACTGTCCTAGTAAACTTGGTAGAGTAATAACTCGGTGAAATTCATAATTAATGTTGCCAGGTAACAACTATATTCTTTAGAATATTGAGCATTAATTATCAGAGTATTACTGTCATAATATAATGTAATTTGAAGACAAACTGCTATAGTCGAACTGAGAAACTGCAGAGAAGATTAGTCGAACAGAACCTGGAAGTAGTTAGTCGAACTCAACAAGGATTTCGTCGACCTGAGCTCCAGGTTCATCGTGCTGATAATATACTTGCCAATATGAGTTCCAAGTTCATCGAACTGAGATAGTCCTTCGTCGAGCTGAACTTATGATATGGGATCACAGTTCGTCGATCTCAACTGGACTTTCGTCGAGCTCAACTCAGAGAAGGAACTTTGAGTTCGTCGATCTGAGATCGACGATCATCGAGCTGAGTTCAGCTATCTTCGAACGATTTTTCTGCATTCTTTTTAACAGCTTTTCCTTTAAAGTCTACTGTCTATAAAGTCTTCTGAAGGAGGTTATTGATAATCTAAGCATATACTGCTGACCTTGACCCTGGAAAAAACCTATGACCCTAGACTATACATGTTGGGTCATCTAATAAATCCTAATAGTGAACCTAGCCCAAATCACAAGAAGGGTTCCAACAAAGAAGCATACAGGCAAGAAGAAAACTTCAAGCAGGTCGGACTTCCCTAGAGACCGCCGAGTCTGTCGAGTCCGTAAGACCTCCAAGCCGCTACTGCACACTGATTTACGGAGTCCGCAAAGTACGCGGACAACCTGTTATTCTGCTGAAAAGACTGCTCTGCGATCCGCCGCCGAACTGGAAGAACAGACCACATAGTCCGCCGAGACCGACGAATAGGTTATTGAACTTGAACTTGAATTGCTAAAAGAGAGAAGACTGGCTGGCCAAAAAATGCGACCTGCTACAAACTGTTGATTGTAAACCGGAAGCTCCACTACTTCCTGACCGCAATCTGAACTAGACTCCTGGCTTTACAGTACTAGCCGCACAACCTGCAAACAGCAACCAGTTAAAACTTCTCAATCCGTGCGGACTAGAAAACCGAGGCCGTTGCAATTAATCTTCTCTCAACTTACTGTTCATTCAGTTACTGTTAAAGTGACAGGGTGTCCTATTTATAGGGTTGGTGAGTAGTGTGGTCACCTCCCTAATGAATAGAGTCATTACCCTAGCTCGCAGCTAGCACAATGCAGTCTGCCTAGTCCACAAGGACAAGGCCGAACACAGCAAATTCACAAGGCACCAAGTCAGGAAGCCAGTCCGCAACCTGGCAGACACTGCATTGCTCCGCACGCTACACAACATGCGAACACAACAACAGCTCACACACTGAATCAGTCTGCATGCTACATGCGGACACATCACTAGCCCACACAAGCCGTAAATACCGCACCAGCCCGCCACACAAGTCCACGACCAACAGGCACAGATTGCCCGGTCAACCGGCGGACTTGGCGGGCTCTACAAAAACCCAGGACTTGTTACAGATTGTGACCAAGTACAACAACCCACCAAAACAATGGCGCGAGCTCGGTGGACAAGAATCCAGACCGCCAGCTCATAAGAAGTCCTCCACCATGAACACGAATATCACTAACCCTCCACCATAGATCAAGGGCTTGGGCCAATACCGATATCGCGATCTCCAAACATAGTTCGCCACAACGGACTCCGCGAACTCAAACAAGAATCCGCCACTTCCTACGGATACACCTCCTATCGGCCTAGTTACTTTCAGAGAACAAGACAACAGTAGAACCATAAGATGAGTTGACTGAACACCGCCACCAGGTCAAAAATAACCAGACCGCCCAGGCCTCATCATCAGTCCGCCTAAGCCACGCGGTCTGCCCGATCAACCCCCCACTTTCACTTCACAATTTTCAACACCCCCCTCTCTCTGTATTTGTCCACATCATTATTACATTTTATTTTCCAATGAGTGGGAAATATAATTGGATTATTTAACTATCATTTGGCATGCAAATGGCGAGAGCCAAAGCTTAAGTTCAAACTAATCACGATGATAAGCACTCATTTGGCATACAATATTTTATGCTGAGAAAGAAACATGCATAAATGATTGAAACTTTGAGTGCCAGATATCGACGAAGATCTAGGCTCTGTTTGGCATAGTGGTGGGGGTCATAAACGCATAGCTGAAACCGTCATTCGTTAAGGATCACCTAACAAACACCATCCCTTTGAACATAAAAGTGGACAAAGTTCGTAAGGTAGGCATTAATAAATGACAATTTAACCCCCATGCACATGACCGCCACCACCATGCCAAACGAAGCCCTATTCTTATTCTAATACAAGTTTCAATTTTGACATTGTCATGATTAGAAATTGTTGGGTATATTGGAAACTGTGTACCTAATTTGGAGAAGCCTCACTTAACTCAATGATATACATCATTATGTATTTGATGGGTTTTTGAGTTTCAATGTGCAGGATAAAGAAATGCAGTAATATAATCTAAGTACAAGTGTCGACACTTATAAAGGGAATGTGTCGACACCAGAAGCAGATTGTGTCGACATACAGGAGTTGTGTCGACACACGGAAATTCAGTCTACAACAACTGTGTCGACACACAGGACTTGTGTCGACACATAGAAATTCAGTCTACAGCAACTGTGTCGACACACAGGACTTGTGTCGACACACAAAAATTTCTATCGACACCAACTATGTCAAGTCAGGAAGCCGATTGTGTCGACACACATGACTTGTGTCGACACCTTCTTCAGAAGCTGTGTCAAGAAAGTAAAGAAGAGCTGTGTCAACATTCCTTGAGCTATGTCAACATCATCAACAATTGTGTCTAAACATATTCCATTTGTGTTAACACATATGAAGTTTTATCTCGACACTCTCTGCTGAGATAAAAGTGGCAAAGGGTTCAAATCTCAAGAGTGAAGACATGACAGGTGTCATACCTGACAAAGCAGTCACATCTGTCAGAAGGCAGTTATAAACCAGAACAGCTGGTAACCTCGGATGGGATTTATATAAAGACATGTTCTATCGAAGATACACAAAAGTCTTCATCATGAAAATTAACAAGACTCTGAAATAGAATTGGCAGATCCTGAACAAGTCTGTAAGAAGAATTAAGAGCTACATCTGAAAGAAGAGAAGAGCTAGATTGTGGATCGACTACATCTTTTCAAGAAAGATCAACCTTACTTTGTTCAGATTCAAGAATCTTTGAATAAGCTAAGACAAGTTGGATCTTAAATTGTTAGTTCATTTCAGAACTGATCAAGAAGTCTTCATCCATTCATCGTTCTCTTAGGTGAAGTAATAAACATTCTCTCAATCAAATATTGTAGGATCTATTTTAGATTTGAGTGTAAGAGTTTAAGTTCTCTGGGTTGTAAGCCTATATCTATAAAGGCTAAGGTAGGGCCGTCAGCCTGAGGTAGGAGATTGATTTCTCTGAGCTGTAGGCCTGGTGAAAGAGGCTGAGGTAGGGATGGATTGCCTGAGTTGTAGGAGTGTGGACTCACTCTGAGGTAGGATTCTCTAGAAGAATTTGAGTTGTAGCACTTGGTGAAGTGTGAGCTGTGGGAACCATTTTGGGTTCTGAGTTGTAAGATCTGAGGATCTGAGAAGAAAGAAGGGAGTTAGGCCGAATCTAGTATACTGTTAGATAGGCAAAGTGGGAAAGTGGATATACCCATCACTTGGGGAACCACTATAAATCTGTGTGTATGCTATATTGGCTATGTTTGTCTTAATCTGTGTTATGATAGTTGTTGCATAAGTTGTCTAACAGTGATATAATTTATATGCCAAAGTAAAATAAGAATTGAACCTATTCACCCCCCTTTAGGTGTTTAGGATATCTTGAAACCAATTCTTTCAAGTGGTATCAGAGCCAGGTTGCTCAAGAATAGACTTAACAGTCTGAGTTGATCTCCAATGTAGTTATCAGAAAGTCAAAATGGGTTCAGGTGAAAATCACAAGGAACTTGGATCCATGAAATTACTCATATGTAGAAAGGAAATCTTTGGCATATGGAAAGAGAGAGTCAGATTATTCATGGAAACTTTCGACCCAAGAATTTACATCACAGTTCAAGAAGGGCCATTCATTCCTATGAACATCTTAGTTCTTGATGCCAACCTCAGGACTCCAAAAGTTACTCTGAAATGATAAAGGATGTGATCATCTTAGCCACTATGGATAAGAGAGCACAGAACATAATAGTTAGTGTTATAGATGACTCAACTTTTGAAAACTTGATCCACTACAAAACATCCAAGGAGATGTGGGACACTTTGATTGTCTACATGGAGGGATCAGAAGAAGTATGAGAGGATAGAAAGTCTATGCTAAATCAGGAATATGAAAGTTTTAGACAAACCAAGACAGACAGCATAACTCCGTGCTATAACAAGTTTTTCAGAATAGTCAATGAGCTAATGTCATATGGAAGAGTCTTCAGCACATATGAGCTCAATGATAAGTTTCTCAGATCACTAACCAAGGACTGGGATAACAAGATATGTGTCATCAGGGAAGTGGCCAGACTTGCGGACACCTCTTCTCCAACTCTATTTGGAAAATTGCTATCATATGAGATGCAGCTTATGGCCAGAAAGGAGGAAGAGAAAAGCAATAGGTCTGAGTATAAAGAGAAATCTGTGGCCTTCAAAGTTGAAGCCACAAAGAAGGACAGGAGGATGCCACCATCTCCTCTTAGGAAAGCTGCTGAAGTTGACTCAGATAATTCTGATAACAACACATCAGACACCCCTAATTCTGATGAAGACTTTGTTGCCTTCACAAGGCAATTCCAAAGATTCATGAAGAAAAAATAGTGGAGAACCAAGTCATCCTCCTCACAGTCCAAGGATGACTACTACCAGAAAAAGAAATCTTCTAAGAAAGATAGGTATGACACTAACCCAAGCAAAATAACTTTTTATAAGATTGTTTGTTATTGTTGTAGCAAGTCTGGACATGTTGTAGCTGACTGCCCTGATAAAAGAAAGGAAACTAATGACAAGAAGAAGCATCAAAATAATGGTAAGAAGGATAAATCGTTTGTTGTAAAGAAGCAGAAAACTTGGACTAACTCCTCATCATCAGGTTCAGGAGAAGAGGCTGAAGCTGAAGCCTATATTGGACTGTTTACAAATGAAGAGGATTCTGGAGAGACTGAATTCCTGCAAATACTGGACTCTATAAATGGGATTGAAGATCATCATGATAGGGGACTAATGGCTATGTCTGAGGAAGATCAGTGCCATGATCAACCTGGTCCTAATAATGTAAGCAATCTATCTTCAATTTCTGATTATTATACTGGACCAGAATCAGAAGCATCAACATCAAGTGATGAGGATGATTCTGAATCTGAAGGGAATGCGGATCAACTAATTGATAAATATGGTGATTTGTTGCAAGCTTTCAATAAAAGCAGAATCCTTGCCAAAAAGCAGGCTAAGGAAATTGCCTCTTTCAAAAATTCTACTTCAGATTCAGCGAAAGTGCTGGATCTGAAGTTGAAGGAAGTAAGCCAACTGAAAAAAATCACAATCATTCAGATGGAAACAATTACTTTCAAAAATAATCATATCAAGAGTCTTGAAACCAGACTTCAATGAGAGAAGGATCTTGTGGCTAAATTTTCAAAGTCAAACTTAGTCTTACCCTTAATTGATGACTTTATTGCCCAAGAGGGTAAGATAGAATTAGGCTTCAAGGGAAGAACAAGGACAGCTAATTCCAAAAGGAAAGGCAATGCCCCAGTTCAGTCTCTTGCCTCCAAACCCCTTATTCCTTTCAGGAAAGTTATGCAACCTACCAATAGGTATGACCATGACATCACATGTGGTCACTGTAAGCATGGTGATCTGAATGAGAAGAGTGCAAATGCCAATAGGGCAGCCCATGAGCAGACACACCATGTTCTTCAGGAATCATCAGTGTTTGATGAACCAGCCCCAACACTCAATAAAAGGACCACTATACCTACTGAATTAAGGACTGCTGACAACAATGTTGTTAATACTGTACTTAAAAGAAGATATAATAGATATGAGTGTTGGTGTTGTGGCAAAGTAGGTCATTATGCCATTGATTGTGTTAAGAAAAATATCAGCTTACCTGTCAGAAAGGTTACAGGCAAGCATGTCAAATTTCAGTCTAACCTGAACCTAGAACCCAATAATTTTTGGGGTTCTATGGTTAGGTAATCTTATTTGATGCAGGAGAATCTAAGTGACCACACCCCAATATGGTACTTGGACAGTGGATGTTCCAGGCACATGACTGGAACTAGAAGGTTGCTAAAGGACTTTACTCCCACATTGGATGGACCCAAAGTTATCTTTGGTGGATCAGAAAAGGGAGTAATCAAAGGTTTTGGTAAAATTTCTAATAACTCAATCACTATCACTCAAGTGGCCTTTGTGAAAGGTTTAAAACATAACCTAATAAGCATAAGTCAACTAAGTGATCTTGGTTATGACACTTCTTTTTATTAAGAATGGGTGTCAGATTAGAAGGACATGTGATCAGAAGGTCATCTTGATAGGATATAGAAAAGGAAATGTCTATTGTCTAAATTTTGTGGGTGAGAATAAAGATTCTCTTGTTTGCCTAGATGCAGATGAGAAAGCTTCTCATTATGTCAAATGGCACAAGAGGCTAGCTCACCTTAACTACAAGACTATAGGTCAACTCTTTAGTAAAGAGTTAGTGAGAAATGGTCCTCAGGTCAAGTGCATCAAGGAGGGTGTATGTTCAGCTTATCAAAAAGGCAAACAGACCAAGACCTCCTTCCACTGTCTTGATACCAAAGATTCAGTGAGGAGTTTATACCTCCTGCATATGGATCTATTTGGTCCTATGCCAGTTCATAGTCTAGGTAGGAAAGTTTATACTTTTGTGGTTGTTGATGACTTTTCCAGATTTGCCTGGGTATTCTTTCTGAGTAAGAAATCTGAAACTCCAACTGTCTTCCAAACATATGTTAAGGAAATTCAGAATGAATTCAACAATTCTATGGTTAAGATTAGAAGTGACTATGGGACTGAGTTTCAGTCTGAATGCATGATAAAGTTCTATGAAGAACTTGGAATTTCTCAAGAATTCCCATCACCTAGAACTCCCCAGCAAAATAGAATTGCTGAAAGAAAAAATAGAACACTTATTGAGGCTGGTAGAACACTACTAATTGACACATCTCTCCCAGAATATTTCTGGGATGAGGTAGTAAACACTGCTTGTCATGTTCTCAATAGAGCATCCATCAACAAAAGCCACAAGAAGACTCCCTATGAGATTCTAAAGGTAGAAAACCAAATAGATACTTTTTTTAGGATCTTTGGTAGCAAATGTTATGTACTTAACAATGGGAAGTATTATTTAACTAAGTTTGCTGCCAAGTCTCAAGAAGGGATACTTATTGGGTACAACAGAAATAGTAAGGCATACAGGAACTTGACTACTCAAGTTGTAGAAGAATCTGTCCATGTAGTCTTTGATGAATCTAAGCTAATCGACTGTGAGATGTCTAGTACTTCTTGTAGCTCTACAGGTTTGAAGGAAAAGATGGACAAGCTAACCACTAGTGAAGACCAACCTGCAAGAAATGATGAGAAAAATGATGGATGCTATCCAGGGGGAGAACAAGACCCACAAGCTGTTGATGAAGACAATGAAGTACAGCTTGGTGGGGAGATTGGAGGAAATCAAGTAATGGATAGATCGCCTCTAGTAATAAGACATCTAAGGGATCATCCAGCACACGAAATTATTGGTGATCCAAGATATGGTGTTCTGAACAGAAGCAAGAGCTTGAACACAGTTCTATGCTCAAGTTTCCTGTCCTAGATGGAACCCAAGAAATTTGAAGAGGCCATACAAGACCCAAATTGGATTGATGCCATGCAGAAAAAGCTGAATCAACTCAAATGATGTAAAGTCTGGAAGTTGGTTCCTAAACTAAAGAATCACAATGTCATAGGGACTAAGTGGATCGACATGAATAAATTAGATGAAAATGGCATTATAGTCAAGAATAAAGCAAGACTGGTAGCAAAAGGCTACAAGTAGGAAGAAGGAATAGACTTTGACCAGACATTTTCCACAGTGGCAAGGTTGGAGGCAATAAGGCTATTCCTTGCCTATGCAGCTTACCAAGGGTTCAAGGTATTCCAGATGGATGTAAAATCAGAATTTTTGAATGGTAACTTAATAGAGGAAGTTTATGTTGAACAACCCTCGGGTTTTGTAGATCCTCTTTATTCTAACTATGTTTATAGGCTCAAGAAAGCTCTATATGGATTGAAACAAGCCCCTAGGGCATGGTATGAAACACTGTCTACCTTCCTCATTGAGAACAAATTCTCAAGGGGGAAAATAGACAAAACTCTATTCCTAAGGGAATCAAAAGGCAAAGCATCCTAGTCTAGATATATATTGAAGACATTAACTTTGGATCAAATGAAACCAACCTTTGTAGAAAGTTAGCTAAACTTATGCAAGGGAATTTTGAGATGATCAGCATGGGTGAGCTGACATTATTCTTGGGACTCCAAGTTAGACAGACTGATGATGGTTTGTCCATATCCCAGTGTAAGTTCACCAAGGAGTTAATTAAGAAATATGGCATGGAGTCATCCTCCACCATGAGAACTCCAATGGGGTCAAGTATGCCTATAGGCAAAGATGATGCAGGAAAACCTGTAGATGAGTCTTTGTATAGAGGGATAATTGACTCCCTTCTTTACTTAACTGCTAGTAGACCAGACATCATGTATGCTATATGTGTCTGTGCTAGGTATCAAGCTTGCCCAAAAGAATCTCATTATACTGCTGTCAAAAGAATTTTGAGATATCTTAAGGGAACACCAAATCTTGGCCTTTGGTACCCTAAGAATAGAGATTTTCTACTAACAGGTTACTCAGATGCACACTTTGCAGGATGAAAAGAAGATAGGAAAAGCACCACTGGTACATGTTAGTTCCTAGGTGGTAGATTGGTGTCATGGAGCAGCAAAAAGCAGACAAGTGTGGCAATATCCACTGCTGAGTCAGAATATGCAACTGCAGGTAGTTGCTATGCTCAGTTGTTATGGATACAACATCAACTTGAAGACTATGACATCAAGGTAAGTAGAACTCCATTATATTGTGATTTTATTAGTATCATATCTATTGCTAGAAATCCTGTTTCACATAGCAGAACTAAGCACACAGAAATCAGATTTTATTTCATTAGAGATCTTGTTGAAAAAGAAGACATAAGTTTAGAATTTGTCAACACAAATTATCAAATTCCTGACTTGTTCACCAAACCACTGGATGAAACTAAATTCAATTACTTTAAAATTGAATTAGGCATGTTGAGCTTGGAATAGAATGGTAAATATGACTAAGTAAATCTGGGTCAACACATAAAGAAATCTGTATCGACACTTAGTAGTTGATGTTGACACATAAGGAAAATTCTGTTGACACATCAAGAAGATTGTGTCGACACTCAGAATTTGGTGTCGACACATAGCTCTCCTGACACTTAGATATTGGTGTCGACACACACAGTCATCTGTGTCGACACACAAAAATTAGTCTACACTCTTAAGATTGTCTGTGTCGACACATCGCAATTGGTGTCAATACATAGTATTGTAATACCTTTAAATTCTCTGTAGAGACTCTAGTAGTCTGTGTCAACACCATCCCAACAGTGTCGACACACTAAGCTAATTTCATCCGCCTTTTGGACTTCGTTGTTTAGAAAAGAATAAATAGGTAGAAACAAGACCTTGTCGACTACGCTCTCAGAATTCTCGAGACAAAACCATTTGTATCGACAAGTCCTTCATCTTTCTTCTCCTCAATCTCTCTCTCTCTCATATCTAATGGCGCCAAAGGTGGAAGAGGACATCAACGATTGTTATGAGCTGGTTCGACACGCTTTTGATGATGCGAATCCAGACATCAAGGAGGTAGTTGATTTGATGACAATAGCTGGATTAGAATATATGGTGTCTGAACCAACCAGAATATGGAAGAAAGAAGTTCTTAAATTCTACTCGCATGCTTCTCAAGATTCAACGGGCACCAAAATCAAATACATTTTTCAAGGTCAAAAGCTCAAGGTCACAATTAAACGCCTAAGGAAAATCCTTTATCTTCCCAAAGTTACACATCAAGATGAACTCAATTCTTCAATAACAGCAAGTGCATTAACCTGGTGTTGGTTATCTCCATCCACTAAGATTGGAGCAGCGATAAATCGAAAGGGGATGACCTCATAAGGAAAATTCCTTTCTGAAATTCTGGGAAAGGTAATTTAATGTAAACTTGGAGGACATGATAGGATCTCAGCCTACATGTTCAGTCTCATGATAAGGGTTATATTCAAAGTAACAACTAACTGGGCTATAGTTATGTTTGAGAAAATAAAGGAAGGGATTAAGAAGCCCAATCTGGGTTGAATACTTAGCCTCTATCTGGCTACCTGCATTTCAGAAACACTAAGCCAGAAGTCTGATACTAAAATAAATCATATGAGGAGAATGGACTTAAGGATACTGTCCAGGTGGGACAGAGTGTTGAACAAGGATGTCCCTACTCCTCCGAAACACATAAAATATGTTCAACAAAGGAAGAAAACTCCCCACAAGACCACTGAATCTTCCAGTGATTCAGAGGAGGAAGTTGTTTTCAGCCCAGATAATGATGGACCCGAAAGCACTAGAAAATCTCCTACTCTAGAAACTGGAACTGCTGGTCAGGTGCAAGGGGATCAGATACCTGCAAGCAACATATCAGTGGATCAGATCCAGGAGGAGCCTCTCCAAGTTCCAGATCAACAAGTGCTATCAACTTCAGGGGGAGCTAATGAGCAAGATTCAAATGTCCGCACAGCTGAATTGGATAGTGAAATAGCTACTCAATCTATACTTGAGGTAGTATATGACATAAATCAGGCTGCTATAGATACTGTGAATGAAGTACCAGATGTGCTCTTGAATGTTCTTGATCAAATTAACCAAGACAATGTTCCTGAGAATGAAATTACCATGGAAGAAACTTTTGAATTTGAAGGAGGTCCATCTGTTGAGAAATAGAAAGTTATTCCTTCAGTTCAGATGCAACAAGAAGTAACATTAGAAGAATTATTTCCTGACTTACAAGGAGTAAGAACTGAGGGGGAGATGCCAAGAACTGAGGGGGAGAATCCAAGAACTGAGAAAGAGCTGCCAATCATTGCCTCTAGTCTAAAAGACACAGTAGATATAGCTACTTCATCCAATTCCTCTAAAGATGAAGTAGACTCCAGGGCAAAGAAAAGGAAACTTGTGAAGCTCAGGAAGAGGAGCTCTGGCTATAAGAAAACCTTGCAAACTGCCCCACAAATACAAGCTCCTGCAGTAGACTGCAGTTCACTTTTAGTGTCACTGCAATTGAAATTGGATGAGCAAAGAGTTGCTCTTGAAAAATATGTGGATGAGAGTCATAAAGATCTGCAATTTACCTTGGCTCAGGATATCAAATCCATTAGGTTTGAAGTCAATTTGCACAAAATGGAAATGACCGAATGCTTCCAAAAGGGAGGTAATGATGTATTCTTATTGGCCAAACAACAACATGAGGCCCAGACTAAATTAGAGGACATTGCTGTAAAAGAAGGTTATGTCCTAGAAAATTAAATCAGAATGAATGACAATCTCACAGAATCCCATAATGCTATTGTAACAGAACTGAAGAATAAAGCAACTGCTTTTACTGAACACATGGTTACAGTAAAGTCTGAGTTTGATAAAAAAATCAAATCGGATTTAGCTACTGTACACACTTCTATCCAGGCCTCTCAAAAGGCAATTTTTGATCTACTGCAGAAGTTCAAATCCTACTGAAAGTGAGAGTTAGATCTGAAATACTCTAGAGGGGGGTGAATAAAGTATTCTTAAAAATTTCTCAACTACTATTATGACAGCTTTTGCAGTAAATGACTAAGTGCAGAATTCAATTAACCTAGCAAACAATAACCCTAAATCACAAGCACAGCAAGAGCAAAAGAAAAGAAAACAACCAGACGACACAAGAATTTTATAGTGGTTCCCCAACCTGGGTACATCCACTCTTCTACCACCCTTGGTAGGAATGCACTCAGAGTTTTGATCAGGTGCCTGACACCAATGAGCTTTTGATCAGGTGCTCAAAAACCAACCCAAGTCTTTTGATCAGGAGACTTGCAACCAAGGAATCACTTTTGAAGGGAGATGACAACCTTTAAAGAGGTTGGGGTAAGAGAGTGATGGAAGTCTTCTTTTTCTCAATCACAATGAGAAGACTATGTGGATTCAATGATATTGTAAAAGCTCCCCCTGAGATGAAAAAGGGCTAAGGAAAATTGGAGCTTTGCACAGGGTGATAGGCCTTCAATTGAGAGACTTGATCCAGGAACTTCACACTGATAGTGCTTGAATGTCTTAGCAAGGTCCTGGAGTAGAAGAACAGGAAGACTCTTGATTTTAAAATTGGTGTTCTTCTTTCTTCTTCTTCAAAATGTGTCTCTGTATGTGTATGCCTTTCTGTAAGAAGTATTCTCTATAAAGCTTTTTTTTTCCTAACTTGATTAATTCACTATGTGTATCTGTGTGTCTGTATCTGTTATTCTCTTCCACACTGTCTTTGAAACATTTGAATTTTTCTGCAATTAATGCTGACAGCCTTGAGAATAATCGACATTGATTTATTTCCCCAACTGCCTCGTGGAAAAAATGGCAAGCAATAATCCTGAAGAAGACCATAATTAATGCTCCTTCTAACGGTCATTATCAGAGAATGTTAGAGCATTAATTACTCAGGAATTATTGCATTAAAGAGGTGACAAAAGGCTGGAAATAACTAAGTCTGGAGTCGTCGAACAGATGACAGAATTAGTTGAACTGAATTTACAGTTCGTCGAGCTTAGATGTTGTATTCGTCGACTAGAAGGCTTCTGTTCGTCGAGCTGAGTTCCATGATCATCGAGCTGATACTGAACTGCTATCTCTTTTGATCTTTTCCAATTCGTCGAGCTGGTAAATATGTTCGTCAACTGGAGTTCAACAATTATTCTGGAGTTGTCAAATATCCTGTGTCGACATAATTACTCATGTGTGTCGACACAAGTCTTCTGTGTGGTGTCGACATAGCCTTTCCACAATGTCGACTAATGATCTTAATGTCGACACAAGTTCTTCTAGTGTCGACTTGGTTGATGTCGACATATTATCTGAGTGTTGGCATAAGTCTTCTTGTTACAGAGTTCGTCGAGCAGAGAACTGGGTTCGTCGACGTGAGACTGGAGAACATAGTCTCTACAGAATGCTGTGATAGTCCAAAGATTCATCGACCAAAGAATAATGTTCGTCGAGCTAAGTCAGGAGAACCCTGAATTCGTCGTGCTGAGAATGATTCTGGACTTGGATAAAAAATGATAAACCTCTAGCAAAAAAGTTGAAGTGGAAGTCTAGAAATCATCGAGCAAATAACGAAGTTTGTCGACCTGATAACAAGGTTCGTCGTCCTAAGTCAAGAAAGCAATCTGGACTTAGAATTCTGAAGGTGAAGTCTAAGGTTCGTCGATCTATGACTGAAGTTCGTCGAGCTCAGCTCAGAAAATATTTCTCTAAGATCGTCGAGCTGAGAATGACTATCGTCGACCTGAGTTTGACGAACGTCGAACTCATTTTACTTAGTCTCTTGAGAATTCTCCGAATCTTGAGGAAAACTCTATGTATTAAGTCTCTGGCAGTCTGATGTTGGCTTGTCCATGTGATGTTGACTCTTAGGACTTAGCCTAGACTCTAGGACACAACTTTGACCCTGGCTATACATGTTGGGTCACATCATCCTAAGTTAGTGAACCTAGCCAAAATCAAACTAGGGATACAACAATCTCCACTTATTTGGGTGAGGTCACTAATAGACTCAAAATAAAAGCATAAAGTAAACAAAGCAAGAAAAAGGTATATCTGGCAGAGATCATTAACACATGCATCATATATATTTACATAAAATCTTTGTTCAAACAATAAGGGATAGTTTAAGACAGAAAGACAGAAATAAAATAGTTCATATTTCACATCTTCTGCTTTTTCTCCTGATACTTTATGTCCTTGCCCTTGTCTCCTTGCCTGGTAAAGATTATTTCCATATTTGGATTTGATGCTTATATCATAGTCATTATCATGTCAGCAGCCCCTATAATTTTTAGAGATGTAGCTCTAGGGACCACTGCTTCAGGATGCAAATTCATATAATCATCAACATTAAAAATTTTGTTAGCCTTATCAAACCTCTTCAGTTCTTCTCTATTGTACTTGGACATTGTAGTGTATTCAGAAGTATCCTTTCCTTCAGCCTTTGCCTTGTTGATCATAGAGAGGACCACAAGTTCCTGGAACCTGGCCATTCTAGCTGTGTTGGCTGCTTCTGGATCTTTATAAGGAATAGGAGGAGAGAGTGGCCTTTTAGGATTTTCAGCTTGTTGATGTTGTTGTTGTTGATGTTGTTGTTGCTGATGTTGTTTTCCTGTAGGTTGTTGTCTGTGCTGGCTGCTTTCATGATGAAATCTCCCTTGATGTCTTTGATATGTTTGCATAGGGGCAGATCTTTGAGAAGTAGAACCAGAAGCACCAGCTGCAGGAGGAGGAGGTGGTGGATCTTTTCTATACCTTTGGACTGGTGGAGGAGAGTACCTTCTACTCTTCTTCCTTTCTTTCTGTTGATTCTTAGATAGCCACATCCATGCTGGCATCTCTTTGTATGGAGTTATCTATTGAAGAATATAGTAAGGGGTGTCATTATTTGGATTAGTCTTGGGAGCAGGAGGAGTGTAACACCCCCATCCGTCACATGGCATATAACAGAAGGTACAGCTGTAACCCGACGCCATATACCACAGACTGTCGGGAGGGTTACATAAGAATATTCAAACTATGAAATTAAGACTACTCGTCCTATACAGAGCATTCTAGCGGAAGCTTTTAAAGTTGAAAGAACCCAAACTTAAATCCAATAAACATGAATGTCCACAACCAAAACTACTGGAAGAAAACCCAAATACACTGAAAGGGTACATGGCCTTATGGCCTTACAATAGTTCACTTAATACATAGTGTTTTCCATACATCGGCTCGCAGGCCAGCCACACATGACAAAAGTAAAATACAACTATTCACTTTGGCCTTCTAGGGCCAGCAGCAACATGGGTTCCAACCCGCTATTTGGAACTCGGCTCCGCAGCACCTGCAAGCACATTCCACCGCACGGTGGCAAACAAAGAAACGGTCAGCCAAAAGCCGACCAAATTATAACGACACCACCCCTTACTCGGGACGGCGGTGCTCTTTCCATGCATAACATTAGCCCAGTAAAAACAATAAAGTGCGATTATACTACGCCACAGGTGCAGGCTCACATAGCCAAACACCCTGTGCACTCAGAGCACATTAACAGTGAATCCTGACACTTCAGCGTCTTCACCACCATCCCAACAATGGCAACCACGTGAGCATTTTGCCTTTCTGACCACCGTCTAATGCTCCCAACAATGCCAACGGCTAGTCCCCTTTTCGGGTCTCTCACACCGAACCACATAGCCCAGGTCCAATTCCACTTTCCCGTTGCTCACACCACGTAGTCACTTTAAGACGTACGCACGAGCCAATCTTCTCTCGGATCATTCCATTTCCAAACAATCACATAACCCAGTTATGTTCATGGTCGGTTCCCTGACCGCCAAGTTAGCAGAACAACGATTCCGCTCAGTTTTTTGGGTGCACCTTGGAGCTAACCTCCAAGGATCCCTGCTGCAATCTACCGTGTAGAAATCCGAAAAACCCAAAGCACAGAGTCTTCTCCGGCACAACATATCAAATGCAACATCACCGATCCTGATAATACACGTCCGGGTAGGCTTCACACACAATGCATATGCCCGTACTTATGATTCCGGAGTCTATATGCAACACAAGGGGGATTATTCACATCAACCCCAAGGAACACCACGCACTCACCGCACACTCGCGGGAGCGGGATTCCCTTTGCAAAAAGAAAGAGCTTGACATGCTCAAGTAGAGAATCGTTACCCTTGTAGTCCGCTTTGGCGCCATGGAAAAACTACACGGACAGAACTCTTCGCAACGACCTTTCCTCCATGGATCCTCTCTCAGATCTCAAAACGGTGCTCCGATGCTCCGCCTACGGCCGGAATTCTCCTTCTTCTTCCTCCTCTCCCTAACACCTTGGAAAGAGAAAGCCTTGGAGAGAAATGAAGGATTAACTCCCCTATTACCGGCCTTGACAGAGCAGGAAACCACCTGTGTCGTTGGATCTTATTTAAAGAAAATGAACGGCTCAGATTCGCTCAAAAATCCCTAGACCTGGGCCGAACACGGCTTGGCATATGGCCGTGTCCCAGGCCGTGTGCCTCGATCCAGGCACGATCGTAGAACGCAGAAAAACTACACGGGCAAAGACACGCCCGTGTCTCACCTGACACGCCCGTGTCAGGTCCTCGACAAGCCCGTGACCGGGGGCGTGTCACGCATAACCGCCACGCCAACTGACACGACCTAACTGAACACGGGTACGGACACGGGTAGGCACGCGCCCGTGTCGAATGACATGCCCGTGTTATGAAGCCGTGTTCCTAGCTGTGTCCTTCTAGGGATGAAAACGGCCAAAAAATCACCAGCCAGACACGGCCTTAAACACGCCCGTGTCCTAGGCCGTGTACCCCTATACAGGCACCAAAAATCCCTTTTTACGCGACCGACTCAAATACGATTTTCGGGGCATTACAAATCTCCCCCACTTAAGGAATTTTGTCCCGAAATTAAGTAAAGGTACACGAATCTAAACAATACCTGATTGGAATAACTCGGTATACTCCTCCAACATAGCTTGCTCTCGCTCCCAAGAAAGTTCCTCCCGTCCGCAGTTATCCCAACGGACTTTAACCATTCGGACATCCTTGTTGCGGAGTCATTTGACTGCAATATCTTCAATACGTACTGGCTTGACCCTTGTTGCCAACTCATAATCAACCGGTACTTGATGGTCCGCAATGATCTGCAAAGGCTCTTGCACTGCCTTACGCAACACCGACAAGTGGAACACGTCATGTAGCCCACTCAATTCTGCCGACAGCTTCAATCTATACGCCGTCTCACCAACACGCTCCAGGATTTCAAATGGTCCAAGATATACCATGTCGCAAACACTGAACTCCACGTTCCTATTCTTGGCGTTGTAGTACTTTGACTGTCTATCCTGAGCGATGTTCAGCCGTTCTTGAATTGTCCGTATCACTGAGGTGGCATCTCCCACGGCTTGACATTTATACAACTTCGATTCGCCTGCCTCCAACCAAGACAACGGCGTATGACACTTCCTCCCGTATAAGGCTTCGAAAGTCGCCATTCCAATACTTTCCTGAAAGTTGTTGTTATACGCAAACTCCACCATGTACAGGTGATCCTCTCAATGCTTTCCAAAATCTAGGATGCACATGCGAAGCATGTCCTCCAATGTCTGGTTGACCCTCTCGATTGGCCATCCGTCTGCGGATGAAAGGCTGTACTGAACTTTAGCTTAGTACCCAATAGACTATGCACCAACCTCCAGTCATTCGATGTGAAGCATCCATCTCAATCACTAACAATACTGCGGGGCACACCATGCAATCGTACAATATTCTCCATATAGAGTTTGGCTAACTTTTCCACTGGATCTTCCTTCCTGACCGGAATAAAGTGCAACACCTTTGTCAACCTATCTACGACCACCCAAATGGCGTCGTTTCCCTTTTGTGACTTTGGCAAACCATGCACAAAATCCATAGATATGTCGTCGAATTTCCATTCTAGGATAGGTAGGACTTCAAGAAACCTCCGGGCTTCTGGCATTCCACCTTCACCAATGCACAAGTACGGCACTTGGCCACATAAAGTGCTACATCCTTCTTCAATCCTGGCAACCAGAATAATTTCTTCATGTCTCTATACATCTTCGTGCTTCCCTGGTGGATTGAGTACTTTGTATGATGAGCCTCATACATCAACTCCTCCCGAAGATTATACGCACTAGGAACGCATAGGCGACCGTCCTTCCTTAGCAAACCATCTTCAACAAAAAACTGGGAATTTGACCCATCGAAAGATTCTTCGAAGATCTGCTTCATGTTGTTATCCTGAAACAAAGCCCGCCGAACTCTATCCGCTAGGTCACACTGCACCTCTATCCAAAACAGTTTTGCCTCGGCACTAAACTGCTTGTCGACGCAGGATATATCCAAAGCCTCCAACTCATGGACCAATCTCTCATCATGTACCGACAAGCACTTGGCCTATGCCGGAGTCCTGCAACTAAATGCATCCGCCACTGCATTTCCCTTCCCAGGCACATAATGTATCTTAAAGGTGTAGTCCCCCAAGAACTCCATCCACCTACGCTGCCTCATGTTCAGATCCTTTTGGTCCAACAGGTACTTGAAGCTCTTATGATTAGTGTAAATATACACCTTCACACCGTACATGTAGTGCCTCCAAAGCTTTAGAGCAAATATCACGGCCACTAACTCTAAGTCATGGACCGGATAATTCCTCTCATGAACCTTAAGTTATCGTGAACCATAGGCTATCACTCTTCCATGCTGCAGCAAAACACAAACCAAACCACTGCCCGAAGCATCACTATAGATCTCGAACCATTCGGTTCCACATGGCGAACATAAAATAGGCGTTGTGGTCAACCGCCTCTTCAACTCTTCAAAAGCCTGTTCGCACTCCGGAGACCACACAAACTTCTGATCCTTCCTAGTCAATGTCGTGAGTGGTAGCGCTATCCGCGAGAAGTTCTCTACGATGAACCTGTAGTAGCCAGCAAGCCCCAGAAAACTCCGAACCTCTGCCACTGTAGACAAAGCAGGCCACTCTCGTATCGCCACTATCTGTGTCGGATCCACAGCTATCCCTTCTCCACTGATAACATGACCAAGGAACGCTATCGAGGATAACCAGAATTCACACTTGGAGAACTTAACATACAAATGATTCCTCCTCAACGTCTTCAACACCATGTGTAAATGATTGTAATGGTCCTCTTCACACTGCGAGTACACCAGGATATCATCGATAAATACTATCACGAAACGATCCAGGTACTCTCTGAACGTCCTGTTCATCAGATCCATAAATACAGATGACGCATTCGTCAATCCCAACGGCATGACCTTGAAGTCCTAATGCCCAAACTGAGTACTGAATGCTGTCTTTGGGATGTCGCTCTCCCTTATCCTCAACTGGTAGTAACCGGACTTCAGATCTAACTTCGAATATACCGTTGACCCAACCAACTGATAAAATAGATCGTCAATCCGGGGGATCGAATATTTGTTCTTCTTTGTAAGCTTGTTCAATTCCCGATAGTCGATACAAAGCCGCAACCTCCCATCTTTCTTCTTAACAAAGAGAAGTGGTGCGCTCCAAGGCGACGAACTTGGACGCACATAACCTTGCTCTAGCAACTCTTGTAGTTTCACCTTCAACTCTGTCATCTCTCTTGGCGCTATCCGATATGGAGAGCGTGGCACCGGTTTGGCTCCCGGTACCAGCTCAATGGTAAAATCAATCTCCCGTTGAGGAGGGGCTCCTGGGATATCATCTGGGAACACATCGAGATACTCGGACACACCTGGAATACTGTCAAGACTTGGCTTAGGCGTCGAAGTCTGCACTAGTGTGACAAACAACTCTACCCCAGACCGAACTTCCTTGAACACCTTAAGGGCTGACATCAAAATCTTACCCGACCGCTTCATGCCCACAAAAGTAGCCTCCCGATCGGCATTCAGACCCAACTTAACTTCCTTACGGTTGCAATCAATGCATGCACCCTACTCCGAGAGCCAATCCATACCGAATATTTTGTCGAAATCCACTAACGGTAGAACCAACGCTCGCAAATCAAACTCCTGGTCTCCAATCCGAATCTTCACTACGCAGGTCCTGTCCGCGCGCATTGAGCACCCATTGGGCAACAACACATTCAACCTGTCTTTTGCCATGGAGGACGGAACTCCAATGCGCGATATGTATTTTTCAGAGAAGAAGGAATGTGATGCTCCCGTATCAAACAAGGCTCTCGCCGGAAACTCAAAGATCAATACAAATCCTAGCACCAACAAAATTAAGCTAACAAATACGAAGGTAACAACTATAGAAGTTAAACCACTGAAATTTAACTCATACTTGTCACCACGTCCGCTTGATTTATGGCCTCTTGTAGACCAAGGTTGTAGACTCTAGGCTGGCCTGGAGCATGATGGGACGCGGTTCACTCCACCGCCTTCCCTTTCTCCTCAAAAGTCGCTCCAGACATTCTCTCGGACTTTGAATGTCTGCTCCAACACTCACGAGCAAAATGTCCCGTCTTCCCGCAGTTGTAGCAAGCTCCTGGGACTCGACTTGTAGTTGCCCCCGATGCATCAGCCGAAGGGGCTGAGTTCGAATTCTTCCGCTTCTTGTTCCACATGCGAAAACTTGACTTGGCATTTGGCACCTTGAACTCGGACTTCCTTTCTCCTGGGTCCTTCTTCTCTTAAACTTTCTTAATGACCTTCTCCAATGATCGAGCCGAATTGGCCAACTGTAGGAAACCCTGCGCCTTAGGCCCAGCAAGGAGTAACTGTATGTCACCGCGTAGACCCTCATAAAATCGGTTGTTCTTTCGTTCTTCCTCCATAAACGTAGCACCAACATAACGACCCAACCGTGTGAACTCATGAAGATACTCGTCCACGCTTCTGGCTCCCTGAGTCAGCCCAAGATACTGATTCTCCATCTCCAACTTCTGAGCAGAGGGTATAAATCTGGCTAGGAACAACCTCAAAAATTCCTCCATAGGCACATCAGCAAGCTGCCTACCCACTAAGAGATGAAACTCCAACTCATCCCACCACAGCCTCTCTTCACCCACCAAAAGGAAAGTCGCTATGGTGGTCTTTTGCCACTCCTCAGTTAACATGGCTATCAGGACCCTCTTTATCGAAGAGAGCCAGTCCTCAGCTTGAGTGGCGTTCCAAACCCATAGAACCTCGGAGGATTAAAGCCCATTACATGCTTAAGCTACTTCTCCGTAGCTCTCCTCAGCTCTACCAGATCAACTACTGCGCGCTCCACCACTCTCGGCTCTGTCGCCCTAACAGTTTCTTGCTCATTCGCAGGAGGTACGCGATGCATTTGCCCTGTAGGTTGGGCATTTATCATTATGAGTACAGCTTCAGCCACCATCCTGATGGTTTCCACTGAAGGAGGTGTTGTGGGCACGTCCCTTGGTGCACTACTTTCTGCTGATTGCGGACGCTCTGACTGACCAGCACCGCTCCTAGCTGCCTATAGTAGCAAAGACACATGATTAGTCGACAAAACAATTGCTAAAAGCAATCATTGGAACACTCAAATTCCACAAAACAAGTGTATTTTTCATTCCTAAGTGGACATTCATGGGTTCTTTTTGATGTTATAACGATGACGCACACATGTGCTCACCACCCCTTAAAAGAATTCGCCCACGAATTCAGTTAAGCCTGATCATAACCAGAAGTCTGATACCAAATTGTAACACCCCCATCCGTCACATGGCATATAACAAAAGGTCCAGCTGGAACCCGACGACATATACCACAGACAGTCGGAAGTGTTACATAAGAATATTCAAACAATCCAATTAAGACTACTCGTCCTACACAGAGCATTCTAGCGGAAGCTTTTAAAGTTGAAAGAACCCAAACTTAAATCCAATAAACATGAATGTCCACAACCAAAACCACTGGAAGGAAACCCAAATACACTGAAAGGGTACATGACCTTATGGCCTTACAATAGTTCACTTAATACATAGTGTTTTCCATACATCGGCTCGCAGGCCGGCCACACATGACAAAAGTAAAATACAACTATTCGCTTTGGCCTTCTAGGGCCGGCACAGCAACATGGGCTCCAGCACGCTATTTGGAACTCGGCTTCGCAATACCTACAAGCACATTCCACCGCACGGTGGCAAACAAAGCAATGGTCAGCCAAAAGCAGACCAAATTATAACGACCCCGCCCCTTACTCGGGACGGCGGTGCTCTTTCCCTGCATATCATTAGCCCAGTAAAAACAATAAAGCGCAATTATACTACGCACAGGTGTAGGCTCGCACGGCCAAACACCCCGTGCACTTAGGGCACATTAACAGTGAATCCTGACACTTCAGTGTCTTCACCACCATCCCAACGATGGCAACCACGTGAGCATTTAGCCTTTCTGACCACCGTCTAAGGCTCCCGACTATGCCAACGGCCAGTCCCCTTTTTGGGTCTCTCGTACCGAACCACATAGCCCAGGTCCGATTCCACTTGCCCGTTGCTCACACCACGTAGTCACTTTAAGACCTATGCAAGAGCCAAGCTTCTCTCGGATCCTGCCATTTCCAAACAATCACATAACCCAGTTATGTTCAGGGCTGGTTCCCTGACCACCAAGATAGCAGAACAACGATTCTGCTCAGTTTTCCGGGTGCGCCTTGGATCTAACCTCCAAGGATCCCTACTGCAATCTACCGCGTAGAAACCCGAGAAACCCAAAACACGGAGTCTTCTCCAGCACAACATATCAAATGCAACATCACCGATCCAGACAATACACATCTGGGTAGGCTTCACACACAATGTCTATGCCCGTACTTACGATTCCAGACTCTATATGCAACACAAGGGGGACTATTCACATCTGTTGAAACTTGTGAAGTGAAAGTGGATGAATGGAGCAATTGGAAAACCTACCCGCGCGGACTACGCGGACAGGGGTGGCGGACTGCAAAGTTGGCAGGGATGTTACAGGCGGTTTGCTCTCTAGCGGCCTGGGCAGGCTGTTCGTGCGGACTACGCAGATAGTATTTGCGGTCAGCCAGGTCGGGTCGTGCTCAGGCAGAAGTTGGATCACAGGATGTAACCGGGCGGATAGAAACCATATCTGCGTAGTCCGGCATGATGCGGACTGAAGAACTGGAGCTCGATAGATAGGTTTGGCAGTTGACTTGGTCTTGCTCTAGTGCAGCGGGAAGCCACAGAGACCGCCGTCAGTGCGGATGGAAGCTGGAGGTCGCCCGGTATGGCGGGCTAGATCCAGTGTCCGCCAGTAAGTGCGGACTGGCCCTTGCGGCCAGTGGACTGGACTTGGTGGGAACTGAACCAAGTCCAGGTGGCTCAGTCCGGGGAGATCGCGCAGTGGAGTGCGGGCTGCTTACTCACTCCGCCAAGCTTAGTAGAAGTGTTGTTGCCTTGATTGCTAGCTTGGGGATATGCGGACTGGAGGTTTTCTTGTGAAGGAGCGTGCGGATTGTAGCTGGTGTCCGCTGAGTCCGGTTGAGCCTTCTGATGAGGTTGACTCAGGGAAGCAGACTGGAGTTTGCAATTAAGCAGACTAGATCGGCGTGTCTGCTGAGTCCGGCAATGTCTTGGTGATTAGGCAATGGACTCGGGATGTGCGGACAGAAGCCGGGTGTCCGCCGAGTTCGGCAGGTGCCTTGATGGCGAGGCTGCGAGCTCGGGTTTTGCGGGCAGGTGCTGTGTCTGCGGATTGGCGGACATAGCTGTTGTAGAGTCCGGCTGTGGTGGTCCTGGCTTGGTCCTTTGGCGGCAAGGCGGACTGAAGATTGGAGTCCGGCTTGGAGAATCTGGGGCGGACAGGCTATCTGCACAGGAGCGGCGAACTGGAATGTGTGTCCGCGGACTGGCGGACACACTTGTTCTTGCTGCGGGATGAGGCGGTGATACTATCGGCTAGGGCGGTGACCATACTCATCGCCGTGCCTATAAATAGGACCCCTGTCACATCAGGAAAAAGTGACAACCAGAACCGAAGTAAGTGAACAGTAATTGAGCTCGCGTAAGTTGTTGTTGTCTGGACTTTGGTGTCCGCGCATATTGACGGAGTTGACCGGGTGTGCTGTGCAGGTTGTGCGGATAGCGCTGGAAATCCAGGACTTGGCTCTGATTGCGGTCAGGGACAGTGCGGACTCTGTGATTAAGCAACAGGCAGTAAACAGCAGGTCGCGGATAGTGACTAGGCGGTCTTCTCTTTGGCAACATGGTTCGGGGTTCAGGAAGTCGCCTGCTTCAGGCGGACTATTCCATTCTATGGCGCAGCTTGTGCGGTCTGGCGGCTAGGCGACCTCGCGGTCAGGCGGCCTACAGATCGACAATGAAGAGCTAGCATCGGAAGGGGTGAGTCCGCGCGGCTTGGGTTGCGGTCTGGAGACCTGGAGGACTGAGCGGACTCCACGGCAGTAGACCGGCATCTTGTTGATTGAGTCCGCGCGGCTTGTTTTTGTCTTGTCTTTGTAACTGTCTCGGATCTCCTGATTTGGTTGTTGGTGAAGCATGTCTCGCCATGTATGTCTCGCCTTGTAAAGAAGTGTGCTCTTGATCAATAAAGACGCTTGTGCTGCATGTGTTGCTGGTTGTTACTGCTTTGTTGATATAATCCCTGCTAACTCCAAGATCCGGGAAAACTTTCAACATTATAAGTCGGTGTATCCTCCTCCGGTTTGTTGAGTTTTCAATAGGGTATCCAAGGAGGCCTCTGCGGTTTGTTGAATTCTAAAATGGTATCAGAGCGAGGTTGGAGTGGTCAAGCAGTGGTCAACGGAAGTGGTTGCTCGGTTGAAGAGGAAACCAGTGGTAGAACCATGACAGTGAAAGATACAAGTTGTCTGGGAATTGATCGTCTTACAGAGACGAACTTTGAAAGGTGGAAGTCCTGTATGAAGAGCTTGCTTCTTGGCGAGGACCTTTGGGAGGTTGTATGCGGAGCAGGAAGACAAGAGGCTACTACTGGTAATGCTGAAGCGATGAGAGCCTGGAAGGAGACAAATGCGAGAGCGGAGTCTATTCTCAGGCAGGTGATCTCATCGGAGCTCTTGGACCACATCAGCTGATGTCGGTCAGCTGCGGACGTCTGGACTTACCTTGAAGGGTTGTTCAGGAAGGAGGTGAAGGTTGCTGCTGAAGATGGTCCCTCTACTTCATATCAGGAAGAAAGGAGTGTATCTCCTAGGCGTGATAGGAAGAGAAAGGAAGGACCAAGGTGCTATTAATGCAAGCAACAAGGTCATCTTCAGAAGGAGTGCAAGGTTGCATTGCTCTCGGCGAACGTCGCTCAAGTAGGGAGGAAGGAGAAGAACTTTGTTGGGTTATCAACAAGTTCTGGAGCTGGTCGGATGAATGCTAGTGATAGTGCAGCTATCTGGCATGAAAGACTGGGGCATGTAGGGATGGACAAGCTGAAAGCAATGGCAGGAAGAAGACTCGTAAGAGGGCTGCCTAGATTGTCATCCTATGGAGATGGTCAGGGGTGTGCGGGATGTCAGCAAAGTGAGGCTTATCGCTTCATGGTTGATAAAGCACAATCCAGATGTAAAGCACCATTGGCAGTTGTCCATTGTGCTCTGGTGGGACCGACCGTCACAGCCAGTCTTGGAGGCAGCAGGTTCGTGCTGATATTGGTTGATGACTATTCTAGGTATACTTGGGTATACTTTATGAAGAAGAAGTCCAACATGATGCGCTTGTTTGTGGAGTTCAAGAAGCTTGTGGAAGGCCAGCTTGGCCTAAGGATCAAGGTGTTGAGGACGGGCATCGGTGGTGAGTTTGACTCAACCGAGTTCTCAAACTTTTGCAGGAAGCAAGGGATCCGGAAGGAGCTTTCTTGTGGACATACTTCACAGCAAGGTAGTGTTATAGCTCGGATGATCCGTTGGTTAACGGAGACCTGCAAGTGTTGGCTTCGGAGTAAAGGCGTTCTGAAGGCCCTTTGGGCGGAAGGGATGGCCTGTGCTGCTCATGTCATCAACCGGATGCCTCTTAGTCCGATCATAGTAAAGACTCCTTATGAGCTGATGTTCAGAGTGAAGCCCTTAGTGAAGTACCTTCGGGTGTTTGGATCTACCTACTATATACACTCTCCGGGTGCTCTCAAGACAAAGCTAGTCTTTGTTGGGTATGATGAGCAGAGAAGAAGATGGAGGTGTATGGATCCTGCGATGAAGAAACTCATAGTGTCTAAGGACATTGTTTTCAATGAGTTGACGCCGTATTGGGGTAGCTCTCATGTGGAGCTAGGGATAAGCAGGTCAGATGATGGGCTGAAGGAAGCTGCTGCTAAGGAAGTGGAGTTTCCTGAGTCACCAGGTGCTCCAAGTTGTTCTAGCTCCGGGGCAAAAGCGTCAGAGTCGGTAAGAAGGGGGAGCAAAGCTCCAGAAACTTCAGACTCAAAGGCGAAGGCTTCTGGTTCACGAAGCAGGGGGAGCGATGTTCCAGGTAGTTCTTGTTCAAGAGGGGAGTCTTCTGGTTCAGGTAGCAAGGGGAGTGTTGCTACAGGTGCTTCTGGTTCCAGTAAGGAGGCGTCTTGTTCAGGTAGCAAGGGGAGCATTATTCCGGGTTTGCCCGGGAACGGATCTGGTTCAGAAGCAGCGGAGGTGGTTAGCCATGATCAGGTTCTTCGGAGATCGAAGAGGATCAGTAAGCCACCAGCTCGATATAGCGAAGGGAACACGGCGGACTTGGTCCCGTGTTTCCTTGTTAGCCCTCGGGTCGAGTAAGGTACTTCTGGCTGTGATGACCCCACTAGAATCAAGGAGGTGGTTGACACCAAGGCTGAAGAGGTGACTTCTCTCAGAGATAACGGGGCTTGGGCTTTTGTGTTGGGTACATTGGTCAAATGTACCTGATTTGAAGAAGCCACACCTAACTCAATGATATACATCATAATGTATTTGATGTTTGTTTGAGTTACTTGTGCAGGTTAGGTATACACTGGACTGAAGCTAAAAGTTTCTAAGTCCATGTGTCGACACCCAGAGGGAAAGTGTCGACACTTGAGAAAGCTTGTGTCGACACCCAGACAAGCAGTGTCGACACTTGGAGTCATTGTGTCGACACCTGAGGTGAAGACTCGACACCAGACAGAAAGTGTCGACACTTGGAGCTGTGTCGACACTCAGTGAAGAAGAATGCAGAAAAGCTGTGTCGACACTTAGCAGAAGTGTCGACACCTAGAAGAGCTGTGTCTACAACAGAAAGTGTCGACACTTGGAGTTGTGTCGACACTCAGCAAAATTCTGCAGAGACTAAGGACAAGTGTCGACACTCAACACAATGTGTCGACACTCAATCAGCAGAGTCAACATATGAAGAATGTGTCGACACTCAGCACAATGTGTCGACACACACTCAAAGGAGTCAACACTTGAAGTATGTGTCGACACTCAGCACAATGTGTCGACACACAACCAGAAGAGTCAACACTTGAAGAAAGTGTCGACACCCAGCACAATGTGTCGACACTTAGTTAAAGACTCTACACTTGAAGAAAGTGTCGACACAAGGAGCTGTGTCGACACTTAGCAAAGAACAGAAAAGTTTACAAAATATTCTAAGTACAAGTGTCGACACTAAGGGAATGTGTCGACACTCAGCTGAAGAAACAAAATTGAAGACTTGTGTCGACACCAAGAAGCAGTGTCGACACTTGACAGTTTCAACACATGAAGATGTGTCGACACAAAGGAGATGTGTCGACACTTAAAAGAATTCAACAAGTTACAGAAGATCAAGTACTTGTGTCGACACTTAATTTCAGTGTCGACACTTGAAGAAGAATCTGTGTCGAGACATACAAGGAGTTGTGTCGACACCTTGTAGACTTGTGTCGACACTTACACAACATGTGTCGACACTTGGTCTATAAGTGTCGACACTTAAGAACAGAAAGTCTCGACACTATCTGACAGTTAGAGAATTTCAAGAATTGACTGGATGACATGACAGCTGCCGTTCCAGCCGGTTTACAGCACTTGTCAGAGATGTCAGAAGTCAGTTATGAACCGGACCAGCCGGTTACCATGAAGAAGGCCTATAAATAGGCACAGACTGTTTACAGAAAGGGAGTTGATAAGGTGTTAATAAGAAGTTGAAAAGAAGTATTGTTAAGAAGATTAAGTTCTGACCCAGTGCAGAACAATCTAAGAGATTTGTTCAAGGGGTTGCTGATCAAGTTATCCAAGTGATACAAATCAAGAAGATCTTGCTGTCCAACAGCAGATCTAAGAAGTTGGAGAGAGAGAGCTCCAATCAAGAATTCAGTCTTTGGAACTAGGCTGAGAAGAAGGATTCAGAGGCATCTGGATCTTAAGAAGCAGAGGTCAAGGAACAACTGCAGAGGATTCAGACTTATTCAGTTCTACTCAAGAAGCTTTGAAGGAAGCTAAGTCAGTTTGGATCTAGCTGAGTTCTTCCAAGAACTCTTCAAGAAACTCTCAACTCCTCTCTTATTTTCTGAGTTGTAGAGTTAGTTATTGTAATTCAATTTTAACTTGTAGGATCCATTGGATCTGAGTGAATTGTAAGCCTATATTATAAAGGCTGAGGGTAGGGCTTGGTTGCCTGAGTGTAGGAGTTGAAGAACTCTGAGTGTAGGCCTTGATTGGCTGAGTGTAGGCCTGGGTGGCTGAGTGTAGGCCTTGGTGGCTGAGTGTAAGGCTTTGGGCCTGAGGTGTAGGAACCTAGTTGGGTTCTGAGATAGTGGAGAAGTTTGGCCGAATCTATTACACTACTAGATAGGCGAAGGGGGAAAGTGGATGTACCCAAAGATTGGGGAACCACTATAAAATTGTGTGTCTGCTGTGCTGTGCTGAGCTGTGGATTGGCAGTGTATATTTTGTTATTGCTGTTAGCTGTAGAAATCTGTGAGATAACTGTTTTGCTGCCAACAAAGTTTCAAAAAGGTTTAGGTCACCTATTCACCCCCCCCCCTCTAGGTGTTTAGGTACCATATCTTTCAAGTGGTATCAGAGCCAGGTTCCTCAAAAAGGACTAACTGTCTGAGGAGATCCAGTTTGGCAGATTTAGTGTAAGTCAGAACACAGTTTCAAGAAAATCAAGAAACATGGGTTCTTCAGAGAATCACAAGGAATTGGGTTCAATGAAACTGCCCATATGCAGAAAAGAGATCTTTGGGATCTGGAAAGAAAGGGTTAGGCTATTTATGGAGGTCTCTGACCCTAGAATCTACATCACAGTCAAAGAGGGGCCATATGTGCCCATGAAGGTTTCAGTTTTGGATGCTACACAGAGAACTCCAAAGGATTTCTCTGAGATGACTAAGGATGAAATTGTCCTAGCCACTATGGACAAGAGGGCACAAAACATTATAGTAAGTGCCATTGATGATGCCACTTTTCAGAACTTAATTCACTGTAAAACAGCAAAAGAGATGTGGGATACTCTCATTGTCTATATGGAAGGTTCTGAAGAAGTTAGGCAAGATAGGAAGTCCTTGCTTAATCAAGAGTATGAGAGCTTTAGGCAAGGAAGAGGAGATAGCATCACTGAATGCTACAAGAAGTTCTATAGAATTGTTAATGAACTCATGTCCTATGGAAGAGAGTTCACTAACTATGAATTGAATGATAAGTTCTTAAGGTCCCTAACCAAATATTGGGACACCAAGATCTGTGCCATCAGAGAAATGGCAAAGTTGGGAGAAATTCCTCCTCCCACACTGTTTGGCAAGTTGTTGTCTTATGAGATGCAGCTGTCAGTGAGAAAAGAGGAGGAAAAATCAACAAGGACTGAGCACAGGGAAATGACTGTTGCCTTCAAGTCAGAAGTACCTAGAAAGGGCAGGACTAAGTCATCAACTCCTCCTCCAGAGGTAGTTGAATCAGAATCTGATGAGTCTGTTAGCACAAAGTCTACAAGCAGTGAAAGTGATGAAGACTTTGCTGCATTCACCAGACATTTTCAGAAATTCCTGAAGAAGAAACAGTGGAGGTCCAGACCTTCATTTTCCAAAGGGAAAGAAGTCCAGTATCAGGAGAAGAAGCCTTCAAAGAAGGACAAGAAAAAGACAAAGACTAGCAAGGCAACTGGGTCTAAGATAGTGTGTTACTGCTGCAATAGACAGGGTCATGTTATTGCAGATTGTCCTGAGAGAAGAAAAGAATCCAGTGACAAAAAGAAGACTCACTTCAAAGGAAAGAAGGAGAAGTCCTTTGTTGCAAAGAATGAGAAGACTCTTTCAGACATTTCTTCTTCAGACACTGAGACAGATGCTGAAGCCTACATAGGGCTATTTGCTGAAGAAGAAGAAGAGTTTATGCAGATCATGGAATCAATCTATGAACAAGAAGAGTGTCAGTGCCAAGGACTGATGGCATTGACTGAAAGTACCAAAATCCTGTAGCAGCCAGGACCTAGTCAGGTACAAAGTCCTACTCAAAGTTCAGATTCCAGTTCTAGTTCAGAGTCAGATTCATCTTCATCAAGTGATGGAAGTGTTTCTGAATCTGAGGGAGATATTCATCAGCTCTTAGATGAATATAAAGTACTGTTGCAAGCCTATAAGAAAAGCAAGACCCTAGCCAAAAGTCAGGCAAAGGAGATTGCTGATCTCAAGGCAGCTGCAACAGATTTTGAGAAGAAATTTGATCAAAAGCTCAATGAGGTAGCCAGGCTGAAACACATTACTGTGATTCAGATGGGAACTATCACCTATAAAAATGATCAAATTAAGAGACTGGAGATCAATCTTCAGAAGGAAAGAGAGCTAGTTGCTAGGTTTTCAAAACCTAAATCAGTGCTACCCTTGATTGATGAATTTGTTCATCATAAAGGAAAGACTGGATTGGGTTTTATTAAACCAGCTAGGACTGTTCAGGATCAGTCCAAGTCCAAGGGCAAAGCCCCAACATTCAATAAGCCTGCTGTAGTCAAGACAGCCAAGTCTGTACCTAAGCAAAGGTACAACAAGTTTGAATGCTGGTGCTGTGGCAAAGTTGGCCACTTTGCCTTGGACTGTTGGCACAATGCAAGTGCCAATGGGAGTAGCAAGCTACCTGGTGGAAAGCCAGTAGGTAGTTTTGTTAAGTTGCAAACTAACAGTTACCAAGGACCCAAGAAACTATTGGGTTCTAAGGTTAAGTAATTTGTCTTGCAGGTAAGTCCAAGTGGTCATACCCCTACATGGTACTTGGACAGTGGATGTTCCAGACACATGACTGGAACTAGGGGACTACTGAAGGATTTCATTCCAATCAAAAATGGTCCAAAGGTGACCTTTGGTGGTTCTGAAAAAGGAATCATCAAAGGGTTTGGTAACATTTCCTCAAACTTAGTTACCATTACTCATGTGGCTTATGTTAAAGGGTTGAAACACAACCTTATAAGTATAAGTCAATTAAGTGATGTAGGGTATGACATCTCATTTGTTAAAGATGGTTGTCATATCAAGAGGTCAAGTGATCAAGAGATCATTTTGACAGGTTATAGGAAGAGAAATGTCTATTGTCTAGACATTATGGTTGAGAACAATAGTTCTCCAGTTTGTCTTGTAGCTGATGAGACAGTCTCTCAATGTGTCAAATGGCACAAGAGGCTTGCCCATCTTAATTACAAGACTATTAGCAAACTCTTTAGCAAAGAGTTAGTGAGGAATGGTCCTCAAGTTAAGTGTGTTAAAGATGGCATTTGCTCAGCTTGTCAAAAGGGCAAGCAGACTAAATCCACCTTTAGGAGCATTGAAAACAAAGATGCTGTGAGGTGCTTATACCTCTTGCATATGGATCTCTTTGGTCCAATGCCAGTTCACAGCTTAGGTAGGAAGGTCTACACCTTTGTAGTTGTAGATGACTACTCAAGGTTTTCCTGGGTGTTCTTCTTAAGACAGAAATCTGAAACACCTAGTGTTTTCCATAACTTTGTCAAGCAAATTCAGAATGAACTAAACAGTACAGTGGTCAAAATTAGAAGTGACCATGGCACTGAATTTCAGTCTGATAGCATGACAAGACTATGTGAAGACTTTGGGATATTTCAAGAATTTTCTTCACCTAGAACACCTCAGCAAAATGGCATTGCTGAAAGGAAGAATAGGACCTTGATAGAGGCTGGTAGGACCCTATTAAGTGATTCATCACTGCCAGAGTATTTCTGGGCTGAAGCAGTTAACACTGCATGCCATGTGATAAATAGGGCTACCATCACTAAAAGGTTAAATAAGACCCCCTATGAAGTTGTGAAAGGCAGGAAACCAAACCTATCCTATTTCAGGATTTTTGGTTGCAAATGCTTCATACTTAACAATGGGAAGTCTTACTTAACTAAGTTTGCTGCCAAGTCCCAAGAGGGAGTGTTTGTTGGGTACAGCAATAATAGTAAGGCTTATAGAGTCTATAACTTGACTACACAAGTTGTAGAGGAGTCTGTGCATGTAGTTTTTGATGAGACAAAACTTATTAACAATGAGTTGTCTAGTAGTGTGTGCAGCCCCACAGGTCTTACTAAGAAGATGGACAAGCTAACCATAGAAGATGTACCTGCTGCAAGACAGCAAGTAGAAGAAGATGGCTTATGTCCAGGGGGAGAACTACATGTACCAGGAGCTGAAGAAGTACAAGGAACTCAGCATGATGAAGATGCTGTAGAAGTACAACCAGAAGTAAGGATGCCTCCAGCCAACAGGCATCTAAGAGATCATCCAGTAGAGCTGATTATTGGAGATCCAAGACAAGGTGTTCAGACAAGGAGCAGAAATCAGAATGCTGTAGTATATTCAAGTTTTCTGTCTCAAATAGAACCAAAGAAATTTGAAGAAGCAATACAAGATCCACAGTGGACTGAAGCTATGCAAGAAGAACTTAATCAGTTCAAAAGGTGCAAGGTTTGGGAACTGGTTCCTAAACCTAAAGACCACAATGTTATAGGAACTAAGTGGATCTACAGAAATAAGTTAGATGAACAAGGGGTCATCATTAAGAATAAAGCAAGACTGGTTGCAAAAGGATATAGGCAAGAAGAAGGTATTGATTTTGATCAAACCTTTGCCCCAGTAGCCAGACTGGAGGCCATAAGGATGTTCTTGGCCTATGCAACCTATCAAAGATTCAAGGTTTACCAGATGGATGTCAAGTCAGCATTCTTAAATGGTAATCTTAAGGAAGAAGTCTATGTGGAGCAGCCATCAGGTTTTGTTGATCCAACTCAACCTCATTATGTCTATAGACTTAGGAAAGCATTATATGGGTTAAAACAAGCTCCTAGAGCTTGGTATGAGACCCTATCTAGTTTCCTCATTGAGAACAAGTTCTCAAGGGGGAAAATAGATAAGACTCTATTCCTTAGGGAATCTAGAGGCAAAGTCATACTAGTCCAAATATATGTAGATGACATTATATTTGGGTCTACTGAAAGCAGCCTTTGCAAAAAGTTTGCAAAACTTATGCAAGGTCAATTTGAGATGAGCAGTATGGGAGAACTGAAGTTTTTCTTGGGTCTCCAAGTTAAACAGACTGAAAGTGGTTTATCCATATGTCAATCCAAGTTCACCCTAGAACTCATAAGGAAGTATGGTATGGATTCATCCAGTACCATGAAGACTCCTATGGGGTCAAGTATGTCTCTTAGCAAGGATGATGCAGGGAAACCTGTAGATGAAACCTTGTATAGAGGGATAGTTGGCTCCCTTTTATACTTGACTGCTAGTAGACCTGACATCATGTATGCTACATGTGTTTGTGCCAGGTATCAAGCCTGCCCTAAAGAGTCTCATTTGACTGCAGTCAAAAGGATTTTGAGATATCTAAAGGGCACACCTTATCTAGGCCTCTGGTATCCTAGGAATGGAGATTTTGATCTAACAGGCTATTCAGATGCAGACTTTGCAGGATGCAAAGAAGATAGAAAGAGCACTACTGGATCCTCTCAATTCCTAGGTGGAAGACTCATTTCATGGAGTAGTGAGAAGCAAACCAGTGTGGCTATCTCCACAGCTGATTCAGAATATGTAGCTACAGGAAGTTGCTGTGCTCAACTTCTGTGGATTCAACATCAGCTAGAAGACTATGGATTTCAGGTAAGTAGAACTCCACTTTTCTGTGATTCTACAAGTGCTATTTCAATAGCTAATAATCCTGTATCACATAGTAGAACTAAACATATTGAGATTAAATATCACTTTCTTAGGGAGCATGTAGAAAGAAATGATATTGCACTTGAATATGTTAAAACTGATAATCAGATAGCTGATATGTTTACTAAGCCCTTAGAAGAAGCTAAGTTCAATAGGTTCAAAATTGAACTAGGTATGATAAACTTAGACTAATTTTACAGAACTAAAAATTAGCTAAGTAAAAAGGTGTCGACACATAGATAAGTCTATGTCGACACAGAATAGTAAGTGTCGACACTTCAGGAAAATGGTGTCGACACATCTAGGAAGTTGGTGTCGACACTTCAGAATGTTAGTGTCGACACATGTCGAGTTGGTGTCGACACATCCAATGAGGTGTCGACACTTAAGTTTTACTCAGAATTTTCTAAGTAACGTCTCGACTACATGTCGAGTAGTGTGGTGTCGACACATAACCAAGTGTCGACACATAAAATCTGTTGACTAAACTTGTGTCGACACATGAGTGTCGAGACATTATAAGTCAGTGTCGACACTTATTGCCAGTGTCGACACATCTTTAGTAATCCATCCCGCCTGTTCGTCTTCAAACCAGAAAGGTATAAATAGGATTCTGTCTTTGTTTGTCGACACGCTTTCAGAGTTTCGAGACCAAACTACTGTGTCGACATTTCTCTTTCCTAAAGACTAATTCTACAAACCCTAATGGCTCCCAAGCTCGAGGAGAACGTCAATGAAGGCTATGAACTGGTTTGTGGCGCGTTCGACGATGGCGATCAAGAAATCAAATCGGTGGTAACCCTAGTCACCGATTCTGGATTGGAGTACTTGGTTTCCGAACCAACCAAAATATGGAAGAAGGAAGTTCTTGAATTCCTTACTGGAGCTGTAGTAGATGACTCAGGTTATAGAATCAAATCAAGAATACATGGAACCAAGGTCAAGATTTCACCCAAAACTCTGAGAAAGGTACTTCAGCTACCTAAAATTCAAGCAGAAGATGAAGTTTCTACATCCAAGACCAAGGAAGCCCTAAGTTGGTGTGGCCTAGATCCTAAGATGAAGATAGGATCTGTATTTAACAGAAAAGGAATGAATAACCAATGAAAATTTCTGTCTGAAATTGTAGGCAAAGTTCTACTCAGCAAGACTGGAGGGCATGACAGGGTGTCTGCCTCCATGTTTGAAATCATGAGCAGAATTATCTTCAACCTAAAAATAGATTGGTCAATGGTTGTGTATGAGAAAATTAAAGAAAGTCTGAAGAAGCCCAATCTGGGCAGAATACTTAGTCTCTACCTGGCTGGTACAATACCAGAGGTAATGAGCAATGCTGCTGGTAGCAAGATCAACCATATGAGAAGGATGGATATGAGGATATTTTCCAGGTGGGAAAGGGTGATGTCAAAGGATATACCTACCCCTGAGAAGGAAGTAACTAAGAAAGATTCTCCTCCCAGGAAGAAGAGAAAAACTGCAGTTGTGACACAAGAGTCCTCAAGCAGTTCTGATAGTGAAGAACAGGTTGTTTTCACACCTGATGACCATGAAGAAGTGGCTGCAGAGAAAACTCCTGCTCCTCGAGATGTAGCTGAGATCCAGGGGGAGCTGCCTCCAGCTAGCCCCATCCATAGGGATCACAGCCAGGGGGAGCTTCCAGCAGTAGAAGAACCATCTACTCTGGACAGTGAGCAAGCCACCACCATTATTCAAGAGGTACTCACTGACTTAAAAACTTCAGAATATCTTATTGAAGATGCTGATTTGTCTGATGTTCCTCAGCAAACTCAGCTACCTAGCCAAGCTCCAGATGTTGGTCTTGAAGACACATCTGCTGTTGTGCTAAATGTTCCAGATACTACTCAAGTAGTTGAAGAACCAAGTACTTCTCCTGCACAGTCACCTCCTGAATATACAATGGAAGACCTCTTTCTGAATTTAGATCAAGAGGATTTTGACATGGATAAAGTTGCTGCTGCTGAAGAGAAGGGTGCTGCTGCTGAGGGGGAGCAACTGCAAGTTCAGGAAGAGCCTTTAAGGCTAGACACTGAGAAGGCACTAGATGTGCAAGCTGAAAAACCACAAAGCCCTAAGGATCGGGTTGAGATTGCCAGCACCTCTGCCTCTGAAGATGAGGAGAGTGCTAGGGCTAAGAAGAAGAAATTGTTTGTCTTCAAAAGAAGAAGTCAGAGCTACAAGAAAGCCCTCCAATCCATTGCCCCACAGCCCATAGTTCAGCAAGCTCCAACTGCTGACTATAGTGCTTTACTGATTGCACTACAGATCAAGCTGGATGAGCAAAGGAAGGCTATAGAAACTTATGTTGATGAAGGGCACAAGACCCTACAATTTGATCTGGCACAGGAAATCAAGTCAATAAGGTTTGAAATGAACCTTAATAAAAAGGAGATGACTGACTGCTTCCACAAGGGTGGGAATGCAGTAGTCTATTTGGCTACTCACCAGGAGAAGATCAAGACTCAAGTAGATGATATAGCATTGAAACAAGGCTATGTGCTGGAAAATCAAATAAGGATGAATGACAATCTGACAGCTTCTCACAATGCTATAGTCACTGAACTGAAGAATAAGACTGCTGAACCTTCAACATCATCTGCTGCAGTTAAGGCTGAATTTGATACAGTATTTCAAGAAGAAATTGCTGCTGTCAAGACTGCAATCAAGGATTCACAGAAGGTCATTTCTGAACAGCTTACAAAGCTTAGACCTTATTTTAAAGATGGGATCAGGTATTTGGACAGTTAGATCAGATTCCAAAAGGATGATGTCAGAGACCATGTTGCACAAGAAGTCATAAAGGGGGAGAGGGTGTTAGTCAAAGCTAGCTCTGACCATGCCAAATGGATATCTAACTCCATCAGAGCTACACTGGGCTATCCTCCCCTGTGTGATGATGATAATGTTGCTGAATCAGGAATTCAAAGTGCATATCTTGGAGGTGAGCAACAGGAAGTAGCTCAGGTGATCTATCCACCTCCAGATTTTGACATGGTTCATGCAGAAGTCAGCACAATGTATAGTCCAACTACTTGAAAGTCTAATGTTGTTCTGGAAAAGGTTGTTCAACCTGTTACAGCAGCTATGCAAGAGGCATTGGCCAAAGAAGAAGAGACAAGACTGTCAAAGAAGAAGTTTAGGGAACTAGCTGAGCAAAAACCAGATTTTGAACAGTGGAGCCCTACTTCTAGGAACATCATTCTCACAGCCTGGAAAGCAGCCAAGGACAATGCTCATGAAAGGAACAAATGGTTCTCAGAAGCAGAATGGAGGAAGCATGAGATTATGCAGGAAGTCATTGTCCAGTATAGAAGGAAGGCTAAGTTAGGAAAGCTACCTCCTACAGCTGTGGAGCCTAACAAGTACTTTCCTAAGCCCTATCATTACTTTGAGAGGCAAAAGATCAAGGCTGATAAGAAAGATCTCAAAGGCAAGAAGCATGCTGATGCTGAGCCTGCTGCTGCTGCTGTAAAGGCTAAAGTCCAAGCTGGAAAAGGAATAGTTATAAAAGAACCTGATCAGAACTAGACTAAGATTAGACTAAGAAACATTGTTGTAATCTTTTACATATGAAATATTTTTGTAAAACAATGGAAATGTATTAAAACAATGTTAGAACAATTTTTGATAAATATATCTCATGATTGTTCAGAAGCATGTGTCTATTTCTTGTTTGTTCTGCAATGTTTAATGAGTATACATGTGTGCTTTATTACATGTTTAAGTTTACCCTGTTGACATATACCTGCTTTACATCATTTTATAATTTTTAATTATGAGTGGTGTATATCATTGACTAAGGGTTATGACTTCTCCAAATAGGGGGAGATTGTTGGGTACATTGGTCAAATGTACCTGATTTGAAGAAGCCTCACCTAACTCAATGATATACATCATAATGTATTTGATGTTTGTTTGAGTTACTTATGCAGGTTAGGTATACACTGGACTGAAGCTAAAAGTTTCTAAGTCCATGTGTCGACACCCAGAGGGAAAGTGTCGACACTTGAGAAAGCTTGTGTCGACACCCAGACAAGCAGTGTCGACACTTGGAGTCATTGTGTCGACACCTGAGGTGAAGACTCGACACCAGACAGAAAGTGTCGACACTTGGAGCTGTGTCGACACTCAGTGAAGAAGAATGCAGAAAAGCTGTGTCGACACTTAGCAGAAGTGTTGACACCTAGAAGAGCTGTGTGTACAACAGAAAGTGTCGACACTTGGAGTTGTGTCGACACTCAGCAAAATTCTGCAGAGACTAAGGACAAGTGTCGACACTCAACACAATGTGTCGACACTCAATCAGCAGAGTCAACATATGAAGAATGTGTCGACACTCAGCACAATGTGTCGACACACACTCAAAGGAGTCAACACTTGAAGTATGTGTCGACACTCAACACAATGTGTCGACACACAACCAGAAGAGTCAACACTTGAAGAAAGTGTCGACACCCAGCACAATGTGTCGACACTTAGTTAAAGACTCTACAATTGAAGAAAGTGTCGACACAAGGAGCTGTGTCGACACTTAGCAAAGAACAGAAAAGTTTACAAAATATTCTAAGTACAAGTGTCGACACTAAGGGAATGTGTCGACACTCAGCTGAAGAAACAAAATTGAAGACTTGTGTCGACACCAAGAAGCAGTGTCGACACTTGACAGTTTCAACACATGAAGATGTGTCGACACAAAGGAGATGTGTCGACACTTAGAAGAATTCAACAAGTTACAGAAGATCAAGTACTTGTGTCGACACTTAATTTCAGTGTCGACACTTGAAGAAGAATCTGTGTCGAGACATACAAGGAGTTGTGTCGACACCTTGTAGACTTGTGTCGACACTTACACAACATGTGTCGACACTTGGTCTATAAGTGTCGACACTTAAGAACAGAAAGTCTCGACACTATCTGACAGTTAGAGAATTTTAAGAATTGACTGGATGACATGACAGCTGCCGTTCCAGCCGGTTTACAGCACTTGTCAGAGATGTCAGAAGTCAGTTATGAACCGGACCAGCCGGTTACCATGAAGAAGGCCTATAAATAGGCACAGACTGTTTACAGAAAGGGAGTTGATAAGGTGTTAATAAGAAGTTGAAAAGAAGTATTGTTAAGAAGATTAAGTTCTGACCCAGTGCAGAACAATCTAAGAGATTTGTTCAAGGGGTTGCTGATCAAGTTATCCAAGTGATACAAATCAAGAAGATCTTGCTGTCCAACAGCAGATCTAAGAAGTTGGAGAGAGAGAGCTCCAATCAAGAATTCAGTCTTTGGAACTAGGCTGAGAAGAAGGATTCAGAGGCATCTGGATCTTAAGAAGCAGAGGTCAAGGAACAACTGCAGAGGATTCAGACTTATTCAGTTCTACTCAAGAAGCTTTGAAGGAAGTTAAGTCAGTTTGGATCTAGCTGAGTTCTTCCAAGAACTCTTCAAGAAACTCTCAACTCCTCTCTTATTTTCTGAGTTGTAGAGTTAGTTATTGTAATTCAATTTTAACTTGTAGGATCCATTGGATCTGAGTGAATTGTAAGCCTATATTATAAAGGCTGAGGGTAGGGCTTGGTTGCCTGAGTGTAGGAGTTGAAGAACTCTGAGTGTAGGCCTTGATTGGCTGAGTGTAGGCCTGGGTGGCTGAGTGTAGGCCTTGGTGGCTGAGTGTAAGGATTTGGGCCTGAGGTGTAGGAACCTAGTTGGGTTCTGAGATAGTGGAGAAGTTTGGCCGAATCTAGTACACTACTAGATAGGCGAAGGGGGAAAGTGGATGTACCCAAAGATTGGGGAACCACTATAAATTTGTGTGTCTGCTGTGCTGTGCTGTGCTGCGGATTGGCAGTGTATATTTTGTTATTGCTGTTAGATGTAGAAATCTGTGAGATAACTGTTTTGCTGCCAACAAAGTTTCAAAAAGGTTTAGGTCACCTATTAACCCCCCCCCCCCCTCTAGGTGTTTAGGTACCATATCTTTCATTTTGTGCCCAAGGTAGTTGGTGATACTCCTGTGATGCATGAGTGGAGGTTGAAGCTGAACAAGGCAGAGGGAAGCATGACTCCTTTTGGGAGATGCTGGAGGGCTCCCTCATGGTCCATGATATGCGGGGCGAGGACTATGTCTTGGACATCTCTTCGTAGATGCTATCGGAGGGACCAGGTGCAAGGTTACGGGAGCTACTGGAGTTATTCACCACTTCTCACTTCAAGGGGGAGTGTTGAAACTTGTGAAGTGAAAGTGGATGAATGGAGCACTTGGAAAACCTACCCCCGCAGACTATGCGGACAGGGGTGGCGGACTGCGAAGTCGGCAGGGATGTTACAGGCGGTTTGCTCTGTGGCAGCCTGGGTAGGCTGTTCGTGTGGACTATGCTGACAGTATTTGCGGTCAGCCAGGTCGGCTCGTTCTCAGACAACAGTTGGATCCCAGGATGTAACCAGGCGGATAGAAACCATATCCGCGGAGTCCGGCATGATGTGGACTGAAGAACTGGAGCTCGGCAGACCGGTTTGGCAGTTGCCTTGGTCTTGCTCTGGTGCAGCGGGAAGCCGCAGAGACTGCCGGTCAGTGCGGATGGAAGCTGGAGGTCGCCCGGTATGGCGGGCTAGATCCAGTGTCGCCAGTAAGTGTGGACTGGCCCTTGCGGCTAGTGGACTTTACTTGGTGGGAACTGAACAAAGTCCAGGTGGCTCAGTCCGGGGAGATCGCGCAGTGGAGCGCGGGCTGCTTACTCAGTCCACCAAGCTTAGTAGAAGTGTTATTGCCTTGATTGCTAGTTTGGGGATATGCGGACTGGAGGTTTGCTTGTGCAGGAGCGTGCGGACTGTAGCTGGTGTCCGCTGAGTCTGGTTGAGCCTTGTGATGAGGTTGAATCAGGGAAGCGGACTGGAGTTTGCTGTTAAGCAGACTGGATTGGCGTGTCCGTTGAGTCCGGCAATGCCTTGGTGATTAGGCAATGGACTCGGGATGTGCGGACGGAAGCCGGGTGTCCGCCGAGTTCGGCAGGTGCCTTGATGGCGAGGCTGCGAGCTCGGGTTTTGCGAGCAGGTGCTGTATCCGCGGATTGGCGGACATAGCTGTTGCAGAGTCCGGCTGTGGTGGTCCTGGCTTGGTCCTTTGGCGGCAAGGCGGACTGAAGATTGGAGTCCGACTTGGAGAAGCTGGGGCGGACAGGTTATCTACACAGGAGCGGCGAACTGGAATGTGTGTCTGCAGACTAGCGGACACACTTGTTCTTGCTGTGGGATGAGGCGGTGATCCTATCGGCTAGGGCGGTGACCATACTCATCATCGTTCCTATAAATAGGACCCCTGTCACATCAGGAAAAAGTGACAACTAGAACCGAAGTAAGTGAACAGTAATTGAGCTCACGTAAGTTGTTGCGGTCTAGACTTTGTTGTCCGCGCGGATTGACGGAGTTGACCGGGTGTGTTGTGCAGGTTGTGCGGATAGCGCTGGAAAGCCAGGACTTGGCTCTGATTGCGGTCGGGACAGTGCGGACTCTGCGATTAAGCAACAGGCGGTAAACAGTAGGTCACGGATAGCGACTAGGCGGTCTTCTCTTTGGCAACTTGGTTCGGGGTTCAGGAAGTCGCCTGCTTCAGGCGGACTGTTAAATTCGGTGGCGCAGCTTGTGCGGTCTGGAGGCTAGGTGACCTCGCAGTCAGGCGGCCTGCAGATCGACGGTGAAGTGCTAGCTTTGGAAGGGGTGAGTCCGTGCGGCTTGGGTTGCGGTCTGGCGACCTGGCAGACTGAGCGGACTCCACGGCAGTAGACCGGCGGCTTGTTGATTGAGTCCGCGCGGCTTGTTTTTGTCTTGTCTTTGTAACTGTCTTGGCTCTCCTGATTTGGTTGTTGGTGAAGCATGTCTCGCCATGTATGTCTCACCTTGTAAAGAAGTGTGCTCTTGATCAATAAAGACGCTTGTGCTGCATGTGTTGCTGGTTGTTACTGCTTTGTTGATATAATCCCTGCTAACTCCAAGATCCGGGAAAACTTTCAACTTTATAAGTGGGCATATCCTCCTCCGGTTTGTTGAGTTTTCAACAGGGTATCCAAAGAGGCGTCTGCAGTTTGTTGAATTCTAACAACATCAACCCCAAGGAACACCATGCACTCACCACACACTCGCGGGAGCGGGATTCCCTATGCAGAAAGAATGAGATTCACATGCTCAAGTAGAGAATCGTTACCCTTGTAGTCCGCTTTGGCGCAATGGAAAAACTATACGGACAGAACTCTTCGCAACGACCTTTCCTCCACGGATCCGCTCTCAGATCTCAAAACGGTGCTCCGATGCTCCGTCGGTGGCCGGAATCCTCCTTCTTCTTCCTCCTCTCTCTAACAGCTTGGAAAGAGAAAGCCTTGGAGAGAAATGAAGGATTAACTCCCCTATTCTCGGCCTTGACAGAGCAGGAAACCACCTGGGCCGTTGGATCTTATTTAAAGAAAACGAACTGCTCAGATCCGCTCACAAATCTCTAGACCTGGGCCGAACTCGGCTTGGCACACGACCATATCCCAGGCCATGTGCCTCGATCCAGGTACGATAGTCGAATGCAGAAAAACTACACGGGCAAAGACACGCCCGTGTCTCACCTAACATGCCCATGTTAGGTCCTCGACACGCCCGTGACCGGGGGCGTGTCACGCATAACCTCCACGCCAACCGACACGACCCAACTGAACACGGGTACGGACACGGGTAGGTACACGCCCGTGTCTAATGACACGTGTAACGCCCCAAAACTCAAAGGAGCAAAGGGGGATGTTTAGGGCCAGTTTGAGTTCTGGCTGCAGGCACACGGCTTGGGACACGGGCGTGTCCCAGGGCATGTCAAGCCTGTGTCGACACTAAGGCGCGAAGTCGACACTTTGGTCTCGACATTGTGTCGAGACTGGGCACACGGCCTGCGACACGGGCGTGTCGCAGGGCGTGTCGACCCGTGTCAACACTTAGCCGTGAAGTCGACACAGTGCTTTGACGTTGTGTCGAGACATGGCACACGGCCTGCGACACGGGCGTGTCGCAGGGCGTGTCAGCCCGTGTCGACACTCGTCCCGCGAAGTCGACACTTTGGTGTCGACAATGTGTCGAGACATGGCACACGGCCTGCGACACGGGCGTGTCGCAGGGCGTGTCGACCCGTGTCGACACTTAGCCGCGAAGTGTCGAGACCATGTACACGGCCTGGAGCCCAGGCGTGTCAAGGTGACACGGGCAAGGACACGGGCGTGTCCTAGAACCCGTGCAGTGCTCGGGTTGAAAATGGGGAAAAATCATGGGGTACACGGCCGGCTACACGGCCATGTCAGGTGGAACACGGGCGTGTCAGCTCGAACACGGGCGTGTTCGATACCCGTGTGAGGTTCCAGGTGATTCGATTTTGACGGCGAATGAGGCACACGGCCCTGGACACGGGCGTGTGCTAGGACTTATTCGGTCCAGATTGGGCATTTCAGCCCCAAATCAAAGCCGTTCGTTTTCTTAGGTTGAGATCCAATGGCTGGGGGTTGTTCCTGAAGGGATATACCCGTGAGTTGACTTAGAAATCCTTCACTTTTCTTCACTTATCATCTCTCCAAGTCTTTAGTGAAAGAGGAGAGCCAAGAGTGGAAGAGGAGCTAGATCCGCCATTGTAGGAGCTTCAGAGCTCCGAATCGCAAGCCGACTCCGGATCCACGGAGGCAACGCAAGTGCGGTGATTTTCATCTGGATACTTTTCAATGGCGCCAAAGAGGAACTCAAGGGTAACGATCCTCATCTTGAGCATGTGTCGCGCTCTTTCTTTGCATAGGAAGCCCGCTCTCGCGAGTTTGCGGAGAGTTGGAGGCGTTCCTTCGGGTAGATATGTGAAGTCCCCGTTGTTTAGAGTTCGTATGCGAGAACGGACATAGGCATGATGTGTGAAGCCTACCCGGACATGTTGGTCTGGATCGGTGATGTTGCATTGCATAAGGCCGGAGAAGACTCCGTGCTATTGGTTGTTTTCGGGTTTTCTACGCGGTAGATTGCAGCAGGGAGCCTTGGGGACTAACCCAAAGGTGCACCCGGAAAACTGCGCGGATATGAGATCTTGCCAACTTGGTGGCCTGAGAGACAAATTGAACATAACTGGGTTATGTGATTTGTGATGGACACGGGACTCGGTGGAAGTTTGACCCGCACAAATGGCTTAAATTGTCGTTGCGATATGAGCACGGGTTAGATGGAACCGTACCCGTTCTATGTCGTTCGGTTAAAGAGACCTAAAGGCACGTGGCACTTACCGTTGGCATAGAGTTGGGTCTTCGGCGGTTGATGGCTTAAATTGTCGTGACCAATGCCAGGAAGACAAATTGCTCATAGGATTGGCCGTCAGTTGGCGGTGGTGAGTCCGGAATGTTGGTGGCTTAAATTGACGCGACATAGACCGGTTCACCGAGAATGTGCCCTGAGTGCACGGGGCGTGTGGCCGTGTGAGCCAACGTCTGTGATTGTTATGGCTATGGTTATATACATTGCTCGCTTATGCTAATGAAATGCAGGGAAGGAGCATCGCCGCCCCGAGTTGGGGGCGGGATCGTTATAATTTGGTCAGCATTGCTGACCGTTGCCTTGTTTTGCCACCATGCGGTGGTTTGTTGTTTGCAGGTGCAGCTGGACCAAGCGGTCAATAGCGGGCTAATGCCCTTTTTGCGAAGCCGACCCTCGAAGGCCCGAATGGAAATGTTTATTGCTTTATTCATGTATGACCGGCCTGCGTGCCGTGGTTTGTAAATCATGTAACAGACAAGTGAAACATTTTGTAAGGCCTTAAGGCTTGTTTTGAGTATTTTTGTAATAACATTCCTATTTTCGTATTAGTGGACATTCATGCTCTTATGCTGGGTTCTTGTTTACAACTCTTTTAAACTGCTTCCGCTAGAATGCTCTGTGTAGGACGTCGTGATTGGTTGGATGGTTTCCATAAGTAACCACCTGGTCTGTCCGTGGTATATGGCGTCGGGCCCCGGCCGGACCTACTGCTATATATTATGCGGCTGATAGGGGGTGTTACAATTTGGTATCAGACTACTGGTTTTGGTCGGGCTTACACTGAATTCGTGGGCGAATTCTTTTTAAGGGGTGGTGAGCACATCGTGTGCGTCATCGTAATAACAGTGAAAAGAACCCATGAATGTCCACTTAGGAATGAAAATACTCGTGTTTGAGGAACCTGCGTGTTCCTATAATTGCTGTTTGCAATTTATTTGGTCGCTTAACGGTGTTTTGTACCACTATAGGTGACCAGAAGTGGTGTTGGGCCGTCAGAACGCCGAGCTTCTGAGGCTAGTAGTGCACCGAATGTTGCTCCTGCAACACCTCTGTCGGCTGAAAATATACGATTGGTGGCTGAAGCGGTGTTGGCCGTGATCAATGCGCAGCCTGGACGTCAAGCGCAGCAGGCCGCTCCTGTGATGGAGCAAGTACCTCTTCAAGAGGCTGAGCCGAGGAGGGTGGAGCAAGTGATTGTGGAACCAATAGTGCCAAGGAGGGCAACTGAGAGGCAGCTGAAGCATGTAATGAGCTTTAACCCTCCGTTATTCTCGGGGTTGGGAACCCCATCTCAGGCTGAAGACTGGCTCTCCAGGGTGAAGAGGGTCATGACAGCGACGGAGACGGAGGAGTGGTAAATGACCACCATCGCTACGTTTCTTCTGGACGGTGAAGCGAGGATGTGGTGGGAAGGATTGGAGTTGCACTTACTGAGAGGTAGGCAACTTTGTGATGTCTCGATGGAGGAGTTCTCGAGATTATTTTTGGCTAGATACCTCCCTTCGACGCAGAAGATAGCGTTGGAGAATGAGTTCCTGAAGTTAGTACAGGGTGAGAGGAGCGTGGATGAATATCTCCACGAGTTTACGCGTTTGAGTCGTTATGCTAGCTCCACCATCATGGATGAGGAGCGCAAGTCTAATCGCTTTTATGAAGGCTTGAGGGATGAGTTGAGACTATTACTGTCGGGGCCAATGACACAGGGTTTCTTAACCTTGGTCAATACTGCCCGGTCCTTGGAGAAGGACATGAAGAGCGTGCAAGCGAAGAAAAGCTTGAGTGAAAAGAAATCTGAGTTCAGAGTGCCGACTGTTTCAAAGTCCGGCTATCAGAGATCTTTCAAGAAGCATAGGATTTCGGGTCCAGCTCCTTCTGGCGCTTCTGGGGCGACTACGGGTCGGACCCCGGGTGCGTGTTTTACATGTGGAAAGACGGGGCATTTCGCCCGTGATTGTTGGAGCGGACGTCCTAAGTCCGAGAGGAGGCCGGGAGATAGTTATGAAGAGAAGGGAAAGGCGGTGGAATCGACCGCATCCCATTATGCTCCGGCCCAACCAAGGGTCTACAATCTTGGCCAACAGGAGGACATTAAACAAGCTGATGTGGTGACAGGTACGGTTTAATTTATAGCAAGTCAATTTCTTTATATGCTTGTTATGCACATGTTACCTTACCACTACTTGTTTAGGATTTGTATTGATTTGTGAAAATCCGGCATGAGCACTCTTTGATACAGGAGCTTCACACTCCTTGTCCGAAGGATTTATATTACGCATCGGAGTCCCTTCTTTGATGGCGAAGGATAAGTTGGATGTGTTGTTGCCAAATGGGTGTTCGATGCGAGCGGATAGGATATGCGATGTTAAGATTCGAATTGGAGAGCAGGAGTTTGACCTGCGGGCGTCCTTACTTTCGTTGGTGGAGTTCGACGTCATATTTGGCATGGACTGGCTCTCGGAGCAGCAGGCCCATATAGATTGCGGTAGCAAGGAAGTCAAGCTGGGAGCAAGTCATGAGACGACTTTTACGGGCATAAAGGGGTCGAGCAAGACGTTGATGTCTACTCTTCAGGTGGTGAAGGCGGTTCGTGCCGGAGCAGAACTGTTCTTTACACTAGTGGAGGTTGCAAAGCCGAAGCCCGCGTTGGATTGTATTTCAGTGGTATCGGAATACCCTGATGTGTTCCCCGCAGATCTTCCTGGAGCCCCGCCTCAGCGGGAGATAGATTTTATGATCGAGCTAGTGCCAGGTGCAAAGCCTGTGTCACGATCTCCGTATCGGCTAGCGCCTAAGGAAATGGCGGAGCTGAAAGTTCAACTGCAAGAGTTGTTGGAGCAAGGGTATGTGCGCCCGAGTTCTTCGCCTTGGAGCGCACCGGTCCTCTTTGTTAAGAAGAAGGACGGAAGCTTGAGGTTATGTATTGATTATCGGGAGCTGAACAAGCTGACTGAGAAGAACAAGTACCTGATCCCCCGGATTGATGATCTCTTCGATCAGTTAGTCGGGTCGACGGTGTACTCGAAGTTGGATCTCAAGGCTGGGTACTATCAGCTGCGGATAAGGGAGAGTGATATCCCGAAGACGGCGTTTAGTACGAGGTACGGGCATTATGAGTTTACGGTCATGCCGTTTGGGCTGACCAATGCGCCGTCAGTGTTCATGGATTTGATGAACAGGACGTTCAGGGAGTACTTGGACCATTTCGTGATCGTCTTCATCGACGATATTTTGGTGTACTCGCAAAGTGAGGAGGACCACTTCAAGCATCTCCATTTGGTGTTGGAGACACCTAGGAGAAATCAGTTGTATGCCAAGTTCTCGAAGTGCGAGTTCTGGCTATCCTCAGTGGCGTTCCTCGGGCATATAGTGAGTGGAGACGGTATTGCTGTGGATCCGGCGAAGATTGTTGCGATACGGGAGTGGCCTGAGCTTACTACGGTAGCAGAAGTCCGGAGCGTTTTGGGGCTTGCCGGCTATTATAGGCGCTTCGTAGAGAACTTCTCGCGGTTAGCGTTACTTCTCACTACTTTGACGAGGAAGGAGCATAAGTTCGTTTGGACGCCGGAGTGCGCGCGAGCTTTTGAGGAGTTGAAGTGTCGGTTGACCACGGCGCCTGTGCTGAGTTCGCCATGTGAAACCGAAGGCTATGAGATATATAGTGATGCTTCGGGCAGCGGTTTGGGTTGCGTGCTATTGCAGCACAGAAGCGTGATAGCTTATGGCTCGAGACAACTAAAAGTGCACGAGATAAATTATCCGGTCCATGACTTGGAGTTGGCGGCCGTGATTTTTGCCCTGAAGCTGTGGAGACACTATTTGTACGGTGTGAAGATTGATATCTACACCGATCACAAGAGCCTAAAGTACCTGATTGATCAGAAGGATCTGAATATGCGGCAGCGTAGGTGGATGGAGTTCCTGGGGGACTATACTTTCAAGATCCACTACGTGCCTGGCAAGGGGAATGCGGTTGCGGACGCATTGAGTCACCGAGCCCCAGCTCAAGCAAATTAGCTATCAGTGCATGATGAGCAGTTGGTGCAGGAGTTGGAGGCGTTGGAGATTGTTTGTGTGGATAGACAATCTAGTGCTGAAGCAGTGCTGAATTGGACTGAAGTCCAATATGACCTGGCTGATCGGATTCGGCAGGCTTTGGACATGGATGCTCATATGAAGCAGTTCATGATAGAGGCTCTGGATGGGTCAAATTCCCAATTCGTCGTGGAGGACGGATTGCTGTGGAAAGACGGTCGTTTGTGCATCCCAAGTGTGGGCAATTTACGGGTGGAGTTGTTGTACGAGGCACACCATACCAAGTACTCGATTCACCCGGGGAGCACGAAGATGTACCGCGATATAAAGAAACTGTTTTGGTGGCCGGGTTTAAAGAAGGATGTGGCGCTCTACGTAGCAAAGTGCCAAACCTGCGCCTTGGTAAAGGCGGAGTGCCAAAAGCCGGGAGGATTTCTTAAGTCCTTGCCTATTCCGGAGTGGAAGTTTGACGACATCTCTATGGACTTTGTGAACGGTTTGCCAAGGTCGCAAAAGGGGAACGACGCCATTTGGGTGGTGGTCGATCGATTAACGAAGGTGTTGCATTTTATTACGCATAGGAAGGATGATCCGGTGGAGAAGCTGGCAAAGCTTTATATGGATAACATAGTACGGCTTCATGGTGTGCCCCGCAGCATCGTGAGTGACCGAGATGGGCGGTTCACGTCCAATGATTGGAGGATGGTGCAGCAAATGTTGGGAACAAAGCTGAAATTCAGCACAGCCTTCCATCCACAAACGGATGCGCAGACCGAGAGGGTCAATAGAACGATGGAAGACATGCTCCGCATGTATGTCTTGGATTTTGGAAAGCAATGGGAAGACCACCTTTATTTGGTGGAGTTCGCATACAACAATAGCTACCAAGCAAGTATTCAGATGGCGCCCTTCGAGGCCCTATATGGTAGAAGATGTCGCACGCCGTTGTCTTGGTTAGAAACGGGCGAGTCAAAGTTGTATAAGCGATCGGAAGTGGATGATGCTACTTCTTTGGTGAGAACCATTCGGGAGAGGTTGCTTATGGCTCAGGACCGGCAAGCAAAGTACTATAATGCCAAGCACAGGAACGTGGAGTTCGCTGTGGGCGATTATGTATACTTAAAGATCAAGCCGTTCAAGGGTGTCTCGCGGGTGCGGCGATTGAAAAAGCTAAGCCCGAGGTACCTTGGACCGTTTGAGGTTCTGGAGCGAGTAGGAGAAGCGGCCTATCGGCTGAAGCTTTCAGTGGAGCTAAGTGGTTTACATGATGTATTCCATATTTCGGTGCTTCGGAAGGCGGTGCAAGAGCTTACGCAAGTGATCGCTGTTGATCAAGTACCGGTGGATAGTGGGCTAATGACAAAGGTCAAGCCCGTGCGGATTGAGGACTCGGAGGTCAAGCGACTACGCAATAAAAAGATCAGGATGGTCAAGGTCCGGTGGGACAATTGCGGTCGTGAGGAGCTCTCTTGGGAGCGAGAGCAGACGATGCTTGACGAGTATCCGGAGTTGTTCCGCTCAGGTACAAATTTTGGTTTTGTACATGTTTTTCCCTTTATGTAATTTCGTGGGCGAAATTCTTTTAAGAGGGGTAGAGTTGTAATGCCCCAAAACTCAAAGGAGCAAAGGGGGATGTTTTGGGCCAGTTTGAGTTCTGGCTGCAGGCACACGGCCTGGGACACGGGCGTGTCCCAGGGCGTGTCAAGCCTGTGTCGACACTAAGGCGTGAAGTCGACACTTTGGTCTCGACATTGTGTCGAGACTGGGCACACGGCCTGCGACACGGGCGTGTCGCAGGGCGTGTCGACCCGTGTCGACACTTAGCCGTGAAGTCGACACAGTGCTTTGATGTTGTGTCGAGACATGGCACACAGCCTACGACACGGGCGTGTCGCAGGGCGTGTCAGCCCGTGTCGACACTCGTCCCGCGAAGTCGACACTTTGGTGTCGACAATGTGTCGAGACATGGCACACGGCCTGCGACACGGGCGTGTCGCAGGGCGTGTCGACCCGTGTCGACACTTAACCGTAAAGTGTCGAGACCGTGTACACGGCCTGGAGCCCAGGCGTGTCAAGGTGACACGGGAAAGGACACGGGCGTGTCCTAGAACCCGTGCAGTGCTCGGGTTGAAAACGGGGAAAAATCATGGGGTACATGGCCGGCTACACGGCCGTGTCAGGTGGAACACGGGCGTGTCAGCTCGAATACGGGCGTGTTCGATACCCGTGTGAGGTTCCAGGTGATTCGATTTTGATGGCGAATGAGGCACACGGCCCTGGACACGGTCGTGTGCCAGGCCGTGTTCGGTCCAGATTAGGCATTTCAGCCCCGAATCAAAGCCGTTCATTTTCTTAGGTTGAGATCCAATGGCTGGGGGTTGTTCCTGAAGGGATATACCCGTGAGTTGACTTAGAAATCCTTCACTTTTCTTCACTTATCATCTCTCCAAGTCTTTAGTGAAAGAGGAGAGCCAAGAGTGGAAGAGGAGCTAGATCCGCCATTGTAGGAGCTTCGGAGCTCCGAATCCAAGCCGACTCCGGATCCACGGAGGCAACGCAAGTGCGGTGATTTTCATCCGGATACTTTTCAATGGCGCCAAAGAGGAACTCAAGGGTAACGATCCTCATCTTGAGCATGTGTCGCTCTCTTTCTTTGCATAGGAAGCCCGCTCTCGCGAGTTTGCGGAGAGTTGGAGGCGTTCCTTCGGGTAGATATGTGAAGTCCCCGTTGTTTAGAGTTCGTATGCGAGAACGGACATAGACATGATGTGTGAAGCCTACCCGGACATGTTGGTCTGGATCGGTGATGTTGCATTGCATAAGGCCGGAGAAGACTCCGTGCTATTGGTTGTTTTTCGGGTTTTCTACGCGGTAGATTGCAGCAGGGAGCCTTGGGGACTAACCCAAAGGTGCACCCGGAAAACTGGGCGGATATGAGATCTTGCCAACTTGGTGTCCTGAGAGCCAACTTGAACATAACTGGGTTATGTGATTTGTGATGGACACGGGACTCGGTGGAAGTTTGACCCGCGCAAATGGCTTAAATTGTCGTTGCGATGTGAGCACGGGTTAGATGGAACCGTACCTGTTCTATGTCGTTTGGTTAAAGAGACCTAAAGGCACGTGGCACTTACCGTTGGCATAGAGTTGGGTCTTCGGCGGTTGATGGCTTAAATTGTCGTGACCAATGCCAGGAAGACAAATTGCTCATAGCATTGGCCGTCAGTTGGCGGTGGTGAGTCCGGAATGTTGGTGGCTTAAATTGACGCGACATAGACCGGTTCACCGAGAATGTGCCCTGAGTGCACGGGGCGTGTGGCCATGTGAGCCAACGTCTGTGATTGTTATGGCTATGGTTATATACATTGATCGCTTATGCTAATGAAATGCAGGGAAGGAGCATCGCCGCCCCGAGTTGGGGGCGGGATCGTTATAATTTGGTCAGCATTGCTGACTGTTGCCTTGTTTTGCCACCGTGCGGTGGTTTGTTGTTTGCAGGTGCAGCTGGACCAAGCGGTCAATAGCGGGCTAATGCCTTTTTTGCGAAGCCGGCCCTCGAAGGCCCGAATGGAAATGTTTATTGCTTTATTCATGTATGACCGGCCTGCGTGCCGTGGTTTGTAAATCATGTAACAGACAAGTGAAACATTTTGTAAGGACTTAAGACTTGTTTTGAGTATTTTTGTAATAACATTCCTATTTTCGTATTGGTGGACATTCATGCTCTTATGCTGGGTTCTTGTTTACAACACTTTTAAACTGCTTCCGCTAGAATGCTCTGTGTAGGACGTCGTGATTGGTTGGATGGTTTCCATAAGTAACCACCCGGTCTGTCCGTGGTATATGGCGTCGGGTCTCGGCCGGACCTACTGCTATATATTATGCGGCGGATAGGGGGTGTTACAACACGCCCGTGTCATGAAGCCGTATTCCTGGCCGTGTCCTTCACGGGATGAAAACAGCCAAAAATCACCAGCCAGACACGGCCTTGGACACGCCCGTGTCCTAGGCCGTGTACCCCTATACAGGCACCAAAACTCCCTTTTTACGTGACCGACTCAAATATGATTTTCGGGGCGTTACAAGGAGCAGCTTTTCTTTTCTTTGAAGCTTGTTTCTTCTTCTTTGTATCCTCTTCATCTGAATCCTCATACTCATCTTCATCATGATCATTATCAGAACCCTGAGGGTCATCATATAGATCATCCAGAGCTTTTAAAGCTTTAGTAGAGATCGCAGGCTTTTCTGGAGCAGGAGCAGGAATTTCAGCAAGAATTGGAATCTCAGCAGGAGTTGGAGTTTCAGCAGAAGTTGGAGAAGAAGCTATATACAAATCAGAACTAGCTTGGGCAGAGCTTTCAGCTGTTGTCTTATTTTCTTCTGCAATATCAGCCAAGATCAGTTCATCTAGATCTGGCATGGGAGAGTCATCCATTACAAAAGTTGGTGTTGAAGATATTATTGAAGAAAAGTAAATAGCTACTACTTCTGGAGGTGGAGTGATTGATGACTGTGCAATAGCAAAACTGTCCTTAAGTTGCTTAGCAACTTCTGAAGAGATGGGGGAAGTGTATGGTATGATAGCCAAGGATGGCTTAGTGATCTCAGCTGGAAGGTAATGCATATGTACAGTATCAAAAATGCTTAACAAATTTTCTAAATTAACTGTAGGATTAAGAATGAAATCACCAACAATATTTATTGTCTCAGAAACTGACTCTTCCAAATCCATGTCAGTGTCAATAAAATTAATAAAATCAAGATCATCATCTGCATCAGTATACTCTGTACAGTCTGGCATCTCCCCCTGACTTGCTGCTATTGTTGCTACTTCTGCTGCTGGAGCTGGAGTTGAAGCCACTGGAGCTATAGCTGCTGCTTCATCATCAGGCATCTCCCCCTGCATGGTTTCAGTTGGTCCTGAATCCATGCCCCTGACTGAGGTGGGGGCAGCAGTAAGAGCAGAGATTTTGTTAGAGAGAGAGTATATGGTGGTAGCAAGAGGTCTAATGGACTCTATTATAAGGGACTTGAGGAGAGGAGTGATTATGGAGATGATAGAGGATATGGTGGAGGGATCCAATGCTGGAGTGGTAGAGGGTATGGTAGAAGGTGTAGAGGGTATGGTAGAAGGTGTAGAAGGGAGAATAATGGGAGGGATAGAACGTGGTGCATCAGGGAGTTGAACATCTAGAGGGATGGTAGATGTGGATGGGAATGGATGGGTAACATCTTGCATGATGGTGTCTGTTGGTAATTGTTAAGATCGTATGGAAGATAGATGTTGGGGAAGAGGAGATTGTGGTGTTGAAGGAATGGAGATGTCATGGGGGGAAGCAGGAGGTGTTGGTGCTTGATTGTATTGAAGAGGGGAATATGGAATGTCAGTAATGTCAAGTGGTGGAGATGGAGCTGATGAAGCATGTGGAGATAGAGGTGGAGTAGTAACATGAGTATATTGTTGGGGTTGTGGTGTGGAAGAGATAATGGGAGAGGAAGTGAGTTGTTTTGTTGGAAGGGGTGTTGGAAGAGATGGTGGTGTGCGATGAATCTCTTCAGCAGGTGTGGGAGTGGCTCTAACAGCCCTGGTGCCTTTAGAAGCTGGGGTGGAAGAGGTAGAAGCCTTGGTTGGCTTGGTGATTGTCCTCTCCCACCTGCCAAATAAGGTACAGGTTAGCCTTTTACTAGCATTGATGAATATGGTCTCGGAGACCAGAGATTCAGCAGTCTTCTCCTTGAGGAAGATCCCTAGGATCCTTCCAAAACACACTTCTTTCTTAGTATTCTTCTTCTTTATCAGATCAAATAGGATCTGAGCCCAGTCCACTTGATTCTTATTTATTACTGCACACATGGCCAAGAACGGATGTCTTGTGATGTAGTAATGGGCAGTATGCTTGCCAAGCAAGACCTTCCCAACAATGTCTGCCAGGAACTTGTATGCTGCAGACAGATGCTTCTTCAACAACTTCTTTGGGTTGTCACCAGCATAACCCATCAGATTCAGCATCATACCAAACTCTTCAGAATCAATTTCTAAATCCTCTTCGCCATTTGTCAAACCAAAGATCTCAGTTAAAACTGCAGGTGTTAAGGAAACAATATTACCGGCTATTGATCCTGTCATAGTATTGTCTTCAGAAGTGGATGAAGTATAGACCCATTCTTGGATTTTTGTTCCTGCCAACTTTATCCTAGTAGTCATCAGGTTCTTCAGATTTTGTTCTTCCAGAAGTTCCCGAATATATACAAAGATTGGATCCGAGTGCTGGAACGATTCGAAGTCGACATCAAATCTAGTGTCAAACTTCATAGCGGCTAGAGCTCCTGCTGGAATTTCTATAGAATAGCCTGCAAAAGAGATAAATGGCGATCAAGTGTAATATAACAGAAAACGCGGGACGAAGGTCGAAGAAAACCTAGATATAAGGTTTTCAAGAATATGAATCGACAACTCCGTTCCATGAAAACTAAATTAATTCTTCGAACTGAGCTCGACGAAATAAGTTTGACTGAAATAATTCATCGATCTTGTCCTGAAGAATTGAAAATAGTTCGTCGAACTCCGTTCGGCGAATATCTTCTGAAGCAAGTTCGTCGAACTCCGTTTGACGAAAATTGTTTCACTCACAGAGAGTTCGTCGATCTTCGTTCGACGAATATCTCTCAAACTTTCCCCGGTTCGTCGAACTCCGTTCGACGAACTCTGGAAAATTCGTCGACTGCAGGCAGAAATCAAATAAAGTCTTCTCCATTGAACATTCCAAGTTGATTTACAAAGAACATATGATTTCTCTCATCCAGAGGTTTGGTGAATATATCAGCCCTTTGTAAATCTGTGTAGATATTGACAAGCTTGATTTTATTTTTGTCTACACACTCTCTAATGAAATGATGTCTTATATCAATATGTTTTGTCGTACCATGGCGAACTGGATTCTGGGCTATGGCTATAGCACTTGTATTATCACAGGGTAGGTTGAATTATTTAAGTTGAACCCATAATCTAGTAGCTGATTTTCTATCCAAAGTATCTGTAAATAACAGCTGCCTGCTACAATATATTCTGCTTCAGCAGTAGAGGTTGACACTAATGTTTGCTTTTTACAAAACCAAGACACTAATCTCATACCCAGGAACTGGCAAGTTCCTGAAGTACTTTTTCTATTTACCCTGCATCTAGCAAAATCAGCATCAGAGTATCCAGTTAACTCAAATTCTGATTCAGCGGGATACCATAGGCCTAGATTAGGACAACTCTTTATATATCTCAAAATCCTTTTTAGTAAAATTAGATGAGATTATTTAGGGTTCACCTGGAAGCTAGCACAGAAACATGTGGCAAACATAATGTCTGGCCTACTTGTTGTGAGGTATAATAGGGACCCAATAATGCGCCTATAAAGTTTCTGATCTACAGGTTTCCCTGGTATATCAGAGTCCACAACAGCATTGGTAGCCATGGGTGTTTTCTTTGCTGAGGCATCAGCGATACAAAACTTCTTTAGAAGTTCTTTAGCGTATTTTGCTTGAGAGATAAAGATGCCATGAGAGAGCTGCTTCACTTGGAGACCAAGGAAGTAGGAAAGCTCACCCATGCTACTCATTTCAAATTTTGAATGCATGATTTCATAGAACCTCTTGCATAATTTAGAATCTGTAGAGCCAAAAGTAATATCATCAACATAGATTTGTACTAATAAGATTTGGTCCTTATGATGTCTAGTGAAAAGAGTTTTATCTACAGTTCCTCTTGTAAATTTATGCTCTAATAGAAAAATAGCTAAGGTCTCATACCAAGCTCTTGGAGCTTTCTTTAGACCATAAAGAGCCTTATGTAATCTAAAAACATGAGAGGAGTAAGTTGGAGAAACAAAACCTGGAGGTTGTTCTATATAAACCTCTTCTTGTAGTACTCCATTTAAGAAAGCACTCTTCACATCCATTTGGAAAACCTTGAACCTCTTGTAAGCTACATAGGCAAGGAATATTCTTATGGATTCCAAACTTGCAATAGGTGTAAAGGTTTGATCATAATCAATTCCTTCTTCTTGCCTATATCCTTGAGCAACAAGTCTGGCCTTGTTCCTCACAATGACTCCTTGGGCATCAAACTTATTTCCGTATACCCATTTTGTTCCAATAACTGGGTAGTTCTGTAGTCTTGCAAACAAATTCCAAACTCTACACCTCTCAAACTGATTTAATTCCTCCTGCATTGCAATGAACCAGTGGGGATCTTGCTCTGCATCATGAATGGATTGAGGTTCAGTCTGAGAGAGAAAACAGACATGCATCAAATCTTGGGTGAGTTGATGTCTTGTCTGTACACCTGCTGATATGTCTCCAATCACTTGAGATCTGGGGTGATCCCTAAGTGTGACAAGATCAGTGGGTGAAGTTGGTTGTGCAACAGCAGTTGAAATCAATTCCTCTTGTGGAATTATGTTGGCTGTTGGTAGAGATTCATTTTCTTCAACTTCTTCTTCTTCACTTTCTTCAATGGCTTATGGAGAGGGATGAGTTTGCACCTCTTGGGTGAGGTTTAGTCCATCCAAGGTCTCACACAAGTGGGGTACCTGCAAGTTGATATACGTAAAAACTTCTTTCTCCTTGCAATACATATTAGTCTCATCAAATGAAACATGAATAGACTCTTCAATTTTCAATGTTGATTTGTTAAAAACCCTATAGGCCTTGCTTACTTGGGAGTATCCTAGAAAAACTCTCTCTTTAGCCTTTGCCTCAAACTTTCTAATGTATTTCTTGTTATTATTGTGTATATAACAGGTACAACCAAATACTTTAAAATAGTTTATTTTAGGTTTCTTCCCTTTGAGCAATTCATAGGGAGTCTTGTTCTTTAGTTTGTGAATTAAGCTCCTGTTCAGGACATAATTTGTTGTGCTTATAGCCTCTGCCCAAAAGGTTAGGGGCATGTAAGCATCTGCAAGCAATGTACCTGCAGCTTCAATGAGTGTCATATTTTTCCTTTCAGCTACCCCATTTTGGTGGGGAGTTCTAGGAGATGAGAAGCATTGCCTGATACCTTCCTTCTCACAGAACTCATGCATAAGAAGAGACTCAAACTCTGTGCCATGATTACTTCTAATCAATGAAACATGAGTAGAGAACTCAATCTTTATGGTCCTGAGAAAATCTGTAAGAACCTTGAATGTATCTGACTTTGATCTCAGAAAGAATACCCAACTAAACCTGGAGAAGGCATCCACTATAACCAAAGTGTAGGATTTCCCTCCTAGGCTTTGTACAACAATGGGTCTAAAGATATCCAAATGTAGCAAGTACAAAATCCTAGGTGAATCACTCTTATTAACAGATTTAAAGCTAATTTTAGTTTGCTTCCCTAATTGACAAGCCCTGCAGAGACCTTCCTTCTTGTTGGGACCATAAGGTAGACATCTAATAAGGTTGTGTTTAGATAGCATAGCAATGTTTTTCAGATTTACATGACCTAGTCTTTTGTTGAATAAGTCATTCTGATTACTAGTCAAATTAAGTAAGCAGATATTAGTTTTGGCAGAAAGAAAATTTACTATGTATATATGTTGCCTGTCTACTTCCAGTTAAAACTGTTTGGTTATTTTCATCAATAATAGAACAAGTGGATGGGTTAAAGTATACCTGATAACCATCATCACATAACTGACATATGGAGATGAGGTTATGCTTGAGTCCACTTACATATGTCACCTTTTTGAATGTGATAGCTCCTATTCTCACTTCTCCAAATCCTTCTGACTGACCACATTTGGAGTCACCAAAGATAACCTTTGGCCCCATCTTGGACTTGTAGTTAATTAAGATGTCCTTGCTGCCAGTCATGTGTTTGGAGCAGCCACTGTCCAGTTACCAAGTTTGATTTATCCCTGGACAATTCTTCACCTGCAATAGAAAACAGTTAATGGTTTTTGACCCAGGTTACATTGGGTCCTTTGTATGGCTGATAAGAAAAGCTGGAAATAATAGAGAATTAAGGCTGGGACTTATATCCTAGGCGGTGATATCTCCTAGGTGGGATGATCAAGTCAGCTAGTGGATTAAATGGTTTCCTAGAATTATGTGAGTTCTTGTTAGAATTGTAGTTTTGATTAAGTCTTTTTGGGTTCAACAAATTTCTGTAAGTTCGTCGACCAGAGTTCGATGAATTGGGTTGAGATCGTCGATCTCTGCCCAGAGAATGAACATGTTCATTTTTTGTGCCCCACGTTCGTCGACTGCTGCTCGACGAACCATACAAAGTTCGTCGATCACAGTTAGACGAATAATTATTATTATAGTTTACGTTCAGAGATCGTCGTTCTGAGTTCGACGATCTGTTCCTATATCGTCGATCTGGGTTCGACGATAACTACTGAACTTTGTTGTTTTTATCATTCTTCCGATTTTTAATTTTATCCTTAGCTTCAATTTGTTCTAGAATTTTATTAACCTTATTTACTTGTTCAGTGTTTTTCTTCCCTTTATCAGTGATAAAATTTACAGGTTTTGAAAGATGATATCTTTGGATTAGGGTTGGTTCACTGGATGTGGCTCCTAATCTTTTTCTGCAGTTATTTGTTCTAGCAATAACTATGTTGGTTATATCTAGCAATTTTAAACTTCTGTCATTTAATGATTCTTCTAATATCTTAGCTTTACTAAGTTCTGATTTCAGAAAAATTATTTGTTCATTTGCAGATTTCAGTTCATTAGATAGAGTTGCATTTTCAAAGGTGATTTTATCTAGATCATTCAATTTATCTCTGAGAAGTTTGATTTCCTTCTCAAAGCTTATCAAGTCTAAGCATAAGTTTTTAAATTCAAACTTAAATTCATTAGATTCAAAAGCATAAGATGTTATTACCTGATCTTCAGCTGACAGGTTTTCTTCATTATCAAATTCATTTGTATCTGATCTACTACTGCTTGCATCAATTTCCATGAGGCAAACCTACTTTGCCTTGGCCACCTATTCTTCTTCACTGGAGCTGGAAGATGTGGATTCATCTTCTGTGTCACTCCATGTTTCAGCCACAAATCCTTTGTCCTTATTTTTGTGCTTACTAGAAGAGGGCTTACTGTAATGCCTGCTTCTTGATTCCTTCTCTTTTTTTCTTTCCTTCTTTTCATTTTCAGGACATTCAGACATGAAATGTCCTGGTTTCCTACACCCATAACACACTACCTCTTTAGTGGGGGTTTTGTTATACCTTGGTTGGCAGCCATTTCTGGATGACTTCCTTCTGAAGACTTTCCTTGCTAGTTTGAAGAATCTCTTGGCAAAGAGACTCATTAGCTCTTCATTGACTACTGGGACTTCAGTTTCTTCAGCAGCCTTGAATGCAATGGATTGTTCTTTCCTTGCTGGGGGAGGAGTCCTGTGTTCCACTGCCTCTCTGGACTTGACTAGTTGCTCATATGATTTCAGTTTACCTAATAAAGTTTCAGTTGAAACCTCATTCAGGCATCTAACATCCTTGATGGGCCAGATCCTGGTGTCCCATGAGCTTCGGAAGCACATTAGGATCTTGTCATTCACTTCAGTTAAAGTGATTTCTTTATCTAGGGTCCTTAGCCTACTGATGATGGAGCGAAGCCTGTTGTACATTACTTCAAATGTTTCTGCCTCATCCTTCTTGAAGTTTTCATATTGTGTGATGAGGTTTGATCTTCTATCTTTCCTCTCATCTGCTGACCCAGCAACTATTTGATTTAGTGAGTCCCAGATTAATTTTGCAGAGGTGCACTCAGCCACCTTCTGAAAGATGTCATCTGACATAGTCTGAGCCAGTATGTTCATGGCTTTGGCATCAGCAATCTTTGCTTTCTTCTAAGCTTCTGTCCACTCAGGTGGTGGGACTGCATTGTTGCTAGAAGATGTTGTAGATGTAGACGCTTGTGGGGGACCTGCCAAAATGGAATTATAGCTATCTTCATCAATGGAATTCAAGTATAACCTAATTCTTGGCTTCCAGATGGCAAACCTATTAAGGTTGCAAACTGGAGGTCTGGTGCTTGCATAATACTTGTTCTGTGTCATGCTGTGTTTATAATGTAAATGAAAATAAACAAATGTGTAGATCTAACAAAGGATCTTTTGGTTCAAGATTTAACTTGTACAACCAAAGGAACCTGCTCTGATACCAATTGAAAGTGAGAGTTAGATCTGAAATACTCTAGAGGGGGGGGGGGGGGGGGGTAAATAGAATATTATTAAAAATTTCTTAACTACTATTATGACAGCTTTTGTTGTAATTGACTAAGTGCAGAAATCAATTAACGTAGAAAAGAATAACCCTAAATCACAAGCACAGCAAGAGCAAAAGAAAAGAAGACAACCAGACGACACAAGAATTTTATAGTGGTTCGCCAACCTGGGTACATCCACTCTTATACCACCCTTGGTAGGAATCCACTCAGAGTTTTGATCGGGTGCCTGACACCAATGAGCTTTTGATCAGGTGCTCAAAAACCAACCCAAGTCTTTTGATCAGGAGACTTACAACCAAGGAATCACTTTTGAAGGGAGATGACAACCCTTTACAGAGATGGGGTGAGAGAGTGATGGAAGTCTTATTTTTCTCAATAACAATGAGAAGAATATGTGGATTCAATGATGTTGTCAAAGCTCCCCCTGAGATGAAAAAGGGTTAAGGAAAACTGGAGCTCTGCACAGGGTGATATGCCTTCAATTGAGAGACTTGATCCAGGAACTTCACACTGATAGTGCTTGAATGTCTTAGCAAGGTCCTGGAGTAGAAGAACAGGAAGACTGTTGATTTTAAAATTGGTGTTCTTCTTTCTTCTTCTTCAAAATGTGTCTCTGTATGTGTATGCCTTTCTGTAAGCAGTATTCTTTGTAAAGCTTTTTTTCTAACTTGATTAATTCGCTATGTGTATCCGTGTGTCTGTATCTGTTATTCTCTTCCTCACTGTCTTTGAAATATTTGAATATCTCTGCAATTTATGCTGTTAGCCTTGAGAATAATCGGCATTGATTTATTTCCCCAACTATTGTCACAACCCGCATTTTCTCAATGAAGGAATCATATCAGAGTAAGAGAAAACACGTGTCGTGATGCCACGTCGTGTAGGAGATAACTGCACATGCTCAGGCAAAACTCCAAACCTAAGATTTTAAGGAAAATCATTGATTAATTATGAAAGAAAACCAGTTATGTTGAAAGGCTGTATCCCTCGGCATGGTGGATCAACTAGTCCACAATTAAAAGTATATTTATACGCAACAGAAAATACTTTGGTTCAATCAAGTTGACACCCTAAATGAGCATAAGTGTCGCCATGGGACAACTCATGGTATGCACGACTCTAAAGTGAATATAATATATAAAAATGTAGTTTTCTTACATTAAAGAGAAAGTTGTGTTTTGGTTTTTATAAATATGTTATGCATGAGGTACATATAATAACGCTTTTAGGATTTAAAATAACTAACATGCAACCTAGCATAAATCCTTCCCAGAAGCAAGTAAACAACCACAAGTAGGCAAAAACAGCAGTTTAAATTCATATCCAGCATCACAAGAAGCCACCAGTGGGCGTCAACAACTTGACACGAACCCACCGGCGAGTATGTATGTCTATACGGAAAAGTAAAGAACTACCTCACACAAGTCAGAAATCAGCTAACTCAGCTACCCAAGAGGCCACCAACAAGCCCCTCCAAATGAACTAGCCGCTGAACTGGTTATAACCTGGACCTGAGGCATTCAAGAAAAGAACACCTCAGCAAGGAAATAATCAAGAGGTAAATAGAGCAAAAGATTAAATTAGCAAAAATAAGGAGAAGGGTTTACCAACCCGACAACAAACTGCAAAAGGCAAAAGAAAAGGCATGGCAGTAAGAAAAGAACACTGTCTAAGGCACGTCAAAGCACACCAAGTGCGAGCATTAAAAACAATATGCCCTTCAAAAGAGTCTGCAACAGCAACAAGACATATGCATACATGCCAAAAGAAAAGCAAGCATAAGCTGGAAGGGGACTAACAGTCCTAACACGTGGGCAAGTGGCAGTGGTCAAAACATGGATCTGAATACATAGCCAAAATCAGATCCAAAAGGGCTAAGGGGTCAAACAGTGGCAGCTTTAGGGTCCCACACACACCAACCCAAACCGGGGCAAAAGGCGGTGGCCACAACTCTCCACATAAAAACCACCCCTCCAGAGGCCACCAAAACTCCACCACCTGCCACAACCCAAGAGTCGGCATGCAGAAATTAGCCGAACACCCAATGCCCCCCCCCCCTCCTAGGGAGAAGTCTCACTAACAATCCTAAGAAACACACTGACCCAAGGCAAAACCGTCGGGTCCAACCGACGCGGCCTTGCATGCCTAACCAGAACCAAACCCGAGTCTACCTGACCCAAAAACAAGCGCAGCAACCAGTGTCGACATGATGTGTCGACACCACGACAAGCCGGTGTCGACACAAGGTGTCGACACTGCCGCTGCGGGTGTCGACACCAAGTGTCGACACCACTGCGGCTGGTGTCGACACAAGGTGTCGACACTGCCGCTGCGGGTGTCGACACCAAGTGTCGACACCACTGCGGCTGGTGTGGACACAAGGTGTCGAAATTGCCGCAGTGGCGTCGACACAAGGTGTCGACACTGCCGCTGCGGGTATCGACACCAAGTGTCGACACCACTGCGGCCGGTGTCGACACAAGGTGTCGACACTGTCGCTGCGGGTGTCGACACCAAGTGTCGACAACACTGCGGCCGGTGTCGACACAAGGTGTCGACACTGCCGCTGCGGGTGTCGACACCAAGTGTCGACACCACTGTGGCCGGTGTCGACACAAGGTGTCGACACTGCCGCTGCGGGTGTCGACACCAAGTGTCGACACCACTGTGGCCGGTGTCGACATAAGGTGTCGACACGGCCGCTGCGGGTGTCGACACCAAGTGTCGACACCACTACGGCCGGTGTCGACACAGGGTGTCGAAAATGCCGCTGCGGGTGTCGACACCGCGTGTCGACACCCTGACTGGCTGGTGTCGACACCACGGTGTCGACACCCTGGCTGGCTGGTGTTGACACCACGGTGTCGACACCCTGACCGGCTGGTGTCGACACCACGGTGTCGACACCCTGACCGGCTGGTGTCGACACCACGGTGTCGACACCCTGGCTGGCATCAGGCGCCAGATCCAGCACACCGCCAGAAACGAGGACGAGGCCTCCCTATGGTACAACAACCATCGACAGTCACAACTACTCGACCTGAACCGAACCAAAACTGTCCCTAAATGACACAATCCCTCAGGAAAAACCGAGATTTATCTGGGACTTTCTACATGATGACTAGTTTTAGTCATCCTTTTTGGGGGTAATTTAGTTTTCAAAATGCCTAATTTTATTTATATTTTATGTTTGTTATTTCATGTTTTAATGTTTCTTTACAATATTTTAATTCCTAGTGTTATTAGAGTTTTGATATAAAATTCTATATAGTCTTACTATATGTGTTATGTTATTATATAGTATGTTATGTTATGATACGTTTTAATTTTAAGGTTGTAATATTTTTATATTATTGTGTTTAAAAATCTTGTTTTAACTTTAACTTTGTTATGTTATAAAATCTATATAGTGTTATGTTTTGTTTTAACTTTGTTTCAACTTTGTTATGACTAATCCATGTCTTGTTTTGTTTTATTTATAGGTTCAAAGCCCACATGGTGCAGCCACAAGTTGCATGGCCGGCCTCTTCCCAAGTTCAAGGTGCAGCCCACATTGATAAAGCCTACATGATGCAGCCCTCAAGCTCAAACCCGAGCCCCCTATGCAGCCCACTTCAAGCATGGTGCAGCCCGAGCCCCCTATGCAGCCCTCAAGCTCAAACCCGAGCCCCCTATGCAACCCACTTCAAGCATGGTGCAGCCCGAGCCCCCTATACAGCCCATTTAAGCCCACATGGCCGGCCACCCCTCTCTTTCCTTTATTTCTCTTGCCACCTTTCAATCCATGCATGCATCATGATATTTTCTCTCCCTTTCATTTATTGCATGCATGAATCCCCCTTGTTCATGCTTGGCCGCCCCCCCCCCATTCCTTCCCCCTATTTTATTTCTTGTTTTTATTATTCTTCATTCAATCCATCTCTCTCTCCCTTTCTTTATTTCTTATTCATTCCCCCTTTGCTATTTTATATTTTCCAACTCATTCCCTTAAATTCCATGCATTGAACCCACCTCATTCTCTCCACCTCATTTAATGCAATGCATGCACCTTCTCCACCCTACATGGCCGGCCACCCCCCCTTGCCCCCTCTTCTTCTTTCCATTCTAGAACCTTCCCCCTCATCTATAAAAAGGCACCATGGTCTCATGCTTTGGAGAGTTGGATTTTGGAGAGCAAGTGAAGTTCTAGTTCAAGAGAGTGCTTTCTTTTTTGTTGCTTACATGTTGTTAAGTCTTTATTAGTGTAATCTTTGCTTTTGATAGTGTAATCTTTTCTCCGTATTATTTTGTACTTCTCCGTTTTTATTTATCAATGGAAATGAATTTCTCTTATCTCTCCGTGCTTTCTTTCTTAACTATGCGTAGCTAATCTTCTTTTAGCATTTGATCATGAGGATCCATGATTTGAAATGAGAATTATTTTTATTTCATAGTTTTATTTTTGCGTAATTCTACTCGGTCCTTCTTTGAATAATTTTTTGTGTCGACTCCGTATTTCCGGTATACGGTAGTAGGCTTATGATCTCATATTCGAGTAGTCGAGAGGCTCGTGGATGTGAAAGATCACTCAAAGAAGGAAGGAGTTGAACGCAACCCTAGAGATAGGACGACGTAAATCCTCCGGATTGGAGTCAAATCCAATAGTGCGGATCATCTCGATAATGCAACTTTAGGCTTTTTCGGTTTGTAAAGAGATTTCGATCGAAGAGCCTATAAGTTAGGAGACCTAATGCTCTAGCGAGATTTTGTCTTATTTTCGGATCCGTCACGGCCGAGTTGGATTTGCAAATTTAAAACTATGTCCTTTTATTTTCTCATTTCATTTCATGGTGAATCAATGATCGAATGCTAGTTTTTTTATATAAGTTTTCGTCTCGTAATTTTTCGTTCATTCTACTTTTAAAAAAAATTCTCAAATCCCTCCAATCTTCCGGTAGGATAATAGTTAGAGCGTGAGTAGAAGTACTTGGCAACCCCGTGTTTAAATACGACCTTGGTACTACAATTCGACAGGTACGCTTGCCTGTTCGGGTTTTGGCCCACCAAGTTTTTGGCGCCGTTGCCGGGGACTTTTCTTCGTCAATATTTTGAAAACGCTTACGCTATTACTTCTCCAAAAATAAAAAAAAAATTATATTTATATATTTAAATATTTATAATCAACCCACCTCATTTTAATTTCTACCCCACCTAAAATCTCTCGAAAAGGGTAAGGGGCTTTAAGCGCCACCATTTTACCTAGTACCGGGCGAACCCTTCACCGGGTAGTCCTCGGGAAGTTCGAGAGCCAAGCCGTCTAAAAAAAAATTTTTTTTTCAAAAAAACAAAACTAAAAATTTTTTTTCCTTTCTTTTCCTTTTTTTCTTTCTTTTCCAAGCTTTCGTTCTCATCTTCCCTCGTTTTCTTTATTAGTGCATGACCCGAGCGAATCCGTCGCTACTTGTTGATTTGGACCCAGAAATCGAACGCTCCTTTCGGAGACAACTACGATTCGGGGCTTCCACTTCTCAAACAGCGGTTGAGGATTCCTTCGGGGATTGTAATTATTCTGATATGGGAGATCCCAACCCAGGAATGGCTCAGCAAAGGACTATGTCCGATTATGCTCGACCCAACCTGGAGGGGACTGAAACAAGTATTGTTCGACCTGCAATTGCGAACAATAACTTCGAGCTTAAGCCTAGCATCATACAAATGGTGCAGCAATATGTACAGTTCGACGGATTACAAGATGAAGATCCGAACTTGCATATTGCAAATTTTCTTGAAATCTGTGACACCTTTAAAATTAATGGTGTCTCAGATGATGCTATAAGGCTAAGACTCTTCCCCTTCTCCTTAAGAACTAAGGCCAAACAGTGGTTGAGTTCTCTTCCAAGAGGCTCAATCACTACTTGGAACATTTTAACTGAAAAATTTCTTGCTAGATATTTCCCTCCCGCCAAAACTGCTAAGTTAAGAAATGATATCACCTCTTATTCTCAAATTGCTTCAGAGACCCTCTATGACACTTGGGAGAGGTTCAAAGAACTTTTGAAAAGATGCCCTCATCATGCTCTGCCTGTATGGTTACAGGTTCAGACATTTTACAATGGGCTAAATCAAGAAACAAAGCAAATGATAGATGCCGCTTCCGCTGGTTCTTTAGACCGCAAAACTCCGGAAGCCGCTCTTGAGCTTATCGAGGACATGGCGATGAACACTTATCAGTGGAATTCGTCCAGGTCTCGCCCATCTAAACCTGCAGGTATCTATGAAGTGGATTCGGTTTCGCAACTGGCGCTACAAGTGGAAATGTTAAGCAAGAAGATTTCGGAGATGACTGCTTCCTCCGCCGCTAAGGTATATGAAAATGTGAATGCTGCTGCTGCCGAGCAGGTGGATTATCTGGGGAACATACCCAGGCCTGCTCAAAATAATTCTGCAAACAATTTTTCTGCTTTTCCGAATTTTTCTTCTCCGCCTGGTTTTTCTTCTTCTTCTAATTCTTATCACCCCGGATGGCGTAACCATCCAAATTTCTCGTGGAGTAATAACGCTAACGCCATACGCCCACCGCACGATTTTACACCACCACCACCACCGCAACAAAATTTTCAAAAACCTTCCCCTTTGGAAGAGATCCTCGCTAAATATATAAGCTCGAACGATGCCACTATTAGAAGTTTAACAGGATCAATGAAAAACTTAGAAAATCAAGTCGGCCAACTCGCTAAGGCCTTTTCCGAGAGACCACCTGGAACTCTTCCCTCGAACACTGAGCCTAACCCAAGGGAACACGCAAATGCAATTTCCCTTCGTAGCGGTAAAATTGTTAACGAGCCCACCACAAGGGAAGAGCCAAAGGTGATTGTCCCTCCTGTTGTGGAAGCAATTACCCCTACGGAAAATGATAAAACAAATTTTGAAAATTAAAAATCTACTTTAGATAAAGAAAAAGATATTTCTATTTTTTCTCATGATGACGTTCAAAATGATGCTCCGCTTATCATAAAGGAATTTCCGCCACCCCCTTATCCGGCCCGACTTAGGAAAGAAAAACTAGATGATCAATACCAATGCTTTCTTGAAATGTTCAAACAAATTCATATTAATTTACCATTTCATGAAGCGATTAGTCAAATGCCTAAGTACGCCAAATATCTCAAAGATTTATTAACGAACAAAACGAAATTAGAAAATTTATCGCATGTAACGTTAAATGAAGAATGCTCGGCGGTCGTTAAAAACTCTACTCTTCCTAAAAAGATAAACGATCCGGGTAGTTTTTCCATTCCTTGCGTCTTTGGTGATCTTTTCGTTAAACACGCGTTAGCGGATCTAGGAGCGAGCATCAACTTGATGCCTTTTTCTTTATTTAAAAAGCTAGGTTTGGGCACTCTTAGCCCTACAAGAATGAGTATCCAGTTAGCCGATAGGTCTATCAAGTATCCACTAGGTATCGTTGAGGACGTGCTAGTAAAGGTCGACAAATTCATCTTCCCGGTGGATTTTGTCATTCTTGATATTGAAGAGGACGTCGAGGTTCCTCTTATCCTTGGACGACCATTTCTAGCCACCTCTCGAGCGGTTATAGACGTTAGTAACGGAAAATTGTTTTTGCGTGTGGGAGATGATGAGGTCACATTTTCAATTAATCAATCAATGAAAAATTCCTTACAAAATGATGACTCATGCCTCTTTATTGATGTTTTAAATGAAGCTTCTTCCCTTTCCCTTTCCAACATCTCTTCAAATGAATTTTCCTCTTCTTTTTCTGAAAATTCTTCACATGATTTTGAAAACACGGTTATGTCCGCAAAAACAAATTTTGAAAATGATTTTGTCTTTGGTAGAAGCAAGTATGAACGTCTTATTTTTGACAAAGAAAAGAATTTGAAAAACTCTTATAATGAGCCACCCCATCTTGATTTAAAACCACTCCCTGATCATCTAAAATATGCCTTTCTTGAAAAAAATTCTAGGTTGCCCGTTATAATCTCGGCCTATTTATCTCAATCCGAAAACGATCAGTTGATCGAAGTACTACAAAAGCATCGCCGAGCTATAGCGTGGCAAATTTGTGATATTCCTGGCATAAGCCCCTCCTTCTGCACACACAAAATATTTTTTGACAATAATCCTAAGGGTGTAGTTCAACCACAACGTCGTCTTAATCCAAATATGAAAGAGGTTGTGAAGGAAGAGGTGCTTAAGTTATTAGATGCGGGGATAATTTATCCGATTTCTGATAGTCAGTGGGTGAGTCTGGTACAGGTTGTTCCTAAGAAGGGAGGGATTACGGTAGTACCAAATGAAAATAACGACTTAATTCCAACTAGGACGATAACGGGATGGAGGATGTGCATCGATTACCGTAAGCTAAACGATGCCACTCGAAAAGATCACTTCCCCCTCCCCTTTATCGATCAAATTCTAGAACGGTTGTCCGGGCACAATTTTTATTGCTTCCTCGACGGTCTCTCGGGATACTTTCAAATCCCTATCGCACCCGAGGACCAAGAGAAGACGACATTCACCTGCCCCTTCGGAACTTTTGCTTATCGTAGAATGCCTTTCGGATTATGCAACGCACCCGCCACCTTTCAGCGGTGTATGCTTGCTATTTTTGATAAATATGTAGAGAATATTATGGAAATCTTTATGGACGATTTTTCTGTTTTTGGCGACTCCTTTAATTTATGTTTAGAAAATTTGGAAAAAGTTTTACAACGCTGCGAAGAAACGAATCTAGTTTTAAATTGGGAGAAGTGCCACTTTATGGTACGTGAAGGCTTAGTCCTTGGCCACAACATTTCCGCTAGGGGAATTGAAGTGGACAAGGCAAAAATTGAAGTAATTGAAAAGTTACCGCCGCCCACAAATATTAAAGCGATTAGAAGTTTTTTAGGGCATGCGGGTTTTTATCGACGATTCATTAAAAACTTTTCAAAAATTACTAAGCCTCTCACCCACCTTCTCGAAAAAGACACTCCTTTCGTTTTTGATGAATCATGTCTCGCGGCATTTGAATTAATTAAATCTAAACTTATAAATGCTCCTATTTTGATCGCCCCAGTTTGGGATTTACCTTTCGAAATCATGTGTGATGCGAGTAATCATGCGGTAGGTGCGGTTTTAGGTCAACGAATCGCTAAGAACTTTCATCCGATTTTCTACGCTAGTAAAACTCTCACTTCTGCGCAAGAAAACTACACCACAACGGAGAAAGAGCTCTTAGCGGTTATTTTTGCTTTTGATAAATTCCGACCGTATGTTACTCTTTCTAAGGTTATTGTTTTCACGGATCATTCCGCTCTGAAGTACCTCCTTTCTAAACCGGATGCCAAGCCGCGTCTTATCCGTTGGATCCTCTTACTTCAAGAATTCGACTTGGAGATTCGGGATAAGAAAGGAGCGGAAAACTTAGCAGCTGATCATCTCTCTCGTCTTGAAAATCCCAATCTAGATCTTTTAAATGAAACTTTTATTAATGATTCTTTTCCGGATGAGCGTCTTTTTACTATTTCTTCATCTCCTACCCCCTGGTTTGCCGATCTGGCCAATTATCTTGTGGCCCGGGTCCTTCCAAAAGAATACTCCACTCACCAAAAGAAGAAATTCTTTTCGGAGTTGAAGTATTATTTTTGGGAAGACCCATTTCTATTTCGCATTTGTGCGGACCAGGTGGTAAGGAGATGTGTCTCACGGGAAGAGGGTCACCAAATTTTAAAACATGTTCATGAAGGTCCGACTGGCGGGCACTATCAAGCTAACCGCACCGCACACAAAGTGCTTAGTGCTAGCTTCTATTGGCCAAGCATCTTTAAAGATGCACAAATCTTTGTGGGCGGGTGCGATCGATGCCAGCGGACTGGAAATCTCTCAAATAAAAATGAAATGGAACAAAACTACTTTCTCGAATGAGAAGTTTTTGATCTATGGGGCATAGACTTTGTCGGCCCATTTCCCTCCAGCTTAGGAAATAAATATATTCTAGTCGCAGTCGATTATGTTTCTAGGTGGGCAGAGGCCGAAGCTCTACCAAATAATGATGCTCGCATTGTTGTCAATTTTTTTAAAAAATTATTTTCTCGCTTTGGCTTTCCTCGAGCGATCGTTAGTGATAGGGGAAGTCATTTTTGCAACGCTCAACTCACTAAGGCTTTAGCCAAATATGGCGTTACGCATAAATTATCCACCGCTTATCACCCCCAAACTAACGGTCAGGTCGAGGTAGTCAATCGCGAACTTAAACGAATTTTGGAAAAAAACGTTTCTACTTCTCGTAAGGATTGGTCTTTAAAATTGGACGATGCTCTGTGGGCCTATCGGACAGCGTACAAGACCGCCATCGGTTGTACTCCTTTCCGATTAGTCTATGGAAAATCGTGTCATCTTCCGGTAGAAGTAGAACACCGTGCGTACTGGGCGTTAAAGTTTTTTAATTTCGATCCGCACTCGGTCGGCGAGCATAGAAAAAACCAACTAAATGAGCTTGACGAGTGGCGAGCGTACGCATATGAAAATAATAAACTTTATAAAGAACGCACGAAATTGTATCACGATAAGAACCTCCGCCACCCTAAAACTTTTAAACCAGGCGATCAAGTTCTTCTTTTTAATTCGCGTTTACGACTCTTCCCGGGAAAGCTTAAATCTAGATGGTCTGGACCGTTCACGGTCAAGGATGTTTTTCCTTACGGCACTGTGCTACTTTCACACCCCGATAAGGGGGACTTTAAAGTTAATGGTCATAGACTTAAACTCTATTTCTCTAATGATTCTGTGACTCCTGCCAAGGAGAATCTTCTTTTTGATTCTTAGTTCTCTTATTTTCTGATGGACATTTTCGTTTTGGACTTATTATTATTATTCTGAAACACTTTTATTCGGACTTTAAATGATTGTAATAAAAACCATTATCGGGCATCTGCCCATGGACTCTATCTATTTTTTGCTTTTATTTTGCTCTTCCTACCGGAGGCCAATCAAGTCCATGTTCGTGGTCGCCGCTCCGCCGTTGCTGATACCAGATGGATCAAGTCATACCTGCTGACGATCAAATACTCTAAAAAGCAAGCATGGGGGAGCGACATCCGCCTTCATCTCACGAACCCGGGGAAGTCCTGTTCTTAATTATTTACTTTTCCTGCATTTTTCTTTTTCTCTTATCCTCAGTCCCCTTCTCTTTTTCTTTATGTTTTCTTCATTGAGGGCAATGAAGGATTTAAGCATGGGGGGGTCTAGTTTCTTTTGGTCTTTTCTTTTTGTTCTTTCAAAAAAAAAAAATTCTGTTTTATATTAGTATAGTATTTTATGTTATCAAAATCTAAAATCCAAAAAAAAATAATAAAATATAAAACCCAAAAAATTAGAAAAAACAAAAATCAAAAAAATTGTGCTAAAATCTATTTGAAAAACAAAACCTAAAATTATTTTCTATCTTTATTTTTATGTTTCTTCTAGTGATGTGTAGGCCCGTGCGGTTCCTTAGTTCTATTTAGATTTCTTTGAATTGGTTTTCTAAATTTATCAGTTTAACATAGCTTAGTTTACTAGTTTCTTTTTCTTAAATATAGGCATCCGATTGTTACGTTTTAAGTTAGCAATTTGTAGTTATGTCTTTTTATTCGGTTAGTTGCTTACGAATGGTTGCTAGGTATCATTAGCTCTTTTTCATTTGCGAGGTAGTCTTTCTTGGTGTCTAGAACTTGTACCAAGCTACTCTCGAAGCATTTGCGCCGTTTTTACGTTCTTTAGAAATGATTTAGGCCACCATTTGAATAGTTTGAGCTTTTCTTGCCCACCAAAAACAAAACCCTTGCAAAACAATTTTGGGCCTTTTCCTTTTTTCCTTGTTTTAGCTCCACCTTTCATTTCATTATATTCACCAAAGCCAAATATCTTTCCTATTTTTGCACTATAAAATTGAGCTTAAAAATTATTTTTGTGGGAAGGGTATTCAACAAAGGCAAAAAGTTTATGTTTGGCCAAGTTTATAAAAGAGAAAAATTTATCATGGCCTTGTTGTTGTAGTTTCATATTGGAGAAACGACATACTTGTTATTTCTCATCTCTTTTATGCTATTATTTATTTTTGAGCTCACCTTGGTTTAGTGCCTAAAACTTTCATGTTTATCTTTGATTCCACTTCCTAATCATTTACCTAAGCCAAGTTTTAATGCCTAGTAGAAGTCCTAATGATCTTAGAACTTAATTTCGCGTAGTGGAGAAAGTGTGAACGTACAAGCCTATGGCCACCATCATTGATGGATTTCTTTGGAGGTTATCTTGGAGTGTCTTAGGGTTAATGTTTATCTAGCAACCTAGTAGTTTGTTAATGCGCCGTTTATTTAGAACCTCTACTTTTTGTTATCCTTATTTTCATTTATTCTGGATGCCTTGTTTTTAAGATTTAGAAATGTGTAGACTTTTCTTATGTTCTAATGATATTTTTAGGTCTCCACTTTCAAGTTTTCTACTGTGCACTTCTCGCCCCACTAGTTGTTAACATAGGGATTAGGATAGTTTAATTTTTCATGTTTTGCTTTTCTTAATTATGAAACCTAAATTAGCTTTATTTATTTTCTATTTCCTTCCCTAGTTTTCATCTTTATTTGCTTGAGGGCAAGCAAATGTCTAAGCATGGGGGAATTTGATGACTAGTTTTAGTCATCCTTTTTGGGAGTAATTTAGTTTTCAAAATGCCTAATTTTATTTATATTTTATGTTTGTTATTTCATGTTTTAATGTTTCTTTACAATATTTTAATTCCTAGTGTTATTAGAGTTTTGATATAAAATTCTATATAGTCTTACTATATGTGTTATGTTATTATATAGTATGTTATGTTATGATACATTTTAATTTTAAGGTTGTAATATTTTTATATTATTGTGTTTAAAAATCTTGTTTTAACTTTAACTTTGTTATGTTATAAAATCTATATAGTGTTATGTTATGTGTTTCAACTTTGTTATGACTAATCCATGTCTTGTTTTGTTTTATTTATAGGTTCAAAGCCCACATGGTGCAGCCACAAGTTGCATGGCCGGCCTCTTCCCAAGTTCAAGGTGCAGCCCACATTGATAAAGCCTACATGATGCAGCCCTCAAGCTCAAACCCGAGCCCCCTATGCAGCCCACTTCAAGCATGGTGCAGCCCGAGCCCCCTATGCAGCCCTCAAGCTCAAACCCGAGCCCCCTATGCAGCCCACTTCAAGCATGGTGCAGCCCGAGCCCCCTATACAGCCCATTTAAGCCCACATGGCCGGCCACCCCTCTCTCTTTCCTTTATTTCTCTTGCCACCTTTCAATCCATGCATGCATCATGATATTTTCTCTCCCTTTCATTTATTGCATGCATGAATCCCCCTTGTTCATGCTTGGCCGGCCCCCCCCATTCCTTCCCCCTATTTTATTTCTTGTTTTTATTATTCTTCATTCAATCCATCTCTCTCTCCCTTTCTTTATTTCTTATTCATTCCCCCTTTGCTATTTTATATTTTCCAACTCATTCCCTTAAATTCCATGCATTGAACCCACCTCATTCTCTCCACCTCATTTAATGCAATGCATGCACCTTCTCCACCCTACATGGCCGGCCACCCCCCCTTGCCCCATCTTCTTCTTTCCATTCTAGAACCTTCCCCCTCATCTATAAAAAGGCACCATGGTCTCATGCTTTGGAGAGTTGGATTTTGGAGAGCAAGTGAAGTTCTAGTTCAAGAGAGTGCTTTCTTTTTTGTTGCTTACATGTTGTTAAGTCTTTATTAGTGTAATCTTTGCTTTTGATAGTGTAATCTTTTCTCCGTATTATTTTGTACTTCTCCGTTTTTATTTATCAATGGAAATGAATTTCTCTTATCTCTCCGTGCTTTCTTTCTTAACTATGCGTAGCTAATCTTCTTTTAGCATTTGATCATGAGGATCCATGATTTGAAATGAGAATTATTTTTATTTCATAGTTTTATTTTTGCGTAATTCTACTCGGTCCTTCTTTGAATAATTTTTTGTGTCGACTCCGTATTTCCGGTATACGGTAGTAGGCTTATGATCTCATATTCGAGTAGCCGAGAGGCTCGTGGATGTGAAAGATCACTCAAAGAAGGAAGGAGTTGAACGCAACCCTAGAGATAGGACGACGTAAATCCTCCGGATTGGAGTCAAATCCAATAGTGCGGATCATCTCGATAATGCAACTTTAGGCTTTTTCGGTTTGTAAAGAGATTTCGATCGAAGAGTCTATAAGTTAGGAGACCTAATGCTCTAGCGAGATTTTGTCTTATTTTCGGATCCGTCACGGCCGAGTTGGATTTGCAAATTTAAAACTATGTCCTTTTATTTTCTCATTTCATTTCATGGTGAATCAATGATCGAATGCTAGTTTTTTTTATATAAGTTTTCGTCTCGCAATTTTTCGTTCATTCTACTTTAAAAAAAAATTCTCAAATCCCTCCAGTCTTCCGGTAGGATAATAGTTAGAGCGTGAGTAGAAGTACTTGACAACCCCGTGCTTAAATACGACCTTGGTACTACAATTCGACAGGTACGCTTGCCTGTTCGGGTTTTGGCCCACCACTACACTAACCGCGGCAAGATCGGGAATGAACCCTAGCGTACCCCTATGATCTAAGCAGGAGAAAGATGAAATTAAATCCAAGAAAAAGGCAAAGATCAACTGTGGTAAGGATGAGGGGACATCACTTGCCTCAATACCAGAAAAGCTTGGCCGGCGGCATCCCCCACTCTCGGATCTAGCCGCAGAACACCAGCTGAAAAGCAGAAAGAACGCAGATCCAGGCGAGGGCAGTCCAGATCCACTCTCTAAACATAATTTCGACCACAAAATCTCCAGGAAATCGGCGTCCGAAGCCTAGGGTAGGCCGGCGGTGCTCTTCCTCTCGTACAGGCGGCGACTTCTTCCAAGCAGAGAAAAAGAAAAGACAAGAGGAACCGAGCCCTAATTCTAACCCAGGACTATATATACACAGTCGTTTTAATAATAAACAAACAATACATAATATTAATTATTTACACTCAATACCAAAACAACACGAGACCCGAAACATCTCGGAAAAAGACGAAATTCACATCGCAGCTAAAAACCAACGCTACGAACACAACTGCGAAGTCGAAATTAGCATTCGACGAACAAATCCCCGGGATATCACCACCCGAAGCCAAAACACAAGCATTCCCTAAGAGGCCCAACCGAGTCATCAAACAGACTCCGGCTAGCTGGGGAATCTTGCTAACACGCTACAAACAGGCTACACAGGGAACCCTAAGAGCTAAGACCACGCTCTACAACGACGAAGAGCCGGAAACACACCATCGTAACGCCAGCCAAAGATCAAACAAAACACAGAAAAAACCGGGGGCGTTACATCCACTCCCCCTATAAGAAAGTTTTGCCTCGAAACTTTACACACCACACTCCTATGACGAAGGAGAGAGAAAGAGCCAGGAAAGGGCTATATAGTAAAACAAAGCATACCAGGCACAAGATCAGGGAAACAGATGAGGGTGAGCATCCCTCATAGCCGACTCCAACTCCCAAGTCACGCTTTCCACATCCTGATTCCTCCATAAAACTTTAACCATATTAATAGTCTTCTTTCGCAACGCCCGAACTTGAGAATCCAAAATGCGAACAGGCACCTCCACATAAGAAAGATTCGGCTCCAACTGAGGCACAGAATCTAACACCTGCCTGCCATTTACCACACATCTCCGCAGCTGACTGACGTGAAAGACATCATGCACGCCAGGGAAATTTGCGGGCAACACCAGCCTATAAGCTGATACCCCAATCCGCTCAACAATCGGAAACGGCCCCACGTACCTCGGGTCCAACTTCCTATTCTTTCCAAACCGCTTGACTCCAACCAACGGGGAGACCTTTAAGAACACTGAGTCCCCCACAGCAAATTCCAAGTCCGACCTACGCCGATTGGCGTTCTTCTCATATCTCTCCTGGGCTATTCGAAGCTTTTCCCGAATAAGCTTCACATCGGTTTCCATCTCCTCGAGCGCTTCTGGACCTAACAAGGGTCCCTCGCCAAGCTCAGCCCAAAACAAGGGAGTCCTGCAGCGCCTCCCATACAAAGCTTCAAAAGGAGCCATTTGCAAGCTTTCTTGATAACTGTTATTATACGCGAATTCCATAAGCCGCAAGCGCTCGTCACACGCTCCTCCGTGGTCCAGAATATAGCATCGGATCATGTCTTCCACAATCTGATTTACTCGCTCCGTCTGACCGTTGGTCTGCAGATGATAAGTCATGGAATATCTCAAATCTGTACCCAATCCTTCTTGAAGGCTCTTCCAAAAACGAGACGTGAACCTAAAGTCTCGATCTGATATGATACTTACGGGTACACCATGCAATCTGACCACCTCTTCCAAATACATCTCGGCTATCTTTCTCATCGGATAATCGATCTTAAATGGCACGAAATGAGCACTCTTTGTCAATCTGTCTACGATTACCCAAACTGAATCATGCCCCTTAGGAGATCTCAGTAAGCCTGTAATAAAATCCATCGATATACTCTCCCACTTCCACATCGGGATCTCCAAGGGAGTCAGCTTGCCACCAGGCCTCCCATGGTCGGCTTTCATACGCCTGCAAGTGAAACACTCTGAAACAAATCTGGCTATGTCCTTCTTCATCCCATACCACTAGGTAATCTGCTTTAAATCATGATACATCTTGGTAGTCCCTGGATGGTAGGCAACACTAGATCCGTGGGCCTCTCTACACACCATGTCCCGGATATCTCCAACTGCGGGAATGCAAAACCTGCCATGATACTTCAAGGTACCCGCATCATCTATAGAGAAGTCTGGTAATTCACCTTTTTCAGCTCGAAGATACAAATGCAGAAGATCGGGATCGTCCTTCTGTTGCAGTCTCGTAAGCGCAATCCATGAAGGTTCTGCTATTGCTAAACTACTCTGTGAATCACAGCTTCCCACAGAAATGTCCATCAAAAGAAACTCTTCCACTAGACGCTCGGCGGAAAGATTAAAAATCTTACCTGACTTCCGACTCAGGGCATCGGCCACCATATTCGCCTTACCCGGATGGTACTGGATTTCAACATCATAGTCGGCCACGTACTCCAACCACCGCCGCTGGCGCAGATTCAATTCTTTCTGAGTGAAGACATACTTCAAACTCTTATGATCCGTGAAAATCTTGCACTGCGCGCCATATAGCAAATGCCTCCACAATTTCAGTGCATAGATCACAGCTACAAACTCCAAGTCATGCGTAGGGTAATTCCTCTCGTGAGTCTTTAGCTGCCTCGACCCGTACGCAATCACCTTCCCGCCCTGCATTAAAATGCAGCCCAGACCGACATGCGACGCATCTACATAAATATCATACTCACTACCCTCCAAAGGCAAAGACAAAATTGGAGCCGAACATAGCCTTCTTTTTAGTTCCTCAAAAGCCTTCTCACACTTATCATCCCACAAAAAGGCTACATTCTTCTGTGTCAACTTGGTCAACGGCGCGGACAAGGTAGAGAAGCCTTCTACAAATCTTCTATAGTAACCAGCCAAACCCAAGAAGCTTCTGATCTCTTTGGAGGTAACAGGTCTCGCCCATTCCATAACAGCAGCGATCTTTTCTGGGTCCACTGATATTCCCTCCTTATTAATCACGTGGCCTAGAAAGGAAACTTGAGGCAACCAAAATTCACATTAGCTCAGCTTGGCGTATAGCTTATGGTCTCTCAGAGTCGCCAAGATCAATCGCAAATGTCGATCATGCTCCACCGCATCTTTAGAATACACCAAAACATCGTCTATAAAGACAATCACAAACTTATCTAGAAAGTCCTTGAAAACTCTGTTCATCATATCCATAATAGCTGAGGGCGCATTAGTCAATCCAAAAGACATAACCAAAAACTCAAAATGCCCATGACGAGAGCGGAACGCCGTCCGCGGAACATCTGACTCCCGAATCCTCAACTGGTGATAGCCCGAACGAAGATCTATCTTAGAAAACACGGCACGACCACGCAGTTGGTCATACATATCGTCGATTCGCGGCAAAGGGTACCTGTTCTTAATAGTAACCTTGTTCAGCTCCCTATAGTCGATGCATAGCCTCATCGACCCATCCTTCTTTTTAACGAACAGCACTGGCGCACCGCAAGGCGAAGAACTCGGCCTTATGAAACCTCTTGCCAACAACTCATCCAGCTGAATTCGCAACTCCTCCTGCTCTTGTGGGGCCATCCGGTACGACGCCTTTACAATAGGACACGTGCCTGGCTCCAAATCTATCACAAACTCGACATCACGATCGGGTGGAAGACCGGGAAGATCGTCAAGAAACACATCAGAGAAATCACACACCACAGGAATCTCTTCCAAACGGGGCACACTAACAATCGACCCTACCAGAGAAACCATACCGGCGAAACAGCCAGAAACAAGCAACTTTCGAGCACGCACCGCAGAAATGATAGGAGACTCCTGGAGAGAATATCCATAAACGCTCCCTGGCTGACCGTTGTCTTTGACGAAGTCCAAGTGCTTACCCTTGCACTGGATCACAACATCGTACCTTGACAACCAGTCCATGCCCAAAATAACATCAAAGTCCTCCAGGTCAATCACCTTCAGATCTGCCTTGGCTAGAAAATTTCCCAACAAAATCGGACAATCGAGGACACCAAGGTCCGTAACCACAGAGTCACCAGAGGGGAACTTAACGCAGAAGGCACCACCAACACGATCTAGGCCCAAACTGAACCGCTCCACGAAGGGTCTACCCACAAACGAGTGGGTAGCGCCGGAATCGAAGAGAACGCGCGCCCAACGGTTCTTTACCTTAAATCGCCCTACGAATTGCACACGCGTCTAAGGCAACCAGAGCTAAAACGAAGACTACCACCAAAAAGGGAACAAAATGAAACTACTGGGGAGGAGTCGAACCTGAGATAACCTGGGTCGAAGTCTTCGCTTCGTCTTCCGAAAGCACATTCAGCTTCCCCTTTCCTTTATCCATTTGCTGAGGCGGCGACAAAGCCTGGAGGGCAACTGGCTGCAGAATAGGCTGGGTCTGAGGGCACCTTGTCTTGAGATGACCCTTCTGGCCGCACTGAAAACAGACCTTATCTCTTAACCAGCAATGGGCAGCCTCATGCCCCTTCCTTCCACACAAGGCACACACCAAGTCTCCCCTAGAAACACCCTGAATCGCGTGCACCTGTTCCTTCTTTTGCGCTCCCACCCTTTTGAAACACTTCTCAAAGGGGTGGCCTGGCTGGCCACAAAAGCTGCAAATCTCCTTGATCTTCTTTCTCGAGACAGCATTAGGTTCCTGAGGGCTCTTCCCTCCATCAGACTTCCGCTTATCCTTCCTCAACTGCTGGCCTCTATTCTTGGCATTCTCAATGGCCTCAACTCTCAAGGAAGATTCAACGACGCTGGCATAACTGTTGGGTATTGTATCCACAATGTACCTGATTTGAAGAAGCCCCTGGACAAGCTAAGGTCAATAGACAATGTGTTTGATAAAATCTTTCAAGTTGTACTTGCAGTTATTCCACGCTAAGTGCACACCAATGTCAAGGTGCAGTAGGTCAATATACACGGGTCTGCACGACGTAATCCCTCGTTGAGCAGATCAGTGTGTTGGCCTACGTGTACTCTCTCTCTTTGAGTGCACCTACTTTCAAGTACAGGGTCGTGTTTATGCAAGAGAAGACAAGGAGCAAGGAATGGATCAAGGAGCAGCTCTTGGGTGGAAAGACGAAAATTCGTCTAAGTATAATTCGACGAGAATAATTCGACGAGAATCACCAAGTGATTCTCGCCGAATCGTCGAGAATCATTAGTGATTCTCGCCGACTCTTTCTGGCTACCTCAAAATGGTGCCAAGTACGATTCGGCAAGAATCACTAATGATTCTCGCCGAAACCATCGCTGAGCAGATCATGAATACCAAGTAGTATTCGTTGAGAATCACTAAGTGATTCGGCGAGAATCACTAGTGATTCTCGACGAATCGTCGAGAATCACTAACTGATTCTTGCCGATTCGTCGAGAATCACCTGCGATTCTCGCCGAATTTTACTTGGCGTTTTCTCTGGAAGCTGTTGGACCGGATTCTGCCGCTGGACTATTTTGAACCGGTTTTCGGGATTCTTCTTGTGGGTCCCACAACGGTCAAATTGAAAGTATCTACAGTATATATATACGGGTATTTTGAATAGTAGCGATATACAGAAAAGAAGCCGAGCACGATCTAACCCTAAAATCGCAAGTTCCGCTCCACCGCCGTCGTCGTCGCTCGAGCAAGTTGGTCGCCGTTGTTGATCGCGTTTCTTCCCGATCTCCGGCGACAGAAGCTTAGCCAAGCTTAGAGTCTCACGCGTCTATCCAGAGATCCCTTGTCTCTCGATTTGTTGATCGGCAAAAGCTTCCCCGTCCGAATCGATCGAGACGACCGATACTCGTGTGACCGTTGGTAGACCTAGCTAGCTTCGCTACGAAGTTTGGATCTCTAAAGAATAGCAGCCGGACATCGTCGTCGCCGCCGATCCCGTGAACCTAGCCGCCGCCCTTCTTGCCGCCGCCGGTTGCGGGGAGATCCTCTCCAAGAGAGACCAAGGTTGTGGACTCTTTGAAGACTTCAAGATCTCGTCGTCAACGTAGAGGGACACCGCAGTCTCCTCACGTAGTTTGTATTTCTTGTACATTCTATTTTACTTTTGTTGTAAAGGAACGTTGGCTCCTAGTTGTAAGGGTTGGGTGCAACCCGGTTTGTGGGAGTGTTGACTCCTACGAGTGGAAGGGTTCCTTCCGATAGTGCAGGGATTGGATTTCAATCCTGTTGGAGAAGTGACCGAGTCATCCCTTGTTGGGAGATAGGTCGAAGGGGGAAAGTGGATGTACCCAAGTTGGGGAACCACTATAAATAGCTTGTGTACTCTGTTATGCTGTGTTGTTTTATTTTCGTGTGCAGGTACAATTTAAATTCCGCAAAAGCGCTGCACGTCACCTATCCCCCCCCCCCATAGGTGAACATAGTTGACACTAGGTGGACTTTCAAGTGGTATCAGAGCCAGGTTACTCATCAAAAAGGTTAACACCTTGAGTTGAATCCTGCCACCAGTGTCAAGAAGAAAACTAGCATCTACTATGGACGGGATCAAGTTCAGTGGCAAGATCCCCGTGTTCACCAGGCTCAACTTTCCTATCTGGAAGGAAAGGATCAGATTCTAAATGGAGGCAGTTGATCCCAGACTCTTCATGATCGTGGAGGAAGGACCCTATGTCCCCACTAAGGTCTCCACCATTGATCCTACCAAGAAAGTGCCGAAGAAACTTTCTGAAATGGACAAGGACGAGATGGCGCTAGTGGGACTTGATAAGAAGGCGCAAAATATTCTGGTCGGCGCAGTTGATGACTCTATGATGCAGAACTTCTGCCACTGCAGGACAGCACAGGAGATCTGGCATGGCCTGATCACCCTGATGGAGGGGACTGATGAAGTGAGGGATGATCGGAGATCCCTCCTGAACCAGAAATATGAGGCCTTCAGACAAGGGCCTAAGGAAGAGATCGGAGTCACCTACGAGAACTTCCTCAAGATTGTCAACGCCCTCAAAGGATACGAAGAGTGTTCACTAATGGTGAACTCAATGATAAATTCCTTAGGTCCCTTACTAAGGAATGAGACACAAAGATCTGCACCATCCAAGAGTTTGGCAGACTAGCTAAAACAGACCCGCAAATTCTGTTTGGGAAGCTAATGTCTTATGAGCTTCAACTGAACACCAGGAAAGAAGAGGAAGAAGCAGAGAAGGATGCTGCCAAAGAAAAGACTGTGGCTCTAAAAGCCAGTCACTCCAGAAAAGGCAAGGGTGCGGTTTCATACCGTGCCAGGAATAAGGAAGAGGAGGAGGACTCCGAGCCATGCTCCTCCAGCTCAGAGCTGTCGGAGGAGGATTTCTCCCTCATCACCCGAGAGTTCAAGAAGTTCCTCAAGATGAGGAATCAAAGAAAGAAAGACGGCTCCTCCTCCAGGCATCAGAAGAAAAATTATTCTTCTAATAGGTATGCTTCTAAACCTAACAAACATCGCTCTTCTGACATTATTTGCTTTGGATGCAATAAGACAGGACACATCGTGGCCGACTGCTATCAAGGCAAGAGAGAAAAAGGGAAAGGAGAGGAGCGCAAATCCTCCAGAGATAAGAAGAAGGAGCGGAGCTACATCGCCAAACGACCAAAGACACTGAGTGAGTCTGATTCCTCAGACTCCAGTGATGATGAGGAAGCCTACTTCGGACTAGTGGGTCGCTCCGACTCAGAAGGAGAATGTCCCCCATTTACTGGGAAGGTAAAAGCTCACACCCCTCTCTCCGACTCTGACTCTAATCCTGAGTCTCAGGATGATGAACCTGAGGATAGCCTCTAGGCCCGTGAAGCTGAGTTCCTCGAGAAGTATGAGCTATTGCTCAACACTTTCGAGGAGTGCCGAAAGAGATTGAAGGCTGAGAAAAAGGAAGTAAAATTCCTTAAGGGTGAGTGTGTTTCCCTAAGGGAAGAGGTAACCAGCTTGATTTCTCTCCGACAGGAGCACCTTGACCTGACTTCAAAGCACTCAGAGTCTCTTAAGCTCCTTGACCTTAAGCAGGAGGAAGTCGACAAGTTGGAAGAACAACTTGCGGCAGAAAGGAGGATCGTCAAGAGCTTCTCTATGCCAAAAACTGTTCTTCCAGTAGTTGATACCTTCTCTGCTCAGGCCAAAGGAGCTGGCTTAGGGCATGTAGGGGTTTCGGGTTCCTCATCTAGGAGAAACAAGAACCAGAGGAAGAATAAGGCCGCCAAGAAGGCCTCTGCCGCTGAAAAGGGTAAGGCTCCGCTGAGTCCGGTTGCTTTCAGAAAGCCTGGCTTTCCTTGAAACCAACACGACTTTGAATCAACATTTGGTCATCATTTCCGGCCCTCGGTTGCAAAGCCAAAGAGCCGATATGACGGTAGGACCTTTCCCCGGAAATTCGGTGAGAGTGCCTTCAAGGCACCTTATGAGGAAATCCACATGGGAAATTATGGTCAATTCTCTAGTGGCCATAATGGAAAGCAGGCACCAAAAGCCAAGCCTGTTATACAGAAGGTGAAGAAGTCCTATGACTGCAATCACTGTGAGGCCTCCACCTCCAGATCCAAGGCCCCAACTGTACCCACCACTCCCAGGGTAAGGCAGGAGCCTAGGAAGAGGTACAACAGATTCGACTGTTGGTGCTGTGGCAAAGTTGGTCACTTTGCCGTGGATTGTTGGTTTAATCCAAGGTATCACGAGTCTCCCTATGTTAGCAATGCGAGGCCGACCACTCGTAGGGTTAACCAACCGAGGGGGAGTATGCTAACCAGGAATCTAGGACCCAAGTTCGATTGGGTTCCTAAGGGAAATTAATTTTGTTTTGCAGGAATGTCCAAAGGACACCAAAACGCCGATCTGGTATTTGGACAGTGGATTCTCCCGGCATATGACTGGGACAAGAAGCCTGCTGCGTGATTTCACTCCAGTCGAGAATGGACCCAAAGTCATCTTTGGAGGGTCAGATCGAGGAGTCACCAGAGGTTACGGTATGATTTCCAACGGTATAATCTCTATCACCGATGTGGCTTATGTTGAAGGGTTAAACCATAACCTGATCAGTGTAAGTCAGTTATGTGACAAAGGTTATGACGTTAAGTTTTGCAAGGATAAACGTCTGATAATTTCACGTACCTCTTCTGAGACGCTATTATCAGGCATTAGGAGCAGAAATATCTTCTGCTTAGATTTTCTCAGTGTAGATTCTTCTACCCCCGTATGCCTTGTGGCAACAGGCAGTGCATCTCTTTGTGATCAATGGCACAAGAGATTGGCACATATTAATTTCAAGACAATTAGTATGTTGTTTTCTAAGAACTTAGTAAGGGATGCTCCCAGTATCAAGTGCATCAAAGATATCCTCTCTCCTGCATGACAGATGGGCAAACAGACTCGGGCTATCTTTCAGAGCATCGCAGACAAAGACTCTTCCCGATGTCTTTACCTTTTACATATGGACTTGTTTGGTCCAATGCAAGTTCATAGCTTGGGAGGCAAGTCCTATACGCTAGTAATAGTTGATGATCATTCTCGGTTTACATGGGTATTCTTTTTGAAACGAAAGTCAGATACGTTTGACATCTTCACTAGTTTTGTCAAGCAGGTTCAGAACGAATTTAACTGCTCAGTGCTCAAAATCAGAAGTGACCATGGAACAAAATTCGAATCTAGTGCTATGACAGAGTTTTGTGAAGAACAAGGTATCTTTCATGAGTTTTCCTCCCCGTGCACTCCTCAGCAAAATGGAGTTTCGGAGAGGAGAAATAGAACTCTCATTGAAGCCTGCACGACAATGTTGAAAGACGCTTCTCTCCTGGAATACTTCTGGGCAGAGGCTGTCAATATAGCTTGTCATGTACAAAACCGAGCATTGATCAACAAGCATCATCATAAGACGCCTTACGAGCTACTGAAAGGCAGGAAACCAACCATGTCCTACTTGAGGATTTTTGGTTACAGATGCTATGTACTGAATAATCGGAAGTACCCGCGTACTAAATTTGGTGAAAAATGCTTCGAAGGCATATTTGTGGGCTATAGTTCCCACAGTCGGGCATATAGGGTCTTCAATAAGAAAACCCTAGTGGTAGAAGAATCAATCAACGTTGTATTTGATGAAGGAAGTTTGCTTAACAGCAGTTCTTCCAGTGGTATTCTTGAAGATGCAGGTGCCCGACTTGAACAGCTGCGTCTGGATGAGACCGCTAGGGATGACTCTCCTAAGTACGTCAAAGTTTCCACCTCCACGTCATCTGGAAATGTTGAAGATCAAAATGGAACACATCTCTTAGAAGACGGAGAAGCCCAAGAAGTAGTCGAAGCTCCAGATGGCAGCCTACTAGAGCTACGACACGTGAGGGATCATCCTAAAGATCAGATCATCGGAGATCCTCGTGTCGGCGTTAGAACTCGAAGAGGTACTATTAACGAAGTATTGCATCTTAGCTTCCTGTCACAGGTTGAGCCAAAGAAGTTCGACGAGGTGAACAAAGATGCGGCATGGATTTTGGCCATGCAAGATGAACTACATTAATTCGAACGATGCAACGTGTGGACGCTGGTTCCCAGACCACACAAGCAGAATGTGATTGGCACCAAGTGGATCTTCAGAAACAAACTGGATGAACATGGTGTCATCGTAAAGAACAAGGCCAGGCTGTTGGCTCAAGGTTACAGACAGGAGGAGGGGATTGACTTCGACCAGACCTTCGCACCAGTAGCAAGGCTCGAGGCAATCAGATTGTTCCTGGCGTATGCCTCTCACAAAGGATTCACAGTCTATCAAATGGATGTGAAATCAGCATTCTTGAACGGAGACCTGAAAGAGGAAGTATACGTCGCTCAACCCCCAGATTTTGTCGATCCTACTTATCCCAATCATGTTTATTTTCTTAATAAAGCCTTATATGGGTTGAAACAAGCTCCACGAGCTTGGTATGAGACTTTATCTAGTTTTCTTCTTGAGAACAAGTTCTCTAGAGGTAAAATAGATAAAACATTGTTTCTCAGGGAAGTCAAAGGCAAGATTTTGCTGGTGCAAATCTATGTCGATGACATAATATTCGGCTCAACGGACAACAATCTTTGCAAAACGTTTTCTAAACTTATGCAAGGAAAGTTTGAAATGAGCAGTATGGGAGAGCTCAAGTATTTCTTGGGACTTCAAGTGAAACAGTCTGAGGATGGAATCTTCATCTCTCAGACGAAGTTCACAAATGAACTCCTCAAGAAATTCGGCATGCAGAGTGCAACCTCTATGAGGACTCCAATGGGATCCACTATGTCCCTGGATAAGGATGAGAAAGGTAAACCTTTCGATGAAACCAAATACAGGAGCATCATTGGATCCCTGCTCTACCTTACTGCCAGTAGACCAGATATTATGTTCTCCAGATATGTCTGTGCCCGGTATCAGGTGAACACTAAGGAATCTCACTATGTCGCTGCAAAGTGAATTCTAAGATACCTTAACGGTACACCCAATCTTGGCTTGTGGTACCCGAGAAACAATGATGTCGAGCTAATAGGTTTTTCAGATGCTGATTTTGCAGGGAGTAGGGATGACAGGAAAAGCACTTCCGGGACGTGTCAATTCCTCGGAAGGAGGCTTATCTCATGGAACAGAAAGAAGCAGAATTGTGTAGCTACCTCCACAGCAGAGTCTGAGTACATCTCGGCTGGCAGTTGTTGTGCACAACTCCTATGGATCAGAAACCAGTTAGCCGACTACGACCTTCAGTTCAAGGAAGTTCCAATGTACTGCGACTCCTCCAGTGCAATTGCCATTGCCAACAATCCGGTATCGTACAGCCGGACGAAGCATATTGAAGTGCGCTACCACTTCATTCGGGAGCACGTGGAGAACAAGGACATCTCTCTCTGTTATATCCCCACGGACAAGCAGATTGCTGATATATTCACAAAGCCCTTAGACGAGGCCAAGTTCAATCTTTTCAAGACTGAATTGGGGATGCTCAATTATGAGGAATGAAGACTACAGAAGCTCCAGGCTCGTGCACGATCTGAGGGGGAGCAAAGAACTCAAGTGTGAGCACAGACGCAAGAACTGAGGGGGAGCAAGGGGTCAAATGCTACCGACCCCGATTTGCAGAAGCCGAAAAGGGGGAGATTACCCTCTCGGCTAAGGCTAAGGTGGCTCCAAGCTTACTTCCAAGAAATTGGTATTGGTAATGGATAACTCACTAAACTCAATTTCAAGTTTATGGTTTTCATTCCCATATGCTCTATTCACCTTAGCTGTAGGGTTTAGGCTTCTTCAAATAGGTGGATATTGTTGGGTATTGTATCCACAATGTACCTGATTTGAAGAAGCCCCTGGACAAGCTAAGGTCAATAGACAATGTATTTGATAAAATCTTTCAAGTTGTACTTGCAGTTATTCGACGCTAAGTGCACACCAATGTCAGGGTGCAGTAGGTCAATATATACGGGTCTGCACGACGTAATCCCTCGTTGAGCAGATCAGTGTGTTGGCCTACGTGTACTCTCTCTATTGGAGTGCACTTACTTTCAAGTACAGGGCCGTATTTATGCAAGAGAAGACAAGGAGCAAGGATGGGTCAAGGAGCAGCTCTTGGGTGGAAAGACGAAAATTCGTCTAAGTATAATTCGACGAGAATCACCAAGTGATTCACCAAGTGATTCTCGCCGAATCGTCGAGAATCATTAGTGATTCTCGTCGACTCTTTCCGGCTACCTCAAAATGGTGCCAAGTACGATTCGGCGAGAATCACTAATGATTCTCGCCGAAACCATCGCTGAGCAGATCATGAATACCAAGTAGTATTCGTTGAGAATCACTAAGTGATTCGGCGAGAATCATTAGTGATTCTCGACGAATCGTCGAGAATCATTAGTGATTCTCGACGAATCGTCGAGAATCACTATCTGATTCTCGCCGATTCGTCGAGAATCACCTGCGATTCTCGCCGAATTTTACTTGGCGTTTTCTCTGGAAGCTGCTGGACCGGATTCTGCCGCTGGACTATTTTGAACCGGTTTTCGGGATTCTTCTTGTGGGTCCCACAACGATCAAATTGAAAGTATCTACAGTATATATACGGGTATTTTGAACAGTAGCGATATACAGAAAAGAAGCCGAGCACGATCTAACCCTAAAATCGCGAGTTCCGCTCTGCCGCCGTCGTCGTCGCTCGAGCAAGTTGGTCGCTGCTGTTGATCGCGTTTCTTCCCGATCTCCGGCGATAGAAGCTTAGCCAAGCTTAGAGTCTCACGCGTCTATCCAGAGATCCCTTGTCTCTCGATTTGTTGATCGGGAAAAACTTCCCCGTCCGAATCGATCGAGACGACCGATCCTCGTGTGACCGTTGGTAGACCTAGCTAGCTTCGCTACGAAGTTTGGATCTCTAAAGAACAGCAGCCGTACATCGTCGTCGCCGCCGATCCCGTGAACCTAGCCGCCGCCCTTCTTGCCGCCGTCGGTTCCGGGGAGATCCTCTCCAAGAGAGACCAAGGTTGTGGACTCTTTGAAGACTTCAAGATCTCGTCGTCAACGAAGAGGGACACCGTAGTCTCCTCACGTAGTTTGTATTTCTTGTACATTCTATTTTACTTTTGTTGTAAAGGAACGTTGGTTCCTAGTTGTAAGGGTTGGGTGCAACCCGGTTTGTGGGAGTGTTGACTCCTACGTGTGGAAGGGTTCCTTCCGATAGTGCAGGGATTGGATTTCAATCCCGTTGGAGAAGTGACCGAGTCATCCCTTGTTGGGAGATAGGTCGAAGGGGGAAAGTGGATGTACCCAAGTCGGGGAACCACTATAAATAGCTTGTGTACTCTGTTGTGCTGTGTTGTTTTATTTTCGTGTGCAGGTATAATTTAAATTCCGCAAAAGCGCTGCACGTCACCTATCCCCCCCATAGGTGAACATAGTTGACACTAGGTGGACTTTCAATAACTGACTGCTCCATAGGCATTCGCTAACTGCTGAATGTCGCTTCTTAGCCCACCCAAAAATCGCTTAACTCGGTCTGCCTCGACACTCACCAGACCCGGAGCAAACCGACTCAACTTACTGAACTCAATCTCATACTCACTAAACGTGAGTTTCCTCTGCTTTAGATGAAGAAAGTCATTCATTAGCCGGTCCCGTTCGACTGAAGGCAGAAACTTACTTAACAAAATCACCTTAAATGACTCCCAAGTGCAACCTGCCACTAAGCTCTCTTTCTCCCTCAGCCACCAATTCTTTGCTATGCCCTTGAACTGGTAGGCAGTGAGCATCACTCTCTGATCGTCCATAATCCCTGAGTAAGATAACATTTCCTCAATGGTAATCAACCTGTCATCCAAATAATGAAATCTGCTTGCCCATCTAGGTAGGGGGTCTCAGCCGCTGAAACTGGGATATGAACGTCATCTCCGGGGGCACCACAACCAAAGGCACGTAAGGAGCAGGAGGGGTAGGAACAGCTACCCCCTCAGCGGGGTCCTGGACTCTCGGGGGCTGTCCCGCCACTACTGCTACAAGGGACTGAATCTGAGCTTGCATAGCCACTACCTGCCTCGATAACGCCTCATTACTCAGCCGCAGGCTTTCTACCACCGCATCGCTCTGCACTCCAGACGTCTCACCCTCAGATTGGGGGGTCGATCTAGTCGCAGGACATCTCGCCATCCTAAAATCGCACAAGCTTTAGACAAGCCTAGCCCGACAGCTAGAACAAAACTACCTGGTACAGACAAACACACTTAAATATGAACTTCAACTGCAAAACTTACTCTGGGAGTTGTTTTTACCATGATGATGTTATGTCTAACCTAAGATGGTTCACCACCATCATACTAACTCAGGTGCCTAAACCATGAATGCATGTATTTGTATTCCTTTTGACTCAAAACCGTGTGTGTACATATGTCATCTTGCAAATCTTTAGCTTGCCACGTTGTGCTTATGAAATGTTTTGCTATGCATGATGTGCTATGCATTCTAAAAAGGCCTTACTGCATGCCATGGGCGGCGTACACATGAAAATGTTATGCATCCCATACTACATAACATTCCCATGCAACGAAAAAAGAAAACGTGCTAGCCGCATTCATGTGGTGAGGTTATGCATCCCATACTACATAACCCTCACATGTTGCCTCCTATGGTGGATCCATATACAAACACATATTATGCATCCCATACTACATAATATGCCCCGTATACTTCTTTATGCTCATGAGTGTAGTGTTTGTGCTTTAGCCAAGACGTGTTGATGACATATCGGTGTGTGTATGGTATGACACTAACCACTATTGCAGACAAGGGAAAGGTTGCCCAACAATTTGTCAAGCAACCTCCCTCCGATACCAACTGTCACAACCCGCATTTTCTCAACGAAGGAATCGTATCAGAGTAAGAGAAAACACGTGTCGTGATGCCACGTCGTGCAGGGGATAACTGCACACGCTCAGGCAAAACTCCAAACCTAAGATTTTAGGGAAAATCGTTGATTAATTATGAAAGAAAACCAAATATGTTGAAAGGTCGTATCCCTCGGCACGGTGGATCAACTAGTCCACAAATAAAAGTATATTTATACGCAGCAGAAAATACTTTGGTTTAATCAAGTTGACACCCTAAATGAGCATAAGTGTCCCCATGGGACAACTCATGGTATGCACGACTCTAAAGTGAATATAGTATATAAAAATATAGTTTTCTTACATTAAAGAGAAATTAGTGTTTTGGTTTTTATAAATATGTTATGCATGAAGTACATATAATAATGCTTTTAGGGTTTAAAATAACTAACATGCAACCTAGCATAAATCCTTCCCAGAAGCAAGTAAACAACCACAAGTAGGCAAAAACAGCAGTTTAAATTCATATCCAGCATCACAAAAAGCCACCAGTGGGCGTCAACAACCTGACACGAACCCACCGGCGAGTATGTATGTCTATACGGAAAAGTAAAGAACTACCTCACACAAGTCGGAAATCAGCTAACTCAGCTACCCAAGAGGCCACCAACAAGCCCCTCCAAAAGAACTAGCCGCTGAACTGTCTACAACCTGGACCTGAGGCATTCAAGAAAAGAACACCTCAGCAAGGAAACAATCAAGAGGTAAATAAAGCAATAGATTAAATTAGCAAAAATAAGGAGAAGGGTTTACCAACCCAGCAACAAACTACAAAAGGCAAAAGAAAAGGCATGGCAGTAAGAAAAGAACACTGTCTAAGGAACGGCAAAGCACACCAAGTGCGAGCATTAAAAACAATATGCCCTTCAAAAGAGTCTGCAACAGCAACAAGACATATGCATACATGCCAAAAGAAAAGCAAGCATAAGCAGGAAGGGGACTAACAGTCCTAACACATGGGCAAGTGGCAGTGGTCCAAACACGGATCTGAATACATAGCCAAAATCAGATCCAAAAGGGCTAAGGGGTCAAACAGTGGCAGCTTTAGGGTCCCACACACACCAACCCAAACCGGGGTAAAAGGCGGTGGCCACAGCTCTCCACATAAAAACCACCCCTCTAGAGGCCACCAAAACTCCACCACCTGCCACAACCCAAGAGTCGGCATGCAGAAATTAGCCGAACACCCAATGCCCCCCCTCCTAGGGAGAAGTCTCACTAACAATCCTAAGAAACACACTGACCCAAGGCAAAAACATCGGGTCCAACTGACGCGGTCTTGCACGCCTATCCAGAACCAAACCCGAGTCTACCTGACCCCAAAACAAGCGCAGCAACCAGTGTCGACACGATGTGTCGACACCACGATAAGCCGGTGTCGACACAAGGTGTCGACACTGCCGCTGCGGGTTTCGACACCAAGTGTCGACACCACTACGGCCGGTGTCGACACAAGGTGTCGACACTGCCGCTACGGGTGTCGACACCAAGTGTCGACACCAAGTGTCGACACCAATGGTCGACACCACTGCGGCCGGTGTCGACACAAGGTGTCGACACTGCCGCTGCGGGTGTCGACACCAAGTGTCGACACCACTGCGGCCGGTGTCGACACAAGGTGTCGACACTGCCGCTGCGGGTGTCGACACCAAGTGTCGACACCACTGCAGCCGGTGTCGACACAAGGTGATGACACTGCCGCTGCGGGTGTCGACACCGAGTGTCGACACCTTGACTGGCTGGTGTCGACACCGAGTGTCGACTTCCTGGCTGGCTGGTGTCGACACCACGATATCGACACCCTGGCTGGCTGGTGTCGACACCACGGTGTCGACACCCTGACCGGCTGGTGTTGACACCACGGTGTCGACACCCTGGCTGGCATCAGGCGCCAGATCCAGCACACCGCCAGAAACGAGGACGAGGCCTCCCTATGGTACAACAACCATCGACAGTCCCAACTACTTGACCTGAACTGAACCAAAACTGTCCCTAAATGACACAATCCCTCAGGAAAAACTGAGATTTATCTGGGACTTTCTACACTAACCGCGGCAAGATCGGGAATGAACCCTAGCATACCCCTATGATCTAAGCAGGACAAAGATGAAATTAAATCCAAGAAAAAGGCAAAGATCAATTGTGGCAAGGATGAGGGGACATCACTTGCCTCAATACCAGAAAATCTTGGCCGGCGGCATCCCCCACTCTCAGATCTAGCCGCAAAAGACCAGCTGAGAAGCAGAAAGAACGCAGATCCAGGCGAGGGCAGTCCAGATCAATTCTCGAAACAGAATTTCGACCACAAAATCTCCAGGAAATCGGCGTCCGAAGGCTAGGGTAGGCCGGCGGTGCTCTTCCTCTCGTACAGGCGGCGGCTTCTTCCAAGCAGCGAAAAAGAAAAGACAAGAGGAATCGAGCCCTAATTCTAACCCAGGACTATATATACAAAGCCGTTTTAATAATAAACAAACAATACATAATATTAATTATTTACACTTAATACCAAAACAACACGAGACCCGAAACATCTCGGAAAAAGACGAAATTCGCATCGCAGCTAAAAACCAACGCTACGAACACAACAGCGAAGTCGAAATTAGTATTCGACGAACAAAACCCCAGGATATCACCACCCGAAGCCAAAACACAAGCATTCCCTAAGAGGCCCAACCGAGTCATCAAACAGACTCCGGCTAGCTGGGGAATCTTGCTAACAGGCTACAAACAGGCTACACAGGGAACCCTAAGAGCTAAGACCACGCTCTACAACGGCGAAGAGCCGGAAACACGCCATCGTAACGCCAGCCAAAGATCAAACAAAACCAAGAAAAAACCGGGGGCGTTACAACTGTCCCGTGGAAAAAACGGCAAGCAATAATGCTGAAGAAGACAATAATTAATGCTGCTTCTAACGGTCATAATCAGAGAATGTTAGAGCATTAATTACTCAGGAATTATTGCATTAAAGTGGGGACAGAAGGCTGGAAATAACTAAGTCTGGAGTCATCGAACAGATGACAGAATTCGTCGAATTGAGTTTACAGTTCGTCGAGCTTATATGTTGTATTTGTCGACCAGAAGGCTTCTGTTCATCGAGCTGAGTTCCATGATCGTCGAGCTGATAACTGAACTGCTGTCTCTTTTGATCTTTGCCTATTCGTCGAGCTGGTAAATGTGTTCATCGACTGGAGTTTAGTAATTATTCTGGAGTTGTCAAATATCCCGTGTCGACATAATTACTCCTGTGTGTCGACACAAGTCTTCTGTGTGGTGTCGACATAGCCTTTCCACAATGTCGACTGATGATCTTAATGTCGACACAAGTTCTTCTAGTGTCGACTTAGTTGCTGTCGACCTATTCTCTGAGTGTTGACATAAGTCATCTTGTTCCAGAGTTCATCGAGCAGATAACTAGGTTCGTCGACCTGAGACTTGAGAACATAGTCTCGACAGAATGCTGTGATAGTCCAAAGATTTGTAGACCAAAAATAATGTTCGTCGAGCTAACTCTGGAGAACCTTGAATTCGTCGAGCTGAGAATGATTCTGGACTTGGATAAAAATTGATAAACCTCTACCAAAAGAAATGAAGTGGAAGTCCAGAAATTGTCGAGCAAATAATGAAGTTCGTCGACCTTAGAACTAGGTTCGTCGTCCTGAGTCAAGAAAACTATCTGGACTTAGAATTTTGAAGGTGAAGTCCAAGGTTCGTCGATCTATGACTGAAGTTCGTCGAGCTCAGCTCAGAGAATATTTCTATAAGATCGTCGTGCTGAGGACGACGATCGTTGACCTGAGTTCGACGAATGTCGAACTCATTTTACGTAGTCTCTTGAGAATTCTCTGAGTGTTGAGGAAAACTCTATGTCTTGAGTGTCTGGCAGTTTGATGTTGGCTTCTTCATGTGATGTTGAATCTTAGGACTTGGCCTAGACTCTAGGACACAACTTTGACCCTGCCTATACATGTTGGGTCACATCATCCTAAGTTAGTGAACCTAGCCCAAATCAAACTAGGGATCCAACACCTACTATAAAGAAGGAACAAATTATCTAGCTGATCAGATAAGATTTCAAAAGGATGATCTAAGAGATCATATCAAAAGAGAAGTCATAAAGGGGGAGAGAGTATTAGTCAAAACAAGCTCAGATCATGCTAAATGGATAACCAATTCCATCAGAGCAACTCTTGGTTATCGACCCCTTTGTGATGATGACGACATTGCAGAATCTAGAATTCAACCTACTTACATTGAAGGGGTTCAGCAGGAAGTAGCTCAAGTCATCTATCCACCTCAAGATTTTGAAGGAACTCAGTATGTAGTACAATAAATGTATAGTCCTCCAAAGGAGGTACAAAATGTTATTATTGAAAAGGTAGAAATGTCTGAAGCAACATTACAAAGAGAGAAAGAAGCACAAAGAGCTAGGGATGCTCAGAAAGAAGCTCAACTATCTAAGAAAAGGTTTAGAGAATAGGCAGAATTAAAGCCTGATTTTGAATAATAGAGTCCAACCTCTAGGAATATTATTCTCACTGCTTGGCAAGCTGTTAAAGAGAATATGCATGATAGAGGCAAGTGGTATTCTGAATAGGAATGGAGCAAATATCAGAAGCGGCAAGATGCCATATACCAGTTCAGAAGAGACCACAAAGCTGGAAAATACCTGTTAACTCTGTGGAGCCTAGCAAATATTTTCCAAAGCCTTATCATTACTTTGAAAGACAAAAGATCAAGGCTGAAGAGCTCAAGAAGAAGGATCTGAAAGGAAAGAAGCCGGCAGATGAAACAGAAGCTAATGTACAAGCTAGGATTCAGACTGGCAAAAGAATTGTCATCAAGGAGCCTGATCAATCCTTGGGATACATTGACTAGGTTTAGAACTATGTAATCTTTTGTTCTAAAATGCTTGTAATTTTTAAAACAACTGACTGATTACCTGTTCACTGTATTTTATCATATTTTATGATTATATTACATGTTGTTTCTGTTTATGAGTTACCCTATCGGAGTAATGCTTTTATACATCACAATTTTTATTTTATTATAAGTGATATATATCATTGACTAAGGGTTATGACTTCTACAAATAGGGGGAGATTGTTGGGTACATTGGAAACTGTGTACCTGATTTGGAGAAGCCTCACTTAACTCAATGATATACATCATTATGTATTTGATGGGTTGTTCAGTTTCAGTGTGCAGGATAAAGAAATGCAGTAAAATAAACTAAGTACAAGTGTCAACACTTGTGAAGGGAATGTGTCGACACCAGAAGAGGCTTGTGTCGACACACAGGACTTGTGTCGACACACAGAAATTCAGTCTACAACAATAATGTCGACATACAGAAATTTGGTCTACAGCAACTGTGTTGACACACAAGACTTGTGTCGACAAACAGAAATTCAGTCTACAGCAACTGTGTCGACATACAGGACTTGTGTCGACACACAGAAATTTCTATCGACACCAACTATGTCAAGTTAGGAAGCAGATTGTGTCGACACACAGGACTTGTGTCGACACCTTCTCCAGAAGCTGTGTCAAGAAAGTAAAGAAGAGCTGTGTCGACATTCCTTGAGCTATGTCAACATCATCAACAATTATGTCGACACATATTCCATTTGTGTTGACACATATGAAGTTTTATCTCGACACTTTCTGCTGAGATAAAAGTGGTAAAGGGTTCAAATGTCAAGATTAAAGACATGACAGGTGTTGTACCTAACAAAGCAGTCACATCTGTCAGAAGGCAGTTATAAACCTGATCAGTCGGTAACCTCGGATGGGATCTATATAAAGACATGTTCTATCGAAGATACACGGAATTCTTCTTCCTGAAAATTAACAAGTCTCTGAAATAGAGGAGGCAGATCCTGAACAAGTCTGTAATACGAATTCAGAGCTACATCTGAAAGTGGAGGAGAGATGGATTGTGGATTGACTGCATCTTTTCAAGAAAGATCAACCTTACTTTGTTCAGATTCAAGATGCTTTGAAGACGCTAAGACCGGTTGGATCTTAAGTTGTTAGTTCATTCCAGAATGGATCAAAAAGTCTTCATCCATTCATCGTTCTCTTGGGTGAAGAAATAAACATTCTCTCAATCAAATATTGTAGGATCTATTCTAGATCTGAGTGTAAGAGATTAAGTTCTCTGAGTTGTAAGCCTATATCTATAAAGGCTGAGGTAGGGCTGTTAGCCTGAGGTAGGAGATATATTTCTCTGAGTTGTAGGCCTGGTGAAAGAGGCTGAGGTAGGGCTGGATTGCCTGAGTTGTAGGAGTGTGGACTCAGAGTCAGCTAGGATTCTATAGAATAATCTGAGTTGTAGCACTTGGTGAAGTGTGAGCTGTAGGAACCATTATGGGTTCTGAGTTGTAAGATCTGAGGATCTGAGAAGAAAGAAGTGAGTTAGGCCGAATCTAGTATACTGATAGATAGGAAAAGTGGGAAAGTAGATGTACCCATCACTTGGGGAACCACTATAAATCTGTGTGTATGCTGTGTTGCCTATGTTTGTTTTAATATGTGATGTGATAGTTGTTACATAAGTTGTCTAACAATGATATAATTTATCTGCCTAAGTAAAATTAGAATTGAACCTATGCTCCCCCTATAGGTGTTTAGGATATCTTGAAACCAATTCTTTCAGAAATGTTGCGGTCTAATTAACGCGACGTCCCGGTCAGACCAGAATAACCTGGACCGTCTTAGCTCTCAGAACTGTCAGTGCGCACACAGTCAATAAAGTAGGTCAATTGTACACACGTAGTTTTAACGGGGAAAAACCCCTCAACTGGGTAAAAAACCACGTGACCGGATCTGTGCCGGTCAAATTCAACTATTTCGTGGTGGTTACAACTTGATTGCGAAGTCGAGGGTGACATGCCACCTCTCGTTATAGCTTTGGGGTGAGAGAAAATTTGCCGCGCGGCGGACGACCGACCGTCGTGCCGGGAGTTGTTATAAATTGTACTTTGCATTGGTGGGTTCACTTAGCGCCTTGCTGATTCTAAACATGGAGTGGATCTCCTGGACTTGTGGCTGCATATGCCACTTAGAACTTGTAAGATTGGGCTTCGTCTGGAGGCTTTTACTTGGCTCACTCATGGCTCGGGTGCAGCTTGAGTGCGGCTCGGGTGCTGGTCGTAGGAGAAATTCGGCAGAGCTTTGACCTGAGGAAGAAGAAGTCTCGGAGGAAAAAATGTGAGAAATGAGGATGCCTCAGGCTCCTTTTATAGACTCTAGGAGGTGGTTACGGTGGTTATGAGGCTATCCGCATACCGTAACCACCAAACATTAATATTTTCCTACAGTTTAGGGGTGCTTATTAATACCCCAGTTTGCACTCCAAAATAAGTGATTAAATTTATTAATTAAATTCCCCCACTAAACTGGTGGTTAGTAGGTGGTTACGCGTGAATCGGATGGCTGTGAACGTCCCCAACTGATTGGACGATCGAGGTGGAACTCCATAGGCGGCCTGCGAACTCGCCGCCAAGTTCACCGGTGAAGGGAGGATGAAAGAAATTGTACCTAATCACCTAGAGGGGGGGGGGGTGAATAGGTGACTAAATCTTTTTAAACTATTTAGGCAGATTGCAGACTATATCACAGATTTATAACTAATTCTTCACAGCAATCAATTAGCTATCACAGAATAAACATGCACACAATGAACACACTGATTTATAGTGGTTCCCCAAGGTTTGGGTACATCCACTTTCCCCCTTCGCCTATCTAGTAGTGTAATAGATTCGGCCAAACTCCTCCACTATCTCAGATCCTCAGATCTTACACTCAGAACCCCAAACAGGTTCCTACAGCTCAGGCCCAAGGCCCTGCAACTCAGTCTTCACAAAGACCTACACTCAGCCTTCAACAAGTCCTACACTCAGCCACAACAGGCCTACACTCAGAGTAATGGATCTCCTACACTCAGGCACACAGGCCCTACCACTCAGCCTTTATAATTACAGGCTTACAACTCAGATCCCTAAGGATCCTACAAGATATTCAGAATTACAAAGAATAAACCTACAACTCAGAGAAAAGAGAGAAGAGTTGATAGGTTCTTGATGAGTTCTTGGAAGAACTCTGCTGAGATCAACCTCACTTGGCTTTCTTCAAAGATTCTTGAATGTAGAACACGATAGGATTGATTCTCTGCAGCTGATCTTCAATTAGTGCAACTTAAGATTCAGAACTAGATCTGAACCCTTCTTTACAGCCTGGTTCCAACGGCTGTCTTCTTGGAAGGAGCTCTCTCTCTCCAACTACTTAGATCTTCACTTGAATCTTCAATGAATAGCTATATCTTCTTCTCTTATTAATGTTGTTGATTCTCTGAAAATCTTCTTCTACTGTTGACAGAAAGAGCCTATTTATAGGCCTTCTTCATGGTAACCGGCTGATCCGGTTCCTAACAGATTTCTGACAACTCTGACAACTGCAGTAGACCGGCTGGAATGGCAGCTGTCAAGTAATTCAGTCACTTCTTGAATTTTCTGTAACTGTCTGAAAGTGTCGAGACAGTCTGTCTTTAAGTGTCGACACTTATAGACCAAGTGTCAGACACAAGTAGACTAAGTGTCGACACTAGCCTTCAAGGTGTCGACACAACTCCTTGTGTTGTAGAGTTCACTATTCGACACAGCTTCTTCAACATGTGTCGACACTGATATTGTGTGTCGACACAACTTCTTGTTCTTCAGTACTTAGTTGAATTCTTGTAAGTGTCGACACAACTCCTTTGTGTCGACACATGTACTTGTGTTGAACTTGTTCAGTGTCGACACTTCTTCTTGGTGTCGACACATACCTTCTGTGTGTTGATACTTGCTGAGTGTCGACACTTCTCCTTGTGTCGACACATTCTTCTTGTGTTGAGACTTTAGCTGAGTGTCGACACATCTCCTTTGTGTCGACACTTGTACTTAGAATCTGCTGACTTTTAATGAGTGTCGACACAGCCTCCAAGTGTCGACACTTTCTGATGTAGTCAAGTTCCTTTGGGTGTCGACACTTCTGCTAAGTGTCGACACTTCTTCTCTGGACTTCTCTTCAATGAGTGTCAACAGAAACTGTAAGTGTTGACACTTTCTGCCTGGTGCCGACACAATCACTCCAAGTGTCGACACTGCTTCTCTGGGTGTCGACACAAGTCTTCTTAAGTGTCGACACTTTCCTCCTGGGTGTCGACATATGGACTTAGAAATTTTTTCAGCTTTCCCTGCAAATACTTAACCTGCACAAGGCAACTTAAAATACATCAAATATATTTTGATGTATATCATTGAGTAGGGTGAGGCTTTTTCAAATCAGGTACATTCATTTCAATGTACCCAACAATCTCCCACTATTTAGAGAAGTCATAACCCTTAGTCAATGATATACACCATACATAACAAAATTACAATATGATGTAAAACAGGATTATTCTAGCAGGGAAATATAAACATGTATTGAACAAAACATGTACACACATATATATCTCAGAACAATTATGTAAAAGATTTTTCACATATCACATGTTCTAACAACTTTGTCATATTCATTATACAAAAGTTTACAGAGTGCTTAAAATCAAAAGATTACAATTGTAAACTAAAGATAAATCTACTCTATTTCTGCTCAGCCTCCTTGATAACTATGCCCTTCCCAGACTGTATCTTTGCTTGTACATGGGCATCAGCATCTTCAGCATCAACAAGCTTCTTCCCTTTCAGATCCTTCTTCTTTAGCTCTTCAGCTTTAATCTTCTGCCTCTCAAAATAATGAAATGGCTTGGGAAAGTACTTGCTAGGCTCCTGGGCAGTAGGAGGTAGCTTTCCCATCTTTGCTTTTCTTCTATATTGCACAATGGCTTCATGTTTGCTTTCATGCTTCCTCCACTCCATATCAGAATACCATTTGCCTCTGTCCACAATATTATCTTTGGCAGCCTTCCATGCAGTCAGAATGATATTCCTTGAAGTGGGGCTCCATTGTTCAAAATCAGGCCTTTGTTCAGCTTGCTCTCTGAACCTCTTCTTAGACAATAAAGTCTCTTGTTCCTTGAGCAACAAAGCTTCTTGTTCTTTTAGTATAGCCTCAGGCACTGGCTGAACCACCTTCTCTATGATGACATTTGACTTTCCCTCAGGTGGGCTATACATAGTCTGGATATCAGCTTGTACCATATAAAAGTCTGGTGGAGGATAGATAACTTGAGCTACTTCAGCTGGCTCTCCTCCAAGATAGGCAGGATTAAACCCAGACTCTGCTACATGGTCATCATCACACAATGGAGGATATCCAAGGGTGGCTCTGATAGAATTAGAAATCCACTTAGCATGATCAGAGATAGCTTTGACTAACACTGTAACACCCCCATCCGTCGCATGTCATATAACAGAAGGTCCAGCTGGAACCCGACGCCATATACCACAGACAGTCGTAAGGGTTACTAAATGAATAACCAAACCAACCAATTAAGACTACTCGTCCTAATCACAGAGCATTCTAGCGGAAGTTTTTAAAGTTGAAGAACCCAAACTTAAATCCATCAAATATGAATGTCCACATTTACAACTACAGGAACGAACTCCAAATACACTAAAACAAGAACATGGCCTTATGGCCTTAAAAATGTTCATAAAATATAACATGTCTTACATACATCGGCTCGCAGGCCGGCCACACATGACAAATGTAAATATAACTATTCTACGGCCTTCTAGGGCTAGCACAGCAACATGGGCTCCAGCCCGCTATTTGGCGCTCGGCTCCGCAGCACCTGCAAGCACATACCACCGCATGGTGGCAAACAAGGCAACTGTCAGCTAAAAGCCGACCAAATTATAACGACCCCGCCCCTTACTCATGACGGCAGTGCTCTTTCCCTGTATAGCATTAGTTCCATAAAATAATATAGCGCAATTATATTTCGCCACAGGTGTAGGCTCGCACGGCCAAATACCCCGTGCACTCAGGGCACATTCACGGTGAATCCGGTCAATTCCGTGGCTTCACCACCACCCCTAGGATGGCAACAACATGTGAGCATTTAGCCTTTCTGACCATCGTCTAAGGCTCCGACTATGCCAACGGCCAGTCCCCGTCTTCGGGTCTCTCGCACCGAACCACATAGCCTAGGTCCAATTCCACTTGCCCGTTGCTCACGCCGCATATACAATTTAAGTCCTATGCGCGGGCCAAGCTTCTCTTGGATCCCAAATTTTCTAAAACAATCTCATAACCCAGTTATGATCGAGGTCGGTTCCCAGACCGCCAAGTTAGCAGAACACGTTTCCGCACAGTTTTTCGGGTGCGCCTTGAAGCTAACCTCCAAGGATCCCTGCTGCAATCTACCGCGTAGAAACCCGAAAAACCCAAAGCACGGAGTCTTCTCCAGCAAAACATAACAAATGCAACATCACCGATCCAGACAAAACACGTCCGGGTAGGCTTCACACACAATGCCTATGCCCGTACTTACGATTCCGGGCTCTATATGCAACACAAGGGGGACTATTCACATCAACCCCAAGGAACACCACGCATTCACCGCACACCCGCGGGAGCGGGATTCCCTATGCAAAAGAAAGAGCTTCAAAACGCTCAAGTTGAGAATCGTTACCCTTGTAGTCCATTTTGGCGCCATGGAAAAACTACGCGGTTAGAACTCTTCGCAACGACCTTCCCTCCATGGATCCGCTCTCTGATAATACGTTTGCAGTCAATTTTATTAGGATATTTTCGGGGTTTTAAAGCCAATCATGTCTTGTAAAGTACTTGTTTTGATTCCCCTTTGTATATATTTTTGTCGCTAATGCATTTTTTCTGCTTTTTGTAGGTTTTCACGGCTTTCAGCCGAATTTTGCTGTGACACGCCCCAAGGTCACGCCCTACCAGGGCGTGTAACCCAGAGGAATGAAGCAATTGGTCCGAATCTGCATTCCGTGGAAACTTAGTGTACACGCCCTCGGTCACGGCCGTGACACACCAGACACGGGCGTGTACTATAGGCGTGTCCCCAGGTTCCGAGGAATCGCCGCTGCGCGCTCGTTTTTCCCGCTCCACCGTCGCATCGAAAGTGTCACGCCCCAGGGTCACGCCTGACCCGGGCGTGACATATGGGCGTGTACTTCAGCAATTCCGCCCGTCACCTCCAGCATTCAATTTCAGCTCCCAAAGTCGCGCCGCAAAGAACACGCCCCAGGGTCACGCCCTACCAGGGCGTGACCTGTGGGCGTGTACCGCAACAACCCCGTCAGAATTCAATTCCTGCCCGAAAAAGTCGCGCCGAATGTGTCACGCCCCAGGGTCACGCCCGACCAGGGCGTGACAGGGGGGCGTGACCCGACCCGAAAAATTCTATAAATAGAGCCCAACTCCATGGGTTTTGGACAACTTTTCGCTTGGAGAGGGGAGGTTCTGTCCTTTGTATTTCTGAACTTTTTAAGCATGTCTTTCCATTTTTAGTTCGTAGCTCTAGCTTTATGCTTTCCCTGTATTAGCTCCTAGCTTATTTTTGTAGTATGATGCTAATGATAGTGTAGTTTCCTTTCCATGCACTTGTAATCGCTGGTTTTCATGTTGTAAGATCCCTGTTTCTATTAATAAAAATTGCTGTTTTCTTTTACGTTTCTGCTCCATTTTCAGTATTTTTCTTCTACTCATCCCCCCTCTTCCACCTCACCATGATTAACTAATCCTCCATGTACTCGATCTTAATGATCCGAGGTTCGAGTGATTAGGTTATGATGCTTTGAATCTTACCTTTTCTTTTTAGGGTTTAGCTTTGAATTACTCTTGATTTATCACGGGTTGGAGGTATATTATCGATATATACTCTCCACCTTTGCTTTCATTCTGGGCTAGCCGAGAGGCCGAAAGTTTGAAATGAGCACTCAAGAGTAAAGGGAGTTGTTCGCACCCCTCGAGAGAGGCAGACGATCAAATCTCCCGGATTGGAGTAAAATCCATTAGAGGGGTTCACCGCGTAAAGCGAGTTTTAGGCCTCCGATTTAGACGAGAGTCGGTCGGACCTTCCTAAACTCAGTTAGGCACGACCTTCGAGAGAAGCGTGTCAATATTCATGGAACCTCCACGGTCAAGGACCTTTACCCTAATTAGCTTAGGTTTATTTATCGTATTTTTCTAACCACTCTGGCCGAGGTGATTTCTGATCGAGTGCATTTTCCCCTTCATCGTTACTAAGCTTAAGTTAATCGCTCTTTTAGCTCTCTTTAACTTTTCATGCAAATAGCTCTCTTTCATTGCAAGTAGTTCTCTCCCTTTAGCACGTTCAGCTTTCTCCTCAAAAACTTAAGTTTTCCGTCGATAAAATAATAGATTTCGTGTGAGTAAGCTTACTCAACTGTTCCCGGATTTCAATACGACACTTGTGTCCCCTAGCTGCATTTCGATAGGTATACTTGCCTTGATGAATTATTAGTTTGGTATTTTCTCCTTGCAGATATCTCAGTGACAATCAAGTTTTTGGCGCCGTTGCCGGGGAAGAAACGCTTGTTGATAAATTGAAAACGCGAATATATTAATTTTATCACTTCTCTTTCTCAGCCTCCTTCTTAATTTTTTTTCCGCCTACTCACTTGAGTTAAATGGCTGGATTTTGTTAAGTGTGCGTATTTTTAATTTTTCCGCCTACTCACTTGAGTTAATTGGCTGGATTTATTTCAAGCAAGTGTGCGTATCTTTTATTTTTCCGCCTACTCACTTGAGTTAATTGGCAGGCTTTATTTCAGTAGAGTGTGTTTACTTTCTGTAGAGTGGGTGTGTTTTAATTTTCTGTCGAGTGCGTGAGTATAGCTTTTAATTTCCGCCTACTCGCACAGAGATAAATGGCTGGATTTTAATTACCGCATTCTTAATAGAAACCCACATCACAAAATTTTCTACACCACCTAACTCTCTCGAAAAGGGCAAAGTGGCTCTAAATGCCACTATCTTGTCTAGTACCTTGCGAACCCTTCACCAGGTAGCCCTTGGGAAGTTCGGGAGTTAAAACATAAAAAATCTATTTCAAAAAATTTTTCCAACTTCATTAGCTCTTTTACTTTTTAGTCTTGCTTCTCCTCTCTTCTTCTAGTGTATGACCCGCGGAAGTCCGTCGGTTACTTTGGACCTGGACCACGAAATTGAGCGTACTCTTCGGAGAAGATCGCGATTTCAAGGCCCTACTACCCAAGTGCCGGTTGAGGATTCCGAGTCATTTTCTACCTTAAGAATGGCAGAACCCAACGTGGAGGAAGCCGTGCATAGGCCTATGTCCTATTATGCACGACCGAATCTCGAGGGTACAGAAACGAGTATAGTTCGCCCTGCAATAAATAATAATAATTTCGAACTGAAGCCTAGCATAATTCAAATGGTGCAGCAGTATGTGCAATTTGACGGGCTTCAAGATGAAGACCCGAACGCACACATCGCCAGCTTTCTTGAGATTTGTGACACCTTCAAGATAAATGGTGTCACAAATGATGCTATTAGGCTAAGATTATTTCCTTTCTCTCTTAGAATTAAGGCTAAGCAGTGGCTGAATACCCTTCCTAAAAATAGCATAACTACTTGGACGCAATTAACTGAAAAATTTTTGGCCAAGTATTTTCCGCCTGCTAAAACTGCTAAACTTAGGAATGACATTTCTGCCTTTGGACAAATAGACTCAGAGACCCTTTACGAAACCTGGGAAAGATTTAAAGAATTATTAAGATGATGCCCACATCACGCTCTGCCTGTATGGTTGCAGGTGCAGACGTTTTATAATGGGCTAAATCAAAGCACGAAGCAAATGATAGACGCAGCTTCTGGCGGTACTTTAAACCATAAGACCCCGGAAGCAGCTCTTGAGCTTTTTGAAGACATGGCCATGAACACTTACCAGTGGAATGTGCCTAGGTCCCGCCCAAACAAACCTGCAGGTCTCTTTGAAGTGGACAACGTCTCCCAACTCGCACTGCAAGTCGAAATATTAAGCAAAAAAATTACGGAGATGACTGCTACCTCCGCCCCTCAGGTATGGGAATCTGCAACTCCTCCCGCCGAACATTTGGATTATGTAAATAATATGCCTAGAACTGCTTTTAATAATTTTTCTGCTGCGAATTATCATCCTCCTGGTTTTAATTTTCCGAATAGTTATAATCCTGCGTTAAGAAATCATCCGAATTTTTCATGGAGCAATCCATCAAATGTTGTGCGCCCGCCACCGCAAAGTGATTTTTCTGCACCACCACCACCTCCTCAAAGTTTTCCAAAACCTCCAAATATGGAGGAAATATTTTCAAAATACATGAATGCTAATGACGCTACGATTAGAACGTTAACCGGAAGTGTTAAAAACTTAGAAAATCAGGTAGGACAGCTCGCTAAAATGATTTCTGAGCGACCCGTAGGGTCTCTTCCTTCCAATACCGAGCCCAACCCGAGAGAGCAAGCAAAAGCTATAACTCTTCGGAGTGGGAAGAAAGTTCCTGGTATGGTAAGTGAAGAACCTGAGGCAAGCTCCGCTCCCGTTTTTAAAAATCAAAGCTCCGTTCCCGTTTTAAAAATTCCACCCTCTGCCGAAGAAATTATCACCCCTATCGTAGAAAAAGAACTCACTCCACCACCCACCTTTAAAAATAATCCATCCCCGCCATACCCTTCCGAACTTAATAAACAACGACAGGATGATCAATACACCCGTTTTTTGGAAATGTTTAAACAAATCCACGTAAATCTGCCTTTCCACGAAGCCATATCCCAGATACCGAAGTACGCAAAATACCTTAAGGACCTCCTAACCAACAAGAAGAAGTTAGAGAACCTTTCTCATGTCACGTTAAATGCCGCGTGCTCAGCGGTTTTGACAAACGGATTACCGAAGAAAATCAGTGACCCGGGTAGTTTCTCTATCCCGTGTGTCTTTGGTGATCTCTTTGTCAAACACGCTTTAGCCGACTTAGGTGCGAGTATTAATCTTATGCCCCTCTCGTTGTTTAAAAAGTTAGGAATTGGTAGTCTCAACCCCACACGCATGGGTATCCAGCTAGCCGACAGGTCAGTCAAATACCCGTTAGGAATAGTGGAGGACGTCCTAGTCAAAGTTGACAAGTTCATCTTCCCGGTGGACTTTGTCATTTTGGACATCGAAGAAGACGTCGAGGTTCCCTTGATCCTTGGCCGACCCTTCCTTGCCACCTCCCGAGCTATCATTGACGTAAGCAATGGTAAGCTCATCCTTCGAGTGGGCGACGATGAGGTAACTTTCTCCATCACCCCCTCGATGAAGAACACACTAGCTAATGATGACTCCTGTTTTTTCATGGATACCGTAAGTGAAGAATCCTTCTCTCACACCTCTGCTTTTGAAGAAGAATTTTCCAATTTTTGTTCCTCTCCTCCTCCTCCAACTGAATCTCTACACCTAAGTGAAGAATCCTCCACCCGCCTTTCTGATTTTGAAAAAGAATTTTTTAATTTCTATTCCTCTTCTACTTTTCCAACTGAATCGCTGCACGAAGCCGCCATGGCCGCTAGCAACACCCCTTTTAATTTTACATATAAAAAAGTGTACGAGGACATAGTTTTTGAAAAAGAACAAATTTCCAAAACCTCGTATGATGACCCCCCTACCTTGGAACTGAAAGAACTACCAGAGCACCTTCAATACGCTTTCTTAGAAAAGAACTCCAAGCTGCCTGTCATAGTTTCAGCCTACCTCACGGATGCACAAAAGAATAAACTTCTTTCCATTTTACAAAAACATCGCCAAGCTATTGCTTGGCAGATATCTGATATTAAGGGCATAAGCCCATCGTTTTGCACTCATAAAATCTTAATGGAAGATAATTCACGTAACTCTATACAACCTCAGCGCCGTATAAACCCAAACATGAAAGACGTAGTTAAGGGCGAGGTTATGAAATTGTTAGACGCAGGAATTATCTATCCTATATCCGACAGTAAGTGGGTTAGCCCAGTACAGGTAGTGCCAAAGAAGGGAGGAATAACGGTCGTAAGTAATGAAAATAATGAATTAATCCCGACTCGGACGGTGACCGCATGGCGAATGTGTATAGATTACCGTAAGTTGAATGACGCCACCCGCAAGGATCACTTCCCCTTGCCGTTCATTGATCAGATTTTAGAACGACTTTCCGGACATAGCTTTTATTGTTTTCTCGATGGCCTCTCGGGGTATCTTCAAATCCCCATCTCCCCCGAGTACCAGGAGAAAACTACGTTTACTTGTCCCTTCGGCACCTTCGCCTACCGAAGAATGCCGTTTGGATTGTGCAATGCGCCAGCTACATTCCAACGATATATGCTCGCCATCTTTGACAAGTACGTAGAGAGCATTATGGAAGTTTTCATGGATGATTTCTCCGTGTTCGGGAATTCCTTCGATAGTTGCTTAGAGAACCTTGAAAAAGTCTTAGAACGATGCGAAGAAACTAACCTCGCCCTAAATTGGGAAAAATGTCATTTTATGGTGAGGGAAGGGTTAGTTTTGGGACATAAAATTTCTGAAAGGGGTATTGAAGTAGACGTTGCGAAAATAGAAGTTATCGAGAAACTGCCGCCACCTACGAACATAAAAGCCATAAGAAGTTTCCTGGGTCATGCGGGTTTCTACCGCCGCTTCATAAAGGACTTTTCCAAAATCACCAAGCCCCTTACCCATCTCTTAGAAAAAGACGCCCCATTCATCTTTGATGACCTCTGTCTAGCTGCCTTCAATTTAATAAAAGAAAAATTAGTTAATGCGCCAATCATGATAGCTCCGGTGTGGGATCTTCCATTTGAAATAATGTGTGATGCGAGTAGTTATGCGGTAGGAGCCGTACTAGGTCAACGTATTTCCAAAAACTTCCACCCCATTTATTACGCTAGTAAAACTCTCACATCTGCACAGGAAAATTACACCACAACCGAGAAGGAGCTCTTAGCTGTAGTATTCGCATTTGACAAATTTCGCCCTTATATTACTCTTTCGAAAATTATTGTTTTTACGGACCACTCGGCCCTCAAATATCTTCTCTCTAAAACGGATGCCAAGCCTCGTCTGATTCGCTGGGTCTTACTCCTCCAGGTGTTTGACTTAGAGATCCGTGATAAGCGAGGTGCAGAGAACTTGGCCGCCGACCACCTTTCGCGCCTAGACAACCCGTTTATAGAACAATTAGATGAAATTCTTTTCATTACTATTTCCCTGATGAGAAGCTTTTCATAATTAACACATCTACTTCTCCTTGGTTTGCCCGCATCGCCAACTATCTAGTGGCCCGTGTGCTCCCAAAAGAGTTTTCATCTCAGCAAAAGAAGAAATTCTTTTCTGAGCTGAAAAACTATTTTTGGGAGGACCCGCATCTCTTTAAAGTTTGTGCAGACCAAGTGATCAGGAGGTGTGTTTCGTTTGATGAAGGATTAGATATTATTAAACATTTGCATGAAGGACCGACAGGTGGGCACTATCAAGCTGCTTGCACCGCTCACAAAGTGTTAAGCGCGGGTTTTTAATGGCCCAGCCTGTTTAAAGACGCGCATGCCTTTGTGAGTAGGTGTGATAGTTGCCAATGGTCGGGGAATATTTCGAATAAAAATGAAATGCCACAAAATTATTTCCTAGAGTGCGAAGTTTTCGACCTCTGGGGGATTGATTTTGTCGGCCCTTTTCCTTCTAGCTTCGGGAATAAGTATATTTTAGTTGTCGTTGATTATGTTTCACGTTGGGCCGAAGCCCAAGCTCTTCCTACGAATGACGCCCGAGTCGTAGTTAATTTCCTAAAAAAATTATTTTCTCGATTCGGTACGCCGCGCGCTATCGTTAGTGATAGGGGTTCCCATTTTTGTAACGCGCAATTTTCAAAAATCCTAACTAAATATGGCGTTACTCATAAGCTTTCCACTGCCTACCACCCCCAAACTAACGGACAAGTCGAAGTAGTGAATAGAGAAATAAAAAGAATTTTAGAAAAGACTGTTTCAACATCTAGAAAAGACTGGTCCGCCAAATTAGACGATGCTCTATGGGCCTACCGAACAGCATACAAAACCGCCCTCGGCTGTACGCCATATCGGTTGGTTTATGGAAAATCGTGTCATTTACCCGTAGAGTTAGAACACCGCGCCTTTTGGGCCTTGCGATTTTTAAACTTCGATCCCCACTCTGTCGGCAATTTTAGAAAATTTCAACTTAACGAACTCGACGAGTGGCGCTCTTACGCGTATGAAAATAACAGACTTTATAAAGAGCGGACGAAGCGTTTACACGACCGACATCTTAGGCACCCAAAAATCTTTAAGCCGGGTGACCAAGTGCTTCTTTATAATTCTCGTTTACGTTTATTCCCGGGTAAATTAAAATCACGTTGGTCTGGGCCTTTTACTGTTTTAGAAGTCTTTTCTTATGGTACTGTTTTAATTTCTCACCCTGATAAGGGTACTTTCAAAGTGAATGGTCAGCGTCTTAAACTGTATTTCTGTGATGATGTCAGTCTAAACCCTGTTAACTCTATCTTTTCGGTCCTGACATTTGATTAATCTGAACATTATTTTACTCACAAACTTTGACATTTATTCGAACTTTATTTTTAAACCAATATTTGGGACAATCTTATTTTGATGCGTCGAGCTCAAACGACGCTTTAAACAAAGGGCGCTCTTGGGAGGCAACCCAAGTTATCTTTTTTTGTTTTCTTTATTTTACACTTTTTGCCCCGAATGGCTCCGGCGAGCTGAAATTTCTGCGATCGCCTGCTCCAACGGTTCTGCTTCCATGCCAAAGTCCGCCGGACGACGTTTCATGAAGATCCACAACACAGGCATGGAGGAGCGGCATCACTCAACTTGCCCTGCAAAATAAAACCGGGGAAGTACCTGCTTTTCAATTCTGTCTTTTATTTCTGTACTTTACTTTTCTCTCCTTCTCCGACCTCCTTCTCCATTGCGGACAATGTAGATTTTAAGCTTGGGGGAGGACTTCCTCCTTCTTTTTGTTTTTTTTTTGGTTTGTAAATATCCCAAAAAAATCCAAAATTTCAAAAAAACTTCAAAAAAAAATTATTATATATATAGCTGCATTTTGGTATTTCAATAAGTACCCCATGTTTATGTTTTGTTTTTCTCAAACTTCTTTATAAACAACGTAGTTAATTATAATTTTTCTAATCATTCTTTTTAATCATATTTCACAAGTAAAATGTTGGCCATGCTGTGTTTCTAATTCACGGTAGCATGTTAAGGTAAAATATTTCTCTAAACCGTGCATTTCTATTATGGTTTTCCGTTATTTATTTTCTTTACTTTCTCTAAAAATTTATCATCCACTATTTTCCTTTTCGTCTTTAGATGATTTTTGTAAGAACATATTTTGAATAACGTAGTAGATATGAACGATCCAAGTGACATATTATTTTTATTTTCAAGATAATTTCATCAATCTTCTTTTATTATCTCGAACTTGCTTTTTGAAATTTATCGACTCTATGTTTTAAATAAATTTAAAAAAAACGCGTGAAAATGATTTAGGCCATTTTTGTTTACGTTTGAGCTTTCTTGCCAACCTAAACTCTTTTACCACTAGTTAGCCGCTTTTGAGCCTTTTTTCCAAATTCATTTGATAAACTCCACACACCATTTCATTTTCACCAAAGCCCAAATTCCTACCTATCTAATCACGCTAATTTTGTTTGATAGGAAATTTTGTCTTATCTGTGGAGATATTGTTGAAAAAGGTGTACTCAAAAGCAATAAATTGAAAAAAAAAACAAAAATGAATGAAAATAATAATAATAAAAAAAAGAGATAAATAATCATAAAGAGAAAAAAAAATAAATTTATTTATACATATTTTGTTTAAAATAAATTTATTTTTTTTTGAAATTCGTTGTTTTGGTTTAGTGTGATTTTTAAGCCTCCATGTTTATATTTGAATTCCACTCCTATTCTTATTCCTAAACCAAACGTTTCGGTCCTATTAAGTCCTTTTGATTCACGCAATTTTTTTAATTTTATTTAACAACTAAGAAAAGAAGAAAAGTAAATCAGTTTTAGTTTTGGATTTAAACTTAGATTTTTGTTATTTAATTGATATAATTATAATGCGTTGCTTGGATCTAGTAATAACTCAATACGTTCTTTTCATTTTCATTACCTTGCTCAAATCTATTTAAAGAATTTCGTCAAAATTCTAGATGATTTATTTTTATTAAGTAAAGTTTATAAAAGTTAAACCATACCTAAATAATTGTTTTAGATTTACGTTTTACATTCTCCCTACCTAGAATTTCGCATAGTACTTGTGTGAGTATGATTAAAACTTTTTAAATTAGTCACTCTTATGATTAGCTAGTCTTTATATCTTTGCTTGGGGAAAAGCAAAACTTAAGCTTGGGGGAATTTGATAATACGTTTGCAGTCAATTTTATTAGGATATTTTCGGGGTTTTAAAGCCAATCATGTCTTGTAAAGTACTTGTTTTGATTCCCCTTTGTATATATTTTTGTCGCTAATGCATTTTTTCTGCTTTTTGCAGGTTTTCACGGCTTTCAGCCGAATTTTGCTGTGACACGCCCCAAGGTCACGCCCTACCAGGGCGTGTACCTAGGGCGTGTAACCCAGAGGAATGAAGCAATTGGTCTGAATCTGCATTCCGTGGAAACTTAGTGTACACGCCCTCGGTCACGGCCGTGACACACCAAACACGGGCGTGTACTATAGGCGTGTCCTCAGGTTCCGAGGAATCGCCGCAGCGCGCTCGTTTTAACCGCTCCACCATCGCACCGAAAGTGTCACGCCCCAGGGTCACGCCTGACCCGGGCGTGACATATGGGCGTGTACTTCAGCAATTCCGCCCGTCACCTCCAGCATTCAATTTCAGCTCCCAAAGTCGCGCCGCAAAGAACACGCCCCAGGGTCACGCCCTAGCAGGGCGTGACCTGTGGGCGTGTACCGCAACAACCCCGTCAGAATTCAATTCCTGCCCGAAAAAGTCGCGCCGAATGTGTCACGCCCCAGGGTCACGCCCGACCAGGGCGTGACAGGGGGGCGTGACCCGACCCGAAAAATTCTATAAATAGAGCCCAACTCCATGGGTTTTGGACAACTTTTCGCTTGGAGAGGGGAGGTTCTGTCCTTTGTATTTCTGAACTTTTTAAGCATGTCTTTCCATTTTTAGTTCGTAGCTCTAGCTTTATGCTTTCCCTGTATTAGCTCCTAGCTTATTTTTGTAGTATGATGCTAATGATAGTGTAGTTTCCTTTCCATGCACTTGTAATCGCTGGTTTTCATGTTGTAAGATCCCTGTTTCTATTAATAAAAATTGCTGTTTTCTTTTATGTTTCTGCTCCATTTTCAGTATTTTTCTTCTACTCATCCCCCCTCTTCCACCTCACCATGATTAACTAATCCTCCATGTACTCGATCTTAATGATCCGAGGTTCAAGTGATTAGGTTATGATGCTTTGAATCTTACCTTTTCTTTTTAGGGTTTAGCTTTGAATTACTCTTGATTTATCACGGGTTGAAGGTATATTATCGATATATACTCTCCACCTTTGCTTTCATTCTGGGCTAGCCGAGAGGCCGAAAGTTTGAAATGAGCACTCAAGAGTAAAGGGAGTTGTTCGCACCCCTCGAGAGAGGCAGACGATCAAATCTCCCGGATTGGAGTAAAATCCATTAGAGGGGTTCACCGCGTAAAGCGAGTTTTAGGCCTCCGATTTAGACGAGAGTCGGTCGGACCTTCCTAAACTCAGTTAGGCACGGCCTTCAAGAGAAGCGTGTCAATATTCATGGAACCTCCACGGTCAAGGACCTTTACCCTAATTAGCTTAGGTTTATTTATCGTATTTTTCTAACCACTCTGGCCGAGGTGATTTCTGATCGAGTGCATTTTCCCCTTCATCGTTACTAAGCTTAAGTTAATCGCTCTTTTAGCTCTCTTTAACTTTTCATGCAAATAGCTCTCTTTCATTGCAAGTAGTTCTCTCCCTTTAGCACGTTCAGCTTTCTCCTCAAAAAGTTAAGTTTTCCGTCGATAAAATAATAGATTTCGTGTGAGTAAGCTTACTCAACTGTTCCCGGATTTCAATACGACACTTGTGTACCCTAGCTGCATTTCGATAGGTATACTTGCCTTGATGAATTGTTAGTTTGGTATTTTCTCCTTGCAGATATCTCAGTGACAATCACTCTCCGATTTCGAAACGGTGCTCCGAAGCTCCGCCGGTGGTCAGAAACCTCCTTCTTCTTCCTCTTCTCTCTCACTTTGGAAGGGGAGAACTTTGGAGAGAAAGTGAGGAAATAACCCCCTATTCCCAGCCTTAACAAAGCAGGATTTTATCTAGGCCGTCGGATCCTAATTAAAGAAAACGAACGGCTCGGATCTGCACAAACTTCCCCAGACCTGGGCCGAACACGGCTTCGCACACGGCCGTGTCCCAGGCCGTGTGCCTCGATCCAGGCACGATCGTCGAACGGAGAGATGCACACGGGCCAAGAAACGCCCGTGTCTGACTGACACGCCCGTGTCGAGTTCCTCGACACGCCCGTGTTCATGGGCGTGTCACGCATAACCGCCACGGCAACGGACATGACCCAACTGCACACGGGTAGGGACACAGGTAGGCACACGCCCGTGTAGGATGACACGCCCGTGTCATCCGGCCGTGTTCCTGCCCGTGTCCTTCACGGGTTGAAAACGGCCAAAAATCACCAGCCAGACACGGCCTTGGACACGCCCGTATCCTAGGCCGTGTACCCCTACAGGAACCAAAAACCCTTTTTTCGTGACCGACTCGCACACAAACTTCGGGGCGTTACAAATCTCCCCCACTTAAGGAATTTCGTCCCGAAATTAAACAAAGGTACACAAAAGCTAAATGATACCTGAGAGGAATAACTCGGGGTATTCCTCCAACATAGCTTGCTCTCGCTCCCAAGAAAGCTCCTCACATCCACAATTATCCCAACGGACTTTTACCATTCGGACCTCCCTGTTGCGGAGTCGTTTGACTGCAACCTCTTCAATTCGTACTGGCCTGACCCTTGTTGTTAACTCATAATCAACCGGTACCTGATTGTCCGCAACGATCTGCGAAGGCTCTTGCACTGCCTTACGCAACACCGATACGTGGAATACGTCATGCAGCCCACTCAACTCCGTCGACAGCTTCAACCTATACGCCGCCTCGCCAACACGCTCCAGGATTTCAAATGGTCCAAGGTATCTCGGACTCAGCTTCTTCAAGCATCGAACCCGCGATACACCCTTGAACGGCTTGATTTTTAGGTATACCATGTCTCCAACGTTGAACTCCACATTTCTATATTTTGCATTGTAATACTTTGACTGTCTATCCTGAGCAATCTTCAGCCTTTCCTGAATTGTCTGTATCATTGAAGTGGCGTCTTCCACCGCTTGATGTTTATACAACTTCGATTCGCCTGCCTCTAACCAAGACAACGGCGTTCGACACTTCCTCCCGTACAAGTCCCCGAAAGGCGCCATTCCAATACTTGCCTGAAAGCTATTGTTGTATGCATACTCCACCATGTACAAGTGATCCTCCCAATTCTTCCTGAAATCTAGGACGCACATGCGAAGCATGTCCTCCATAGTCCTGTTGACTCTCTCGGTTTGGCCATCTGTCTGCGGGTGAAAGGCTGTGCTGAACTTTAGCTTAGTACCCAACAAACCATGCACCAACCTCGAGTCATTCGACGTGAAGCGTCCATCACGATAACTAACAATACTGCGAGGCACACCATGCATTCGTATAATGTTATCCACGTAGAGTTTGGCTAACTTTTCCACTGGATCTTCCTTTCTGGCTGGGATAAAGCGCGACACTTTTTTCAACCTATCTACGACCACCGAAATGGCGTCGTTTCCCTTCTGCGACTTCGGCAAACCGTGCACAAAATCCATAGATATGTCGTCAAACTTCCATTCTGGGATAGGAAGGGATTTCAGGAAACCTCCGGGCTTCTGGCATTCCGCCTTCACCAATGCGCAAGTACGACACTTGGCCACATAAAGTGCCACATCCTTCTTCAAACCCGGCCACCAGAATAATTTCTTCATGTCTCTATACATCTTCGTGCTTCCCGGGTGGATTGAGTACTTGGTATGATGAGCCTCATACATCAACTCCTCCAGAATATTATCTGCACTAGGAACGCATAGACGACTATCCTTCCTTAGCAACCCATCTTCAACCACGAACTGGGAATTTGAACCATCCAAAGCTCCATCTAAGATCTGCTTCATGCTGCGATCCTGAACCAAAGTCCGCCGAACTATATCCGCTAGGTCACACTGCACCTCTGTCCAAAACAATTTTGCCTCGGCACTAGACTGCTTATCGACACAAGATATCTCCAATGCCTCCAAATCTTGGACCAATCTCTCATCATGCACTGATAACCAGTTGGCTTGTGCGGGAATCTTACGACTCAATGCATCCGCCACTGCATTTCCCTTCCCAGGCACATAGTGTATCTTGAAGGTGTAGTCCCCTAAGAACTCCATCCACCTCCTATGCCTTATGTTCAGATCCTTTTGATCCAACAGGTACTTCAAACTCTTATGATAGGTGTAAATATCGACCTTCACACCTTACAGATAGTGCCTCCAAAGCTTTAGACCAAATATCACGGCCGCCAACTCTAAGTCATGGACCGGATAATTCCTCTCGTGAACCTTCAGTTGTCGCGAACCATAAGCTATCACTCTCCCATGCTGTAGCAGGACACAGCCCAAACCACTTCCCGAAGCATCACTATAGACCTCGAACCCTTCGGTTCCACTTGGCGAACATAAAATAGGCGCTGTGGTTAATCGCCTCTTCAACTCTACAAAAGCCTGTTCGCACTCCGGAGACCACACAAACTCCTAATCCTTTCTTGTCAACGTCGTGAGTGGTAGTGCTACCCACGAGAAGTTCTCTACGAAGCGCCTGTAGTAGCCAGCAAGCCCCAGAAAACTCCGGACTTCTGCCACCGTAGTCAAAGTAGGCCACTCCCATATCGCCACTATCTTCACTGGATCCATAGCTATTCCTTCTCCACTGACAACATGATCAAGGAACGCTATCGAGGATAACCAAAATTCACACTTGGAGAACTTTGCATACAACTGACGTTTCCTCAATGTCTCCAACACCATGTGTAAATGCTTGTAGTGATCCTCCTCGCACCGCGAATACACCAGGATATCATCGATAAATACTATCACAAACCGATCCAGGTATTCTCTGAACGTCCTATTCATCAGATCCATAAACACGGATGGCGCATTTGTCAACCCAAACGGCATAACCGTGAACTCATAATGCCCAAACCGCGTTCTGAATGCTGTTTTTGGGATGTCGCTCTCCCTTATCCTCAACTGATAGTAACCGGACTTCAAATCTAACTTCGAATATACAGTTGATCCAACCAACTGATCAAACAGATCGTCAATTCTCGGGATTGGATATTTGTTCTTCTCCGTAAGTTTGATCAATTCCCGATAATCGATACAAAGCCGCAAGCTCCCATCTTTCTTCCTGACAAAGAGAACTGGTGCGCTCCAAGGCGAAGAACTTGGACGCACATTACCTTGCTCTAGCAACTCTTGCAGTTGCACCTTCAACTCTGCCATTTCTCTTGGGGCTATCCGATAGGGGGAGCGTGACACCGGTTTGGCACCCTTTACCAGCTCTATAGCAAAGTCTATCTCCCGCTGAGGAGGGGCTGCTGGGAGATCATCTGGAAACACATCAGGATACTCGGACACAACTGGGATTCTGTCCAAACTAGGCTTAGGCGTCGAAGCCTGCACTAGAGTGACATATAGTTCTGCCCCAGACCGAACTGCCTTGAACATCTGAAGGGCTGACATCAGAACTTTCCCTGACCCCTTCATGCCCACAAAAGTAGTCTCTCGACCAGTGTCCAGACCCAACTTGACTTCTTTACGGCTGCAATCAATACATGCACTTTGCTCCGAGAGCCAATCCATACCGAAGATTACATCGAACTCTACTAATGGTAGAATCAACGCCCGCAAATCAAACTCCCGGTCTCCAATCTGAATCTTCACAACACAAGTCCTATCCGCACGCATGGAGCACCCATTAGGCAACAACACATCCAACTTGTTTTCTACCATCGAAAACGTAACTCCGATGCGCGATATGAATTTTTCAGACAAGAAGGAGTGTGATTCTCCCGAATCGAAAAGGGCTCTTACCGGAAACACAAAGATTAACACAAAGACTAGTAGTAACAAATGTAAGCTAACGAATACAAAGGTAACAACTATAAAAGTTAAACCACTGTAATTTAACTCATACCTGTCACCACGTCCGCTTGCTTTATAGCCTCCTGCAGACCAAGGTTGTAGACTCTAGGCTGGGCTGGAGCATGATGGGACGCGATTGACTCCACCGCCTTCCCTTTCTCCTCATAAGTCGCCCCAGGTCTCCTCTCAGATTTTGAACGTCCGCTCCAACACTCCCGAGCAAAATGCCCCGTCTTCCAGCAGTTGTAGCAAGCTCCGGGGACTCGACTTGTAGTTGCCCCCGACGCATCAGCCGAAGGGGCTGAGTTCGAAGTCCTCCGCTTCTTGTTCCATCTGCGGAAACCTGACTTGTTACTTGGCACCTTGAACTCGGTCTTCCTTTCTCCTGGGTCCTTTTTCTCTTGAACTTTCTTCGCAACCTTTTCCAACGATCGGGCTGAATTGACCAAGGCTAGGAAGCCCTGCGCCTTAGGCCCAGCAAGGAGTAACTGTAAATCTCCGCGAAGACCCTCATAGAATCGGTTGGTCTTCCTCTCTTCTTCTGTAAACATAGCACCAGCATAGCGTCCCAACCATGTGAACTCATGCAGGTATTCGTCCATGCTTCTGGATCCCTGATTCAACCCAAGAAACTGATTCTCCATCTCCAACTTCTGAGCAGAGGGTACAAATCTGGCTAGGAACAATCTTGAAAATTCCTCCATCGGCACATCCGCAAGTTGCCTTCCTACTAGAAGATGAAACTCCAACTCGTCACACCACAGCCTCGCTTCACCTTCCAAAATAAAAGTCGCTATGGTGGTCTTCTGCCACTCTTCAGTTATTGTGGCCGTCAAGACCCTCTTTATGGAAGAGAGCCAGTCCTCAGCTTGAGTTGGCGTTCCAACCCCATTAAACCTCGGAGGATTAAAGCCCATCACATGCTTTAGCTGCCTCTCCGTAGTTCTTCTCGGCTCTACCAACTCCACTGCTTCGCGTTCCACCACTCTCGGCTCTACCACCCTAACCGGTTCTTGCTCATTCGCAGGAGGTGTGCGATGCATTTGCCCTGTCGGTTGGGCATTTATCATTGCGAACACTGCCTCAGCCACCATCCTGATGGTTTCCGCTGAAGGAGGTGTAGCAGGCACGTCCCTTGGTGCACTACTTTCCGCTGATTGCGGACGCTCTGACTGACCAGCACCACTCCTAGCTGCCTATATTAGCAAAGACACACGATTAGACGACAAATAAATTGCTAAAAGCAATCATTGAAACACTCAGATTCCACAAAACAAGCGTATTTTCGTTCCTAAGTGGACATTCATGAGTTCTTTTGATGTTATAACGATGACGCACACATGTGCTCACCACTCCTTAAAAGAATTCGTCCACGAATTCATTTAAGCCTGACCGTAACCAGAAGTCTGATACCAAATTGTAACACCCCCATCCGTCGCATGACATATAACAGAAGGTCCAGCTAGAACCCGACGCCATATACCACAGACAGTCGGAAGGGTTACTAAATGAATAACCAAACCAACCAATTAAGACTACTCATCCTAATCACAGAGCATTCTAGCGGAAGTTTTTAAAGTTGAAGAACCCAAACTTAAATCCATCAAATATGAATGTCCACATTTACAACTACAGGAACGAACTCCAAATACACTAAAACAGGAACATGGCCTTATGGCCTTACAAATGTTCATAAAATATAACATGTCTTACATACATCGGCTCGCAGGCCGGCCACACATGACCAATGTAAATATAACTATTTTACGGCCTTCTAGGGCCAGCACAGCAACATGGGCTCCAGCCCGCTATTTGGCGCTCGGCTCCGCAGCACCTGCAAGCACATACCACCGCACGGTGGCAAACAAGGCAACGGTCAGCTAAAAGCCGACAAAATTATAACGACCCCGCCCCTTACTCGGGACGGCGGTGCTCTTTCCCTGCATAGCATTAGTTCCATAAAATAATATAGCGCAATTATATTTCGCCACAGGTGTAGCCTCGCACGGCCAAACACCCCATGCACTCAGGGCACATTCACGGTGAATCCGGTCAATTCCGTGGCTTCACCAACACCCCCAAGATGGCAACAACATGTGAGCATTTAGCCTTTCTGACCATCATCTAAGGCTCCGACTATGCCAACGGCCAGTCCCCGTCTTCGGGTCTCTCGCACCGAACCACATAGCCTAGGTCCAATTCCACTTGCCCGTTGCTCACGCCGCATATACAATTTAAGTCCTATGCGCGGGCCAAGATTCTCTCGGATCCCAAATTTTCCAAAACAATCTCATAACCCAGTTATGATCGAGGCCGGTTCCCAGACCGCCAAGTTAGCAGAACACGTTTCCGCTCAGTTTTCCGGGTGCGCCTTGAAGCTAACCTCCAAGGATCCCTGCTGCAATCTACTGCGTAGAAACCCGAAAAACCCAAAGCACGGAGTCTTCTCCGGCAAAACATAACAAATGCAACATCACCGATCCAGACAAAACACGTCCGGGTAGGCTTCACACACAATGCCTATGCCCGTACTTACGATTCCGGGCTCTATATGCAACACAAGGGGGACTATTCACATCAACCCCAAGGAACACCACGCATTCACCGCAAACCCGCGGGAGCGGGATTCCCTATGAAAAAGAAAGAGCTTCAAAACGCTCAAGTTGAGAATCGTTACCCTTGTAGTCCGCTTTGGCGCCATGGAAAAACTACGCGGTTAGAACTCTTCGCAACGACCTTCCCTCCACGGATCTGCTCTCCGATTTCGAAACGGTGCTCTGAAGCTCCGCCGGTGGTTAGAAACCTCCTTCTTCTTCCTCTTCTCTCTCACTTTGGATGGGGAGAACTTTGGAGAGAAAGTGAGGAAATAACCCCCTATTCCCGGCCTTAACAAAGCAGGATTTCATCTAGGCCGTCGGATCCTAATTAAAGAAACCGAACGGCTCGGATCTGCACAAAATTCCCCAGACCTGGGCCGAACACGGCTTCGCACACGGCCGTGTCCCAGGCCGTGTGCCTCGATCCAGGCACGATCGTCGAACGGAGAGATGCACACGGGCCAAGACACGCCCGTGTCTGACCTGACACGCCCGTGTCGGGTTCCTCGACACGCCTGTGTTCATGGGCATGTCACGTATAACCGCCATGGCAACGGACACGACCCAACTGCACACAGGTAGGGACACGGGTAGGCACACGCCCGTGTCGGATGACACGCCCGTGTCATCCGGCCGTGTTCCTGGTCGTGTCCTTCACGGGTTGAAAACAGCCAAAAATCACCAGCCAGACACGGCCTTGGACACGCCCGTGTCCTAGGCCGTGTACCCCTACAGGAACCAAAAACCCTTTTTTCGCGACCGACTCGCACACAAACTTCGGTGCGTTACAAACACCCTCTCCCCCTTTATGACTTCTCTTTCTATGTGATTTCTTAGATCATCCTTTTGAAATCTTACTTGGGCATCCAAATAGTTTACTCCATCTTTAAAGAAAGGTTTCAACCTTAGGAGTTTTTCAGTTATAGCCTTTTGAGAGTCCTGTATAGCAGTGTTAACAGCAAAGATTCCTTCTTATAATGCTTTATAAAATTCTGCCTTAGCTGTAGCAGTAGCAGTAGTCTGCCTAGTAGCTATACCCTTCATTTCTGTGACAATTGCATTGTGTGAAGCAGTTAAATTATCATTCATCCTGATTTGATTCTCCAGAACATATCCTTGCTTCAGTGCAATGTCATCCACCTGAGTCTTAATCTTTTCTTGATGTGTAGTTAAAAAGACTACAGTATTGCCTCCCTTATGGAAACATTCAGTCATCTCTTTCTTATTCCGATTCATTTCAAATCTGATTGACTTAATATCCTGGGCCAGATCAAACTGTAGAGATTTTTGCCCTTCATCTACATACTTTTCAATAGCTTGCCTTTGTTCATCAAGCTTTATTTGCATAGCAACCATCAGAGAACTATAATCTACAAATGGTGCTGGCTATAGTGCAGGCTGTGGTGCTATGGTTTGTAAAGCCTTCTTATAAGTCTGGCTCCTTCTTTTAAAGACTGGGAATTTCCTTTTCTTTACTCTTGCAGCCTCTTCTTCTTCAGATACAAATGTACTTTCTATATCTACCCTCTCCCTAGGTAGTTCTTCAGCAGCCTTTGGCTTCTCAATTTCCTGCCTTGCAGTTTCCTTTACACTTTCTGTTAAATTTTCTCAACGTGGTCAGCAAGATAGCCCAAACACCAAATTAATATCTTCGGGAACTACCCAGTTCGCACGCTGAACCTACGGAAACCCAAGGACTAGAGGTTGCACCAACAAAACAATGGAAGCACAAGAAGATCTTATTATGCATTCACTTCATTACAATCCGAGGCATACATAGCGAGACATGATTTCGCTAGTATTACAACTGTAAACAGAAGAAACCAAAAAACAAGCCGGGCGGACAGCACTCCAGTCCGCCGAGACCGCGAGGTCGCCGAGACCGCCGAGACCGCTGAGCTCGCCCAAGCTATGCTGCAATCCGCCGAATACCACGGAGTCCGCCGAGACCGCGAGGCCGCGCGGACAGACCGTTATTCTCCTCCCGCTGAACCCGAACTGAGGAACTCCCCTACCCGCCTAAAGCCGGCGGACAGGTTATTGAAGCTGGGAAAGTTGAAACAGAACTGACAAGCCGCAGAGCGACCTCCTGCTGAGTCCGCAGAGACCGCACACTTCCAAGCACTGACCGAAGTCACAGTCAAGCTCCTGGCTCCTTGAAGTTATCCGCGCGACCTGCACACAGCAAACCGTCAGCCTGAATCAATCCGCGCGGACTGACAAACACAGACCGCACCACTCGCCCAACCCAATTTACTGTTCACTCACGTTACTCCAGGTTACTGTAGATGTGCCAGGGGGGTCCTATTTATAGGCCAGGTGAGGAGTGTGGTCACCGCCCATGAGATAGTGACACCGCCCCAGCCCGCGCGAATACAACCGACCGTCCGCTCAGTCCGCGAGGACTTAGCCAGTCACCAAGGGAAACCGCCAGGAGCAAGGACAACCAATGACGAACCCTCTCCAGTCCGCCCAAGCTAAGCGCTGACTAAGCACCAGCCCGCAAAGCTCCAACTGCTTCAGGACAGCATCCTCTTCAATGGCAGTCCGCACCAACCCGAGGCAGTCCGCAAGACCCACACCTCAATCCGCCACAAGTCCACGACCAAAGGCAAACAGCAACAGTCCGCCCGGTCACAGCGGACTTGGCGGATACGGCGGACACCATGAACTTGACACCAAGTGTGACCAAGTCCAAAACCATCAAGGGCCAGTGCGAGCATGGCGGACACAAAGTCTCGTCCGCCAAACACCCTAGCACAGACCGCAACCAGTCCGCGAGCTCCTCGCACTTGTCCAATGCAGTAGCACCAAGCCGGACTCCAAACATCAGTCCGCCAACCGGTCTCCACAGCATGACCTGCTGTAACACCTGAGCTCGACAAGGCCTCAGCCAAGCTCAAGGCTCAGTCCGCAACAGCCCCAACCGCGGACACACCAGTCCGCAAGGCTTCCCGCGAACTCGAACCAACCCGCCAACAGCGCAAGCATGCACCCGCGGCCACTGAGCAATGCACCAGTCCGCAAGCCTCTCTATCCGCAGATACCAGGCCGCACCAAACCGCGGACTCCATGCAACAACCCGCTCAGAACACAGCCGTCTTCCACCAGACTTCTCACCAGGCCGCAACCGCAGTCCGCCCAGTCCGCCCATTCCGCCAAAGCTGTCCGCACAGGCCGCGCGGCCTGTCCCGTCACCCACTTCCACTTCACAAAATTCAACACTCCCCCTTGAAGTGAGAAGTGGTGACCAAGCCCAGCAAGCTGCGCAAGCGTTCAAAGGGCCCCTTCGACAGCGGCTTCGTGAAGATGTCAGCAAGATTATCTTCACTCCGAACATGCCCGACCAGCAGAGACCCCATCCAACACCTTCTCCCTGATGAAGTGGTGATCAATCTCTATATGCTTGGTCCTGGCGTGACACACTGGATTGTTTACCAGTTTGAGAGCACTCTTATTGTCACCCCGGAGTAAAGTAGGCCCTTGCACTTCTTCATGAACATCCTCTATGAGCCTCCTCAACCGAAACGGCTTCCCGAGCAGCCAAGGCCGAAGCCTTATACTCCGCCTCCGTGGTTGAAACCGACACCGAGTCCTGCTTCTTGCTACACCACGAGATGCTAGCTGAACCGCAAGTGAACACATAACCTGAAGTAGACCTTCGATCATCCGAATCACCGCCATAGTCAGCATCCGTGTACCCGAGCAACGCAAACTCCGCATCCCTTCCATAGAGGAGTCCCATCTCAGAAGTCACCTTGACATACTTCAGAATTCCCCTTCGCCGCCACTAGATGAGATTGCCTTGGTTCAGCCATATACCGACTTACTCGGCCAACAGCATAAGCTATATCCGGCCTTGTAATCGTCAGATAGATCAAGTTCCCAACAAGAGCCCTGAACACCAAGGGATCAAGAAGAACCCTTCCCTCATCCCGTCGAAGCTTCAGCCCAGATTCCAGTGGAGTAGAGCACTTCTTCCCTTCGCCCATGCCAAACCTGCTTCACAATACGATCAGCATACCCTTTCTGGCTAATGAGAATCCCGCACTCCTTCCTCTCCACTTCCAGACCAAGAAAGTGATGCAACTCTCCCAAGTCTTTCATCTCGAAGCGTATAGCAAGCTCTCCCCTGAGCCTTGCTACTTCCTCCTCCGAGTTCCCTGTGATGATCATATCATCCACATACAGTAGGACCAAGACTCTTAGCTCTCCCTTCTTCTTGACGAACAAGCTAGAATCCGAGTTAGAAGCCAGGTATCCACAGAACTGCAGGTACTCTGCAATCTTCCCATACCACGCTCGAGGAGCTTGCTTCAACCCATAGAGAGCCTTCCTGAGTTTGCAGACATAGTCCGGATGCTTCCTCAGAGACAAACCAAGCGGCTGATCCATGAAGATGTCCTTGTCAATCTCTCCGTAAAGAAAGGCATTCTTCACATCGAGTTGCCACAACCTCCATCCCTTGCTAGCAGCCAAGGCGATCACCACTCTTACAGACGTCATCTTCGCAACTGGACTGAATGTCTCCTCATAGTCTTCTCCATACTGCTGTGAGAATCCTCTAGCGACCAGGCGAGCCTTGAAACGATCAATGCTCCCATCAGCCTTCTTCTTCAACTTATACACCCACTTGCAAGTAACCGGAGTAACGCCATCAACCTTGGGCACAAGGTCCCAGGTTTCATTCTTCTTCAGAGCATCAATCTCTTCCTTCATGGCATCATCCCACTCCTTCACTCCAGTGGCCTTGTTGAAGTTTGCAGGCTCTCGCTCATCCAGAGGACCTGCAAAGAAGCAGGAGACAAAGCTCACTGCATTCCCATCACAGTACCGAGCCGGTGGCTTAACCGACCCTCTTCGATCTCCGAAGACACGGCTCCTTGCTCACGGCTTCCGTTGCTTCTTCAGGCTCCACTCCTACCTGGGGCAAGCATTGAGCAGTGCTCTCCCCTGCTTCCTGAGCCAGAAGGCTCAGCCTCGGAGTTCGAAACAACAGGAGCTGCTGGTGAAACAGCAAGCTCCTCTTCCAAGCCTTCAGCAGCCTCCACCGGTGCTTCCTCAACCTTGCTACTTCCGGTAGGCTCCACCGAGCCACCTCCATATGACGTCAGCTCGTCAAAGACAACGTCTCTTGACACCATGAACTTCTTCGTCACAGGGTCCATGCACTTCCATCCCTTCTTCCGCTCATCATAGCCAACAAAGACAAGTTTCCTTGCCTTCGCATCCAGCTTTGTCCGTGAAGCATCCGGGACATGCACGTAGCAAGTTGAACCGAACACCCGAAGGTGTCCAACACTCGGCTTCTCCTTCAGCAACAGCTCAATGGGAGTCTTCATGTTGATAGGGCTGAGTGGCATCCGGTTGATAACATAAGCAGCACAAGACATTCCCTCCGCCCAAAAGGACCTTGGAATATCTTTCGCATGCAGCCAGCATTTGCAGGTTTCCGTTAAATGACGGATCTTCCGCTCCGCTACCCCATTTTGTTGTGGAGTGTGAGCACATGTAAGCTCCCGTTGGATCCCGTGCTTCCTGCAGAAGTTAGAAAACTCGGAAGAGACAAACTCCCCCCCGTTATCAGTTCTAAACTTCATAATCCGCAAGCCAAGCCGGCCTTCTACCAACTCCTTGAACTCCACGAACAAACGGAAGGCATCCGACTTCTCCTTTAAGAAGTACACCCAAGTATACCTTGAGTAGTCATCAACCAAGACAAGCATGTATTTGCTTCCACCAAGGCTGGCAGTAACAGTCGGTCCCATCAGGTCGCCATGGATACACTCCAATGGTTTCTTGCTCCTTGTTTGAGATTTATCAAACGGAAGGTGATGTGCCTTACCGTATTGACAGCCCGCACAAACATGCCCATCACCAAAGGAGGACAACATCGGCAACCCCCTCACCAGACTTCTACTCGCCATTGCCTTTAGCTTGTCCATGCCAACATGCCCCAGCCTCTCATGCCAGATAGCCGCACTATCATTGGCCCTCATCCTATCAACATAGGCACTGGTGGAAAGAACAAACAAGTTCTTCACCCTCCTCCCAACATGAGCAACATCAGCCTTCACCGCTGATACGTTGCGAAGGAACCTCACCTCTGTTGGCCCAAACAGAACGTGATACCCAGCGTCCACCGCGTTGGTCATCGAGAAGAGGTTCTTCTTCATGCCCGGCACGTGATACACACTCCTTAACGTGAGTGGCCCCTGATCACTACCCAAAGACACGACCCCTCCTTCTCTACTGCATAAACAGTATTATCAGCAGTGATAATAGCTTCATTACCTGAGTAAGCCTGCATGGAGGTGAACTTCGACTTGTCTCCGGTGAGGTGATGACCACACCCGGAGTCGACGATCCACTCGCTGTTGAAGTCCTCAGCAGATAAGGCTCGGACACAAGTGCCCGTCATGAAAGCTCCTCCCCATTCTGCTTCTTCACTTCGCGAGCAAGCTTCCTCCTTTTCCGCAGCATGCCCAGGCTGCAGTTTGACCTTGCAGTCCCGCTTGAAGTGCCCTCGCTGATGACACGGTAGCACTTCAGATTCTTCTTCCAGTCCTTAGGAGGATTGCTCCTCTCCGGCGGATATGAAGTTGAAGTCTCCTTCTCAACAGCGGCCTGCACCTTCTTCTTCTTCTTCCCTTCCCATCCCTTCTTCTTGCCTGAGAAGAGAGCCTCGCTGCCTTCCTGATTCAGATTCACTCCAGCCATCTGCCTTGCTAAGCTCTCCTGCGAGGCAAGCAGATTCTCCAGCTCCAGCAACGACGGCTGAGTAGCCCACCCTTGAACAGACGTAACAAAGGCCACATACTCCTTCCGCAAGCCGCGGAAAATGTGCCTTTTCATCTTTGCCTCAGAGAAGGCTCATCAGGATCCAGCACCGACAGCTCAGCACACAAGCTCTTCATCTTTAAGAAGTACCTGGAGATGGAAAGGTCTCCCTGAGTTGCCCTGGCCAACTCATTCTCCAGGAACTGAAGCCGCGCCACATTCTTCCTATTGAACAACTCATCAATGGTTGTCCAAATATCAGCAGCCGACTCACATCCAATGATGTGATCAAACAGTTCCGGAGAGACAGCTCTTTTCAGAACGAACTCTGCCTTAGCATTAGTTCTTCTCCAGAGCCTCACCTGTTCAGCAGTACCGAAAGCAGCAGTAACTTCCTGTCTGTCGTCTCCACCGACAACTTCCCACAGCTCCTCGCCTAGAAGATAACTCTTCATGCACGACTTCCACTTTTTATAGTTAGTCGGCGTTAAGAGTTCAATGCCAGACCTCTTGCTAAGCTTCCTTCCATTGCAATCACCTGTTGGTACCCTTCAGCAGCTCCGAGCAACAACACAGGTTGATCACCACTCAATCACTGAGTAACAACACTGGCTGACCTCCGCTCACGCAACTGAACCTCCCTCTGATACCATGTTAAATTTTCTCAACGTGGTCAGCAAGATAGCCCAAACACCAAATTAATATCTCGGAACTACCCAGTTCGCACGCTGAACCTGCGGAAAACCCAAGGACTAGAGGTTGCACCCAACAAAACAATGGAAGCACAAGAAGTCTTATTATGCATTCACTTCATTACAATCCGAGGCATACATAGCGAGACATGATTTCGCTAGTATTACAGCTGTAAACAGAAGAAACCAAAAAACAAGCCGGGCGGACAGCACTCCAGTCCGCCGAGACCGCGAGGTCGCCGAGACCGCCGAGACCGCTGAGCTCGCCCAAGCTATGCTGCAATCCGCCGAATACCACGGAGTCCGCCGAGACCGCGAGGCCGCGCGGACAGACCGTTATTCGCCTCCTGCTGAACCCGAACTGAGGAACTCCCCTACCCGCCTGAAGCCGGCGGACAGGTTATTGAAGCTGGGAAAGTTGAAACAGAACTGACAAGCCGCAGAGCGACCTCCTGCTGAGTCCGCAGAGACCGCACACTTCCAAGCACTGACCGAAGTCACAGCCAACTCCTGGCTCCTTGAAGTTATCCGCGCGACCTGCACACAGCAAACCGTCAGCCTGAAACAATCCGCGCGGACTGACAAACACAGACCGCAGCACTCGCCCAACCCAATTACTGTTCACTCACGTTACTTAGGTTACTGTAGATGTGCCAGGGGGGTCCTATTTATAGGCCAGGTGAGGAGTGTGGTCACCGCCCATGAGATAGCGACACCGCCCCAGCCCGCGCGAATACAACCGACCGTCCGCTCAGTCCGCGAGGACTTAGCCAGTCACCAAGGGAAACCGCCAGGAGCAAGGCAACCAATGACGAACCCTCTCCAGTCCGCCCAAGCTAAGCGGACAAAGGCACCAGCCCGCAAAGCTCCAACTGCTTCAGGACAGCACCCTCTTCAATGGCAGTCCGCACCAACCCGAGGCAGTCCGCAAGACACACACCTCAATCCGCCACAAGTCCACGACCAAAGGCAAACAGCAACAGTCCGCCGGTCACAGCGGACTTGGCGGATACGGCGGACACCATGAACTTGACACCAAGTGTGACCAAGTCCAAAACCATCAAGGGCCAGTGCGAGCATGGCGGACACAAAGTCCCGTCCGCCAAACACCCTAGCACAGACCGCAACCAGTCCGCGAGCTCCTCGCACTTGTCCAATGCAGTAGCACCAAGCCGGACTCCAAACATCAGTCCGCCAACCGGTCTCCACAGCAAGACCTGCTGTAACACCTGAGCTCGACAAGGCCTCAGCCAAGCTCAAGGCCCAGTCCGCAACAGCCCCAACCGCGGACACACCAGTCCGCAAGGCTTCCCGCGAACTCGAACCAACCCGCCAACAGCGCAAGCTTGCACCCGCGACCACTGAGCAATGCACCAGTCCGCAAGCCTCTCTATCCGCAGATACCAGGCCGCACCAAACCGCGGACTCCATGCAACAACCCGCTCAGAACACAGCCGGCTTCCACCAGACTTCTCACCAGGCCGCAACCGCAGTCCGCCCAGTCCGCCCAGTCCGCCAAAGCTGTCCGCACAGGCCGCGCGGCCTGTCCCGTCACCCACTTCCACTTCACAAATTCAAACTTTCCACTTGCTCCCCTCAACAGGGACTTCTCCACATCAAAAGCCACAATTTCTTATCAAAGTTTGTTTGGTCAAGATTAAGAAGAGATCTTCATGTAAATTCCTGGCGAGAATGGTGTGAGAAACTCTTGCTCTTCAATTACTTGACAGAAAACCACTTGTGCTGCAACAGATGTGTCCTCCATGACAATATCTGGGGGTTGACTACTAATCTGAGGTGGTTGATTAACATCAGATAATTTGTCAGATATAATTTCACTCTCAATAAGGAAATCTAATTGGTTGATTTCTGTGATTACCTCAAGAATGGTGTGGGTAGCTTGTTCACTTTCAAGAGGAGTTGGCTCTTCCACTACTAGAGGCTCCCCCTGGATAGAATCCTGGTGTATGGGGCTAGCTGGAGGTAGCTCCCCCTGTCTCTCTGCATCAGCTTGTCTAGCTGGAGACTTTCCAGCATTTCCTTCTGCTTCCTCATCAGGAGTAAAGACAACTTGCTCCTCAGAGCTGCTAGAGGATTCTTGAGCCACTGGGGCTAACTTCTTCTTCTTCTTTAGGGGTGTATCCTTCTCTGTAGTTGGCATTTCTTTGGTAAGTACCCTGTCGCACCTGGAGAAAATTCTCATGGCCATCTTCCTCATATGATTGATCTTAGATCCAGCAGCTTGGGTCATAACCTCTGGTATACTACCAGCTAGGTATAAACTTAGTATCCTACCCAAGTTGGGCTTCTTCATACTTTGTTTAATCTTATCAAACAATACTGCAGACCAATCAGTATTTAACTGGAAGATTAACCTTCTCATTAGGTTGAACATATATGCTGAAATCCTGTCATGTCCCCCAGACTTGCACAGGATCACCTTGACAACAATTTCTGAGAGAAATTTGCCTTGGTTGTTCATGCCTTTTCTGTTGAATACTGATCCAATTTTCATCTGGGAATCCAATCCACACCATGTCAGTGCTTCTCTGATCTTAGAAGCAGAATCTTAAGCTTCTTCCTTAGTCCTTGGTAGGTTTAGTACCTTTCTCAAACTCTTAGGTGAGACCTTCACCTTTTCTCCATGAACCCTTGACTTTATCTTGAGTCCAGATTCGTCCAGGGATGCTCCATTCAGAAATTCTATAACTTCTTTCTTCCATATCTTTGTTGGCTCTGAAACAAAAAATTCTAACCCTGAGTTTGCAACTAGGGTTACCACATTCTTGATCTCTGATTCTGCGTCATCAAACGCATCCCGCACCAGTTCATAGCCTTCGTTCACGTTCTCTTCGAGCTAGGGCGCCATTAGGATTTGAAGAATTTGAATTGAGAGAAGAGAGGTGTCGACACACAAGTTTGGTCTCGAAACTTTGGTGAGCGTGTCGACAGACAATGGCGAAATCCTATTTATACCTTTCTAGGATTGAAGATGAAAGTGTCGAGACAGTCTGTCTTTAAGTGTCGACATTTATAGACCAAGTGTCGACACAAGTAGACTAAGTGTCGACACTAGGCTTCAAGTTGTCGACACAACTCCTTGTGTTGTAGAATTCATTTCTCGACACAGCTTCTTCAACATGTGTCGACACTGATATTGTGTGTCGACACAACTTCTTGTTCTTCAGTACTAAGTTGAATTCTTGTAAGTGTCGACACAACTCCTTTGTGTCGATACATGTACTTGTGTTGAACTTGTTCAGTGTCGACACATCTTCTTGGTGTCGACACATGCCTTCTGTGTGTTGATACTTGCTGAGTGTCGACACTTCTCCTTGTGTCGACACATTCTTCTTGTGTTGAGACTTTAGCTGAGTGTCGGCACATCTACTTTGTGTTGACACTTGTACTTAGAATCTGCTGACTTTTACTGAGTGTTGACACAGCCTCCAAGTGTCGACACTTTCTGATGTAGTCAAGTTCCTTTGGGTGTCGACACTTCTGCTAAGTGTCGACACTTCTTCTCTGGACTTCTCTTCAATGAGTGTCGACACAAACTGTAAGTGTCAACACTTTCTACCTGGGGTCGACACTTTCTTCCTGGTGTCGACACAATCACTCCAAGTGTCGACGCTGCTTCTCTGGGTGTCGACACAAGTCTTCTTAAGTGTCGACACTTTCCTCCTAGGTGTCGACACATGGACTTAGAAATTTTTCAGCTTTCCCTGCAAATACTTAACCTGCACAAGGCAACTCAAAATACATCAAATACATTTTGATGTATATCATTGAGTAGGGTGAGACTTTTTCAAATCAGGTACATTCATTCCAATGTACCCAACAGAGGATTACCGACGGCGGCTGGGGAGGAGCAGCTGGTGGGACTGCTACCTTGGCCATGCCGATGGATGGGAAGGAGCGACAGGCACAGCCGCTCCCTTGGCCACACCGGCGGCCGTGGGAGGGGGCTGCCCAGGCGCCAGCGACCGAGGGAGCGGTCGAGAGAGGGGGCGGCCCGGTCAGCGGTTCCCTAGGCCACCGCCAGCGGCCAAGGGACGGAGCGACCTAGGCGGCCGTTCCCTTAGTCGCGGCCGGTGGCCGAAGGTAGAATCGGCATAGGCGCAACTTCCTCAGCCGCGGCCAGCCACCGAAGGAAGGAGCGGCCCGGGTAGCCACTCCCTGGGTTCGCGGCCTGCGGCCGAGGGAAGGAGTGGCTCGGGCACCGCTCCCTCGACCGCGACCGACGGAGGGGTTCGCCTGGGCGGCCGCTCCCTCGGGCGCAGCCGGTGGCCGAAGGTGGGAGCAGCCCGGACGGACGCTCCCTCTGTCGCGGTCGGGGTCAGTGCGGCGAGAGAGGGCGTGTCGTCGGCGTCAGGAGAGGAGGCCGTCCGCCCGCCGCCGTCATGGAGGGGCTCGTGGTGGTTTACCCTCTATGCGTGATGGGATCGACGCGCAAGGGATCGTGCATGGTGATCGCACGTGCGGTCAACCCCATGATTCCACCACTTTTTATGTGGAGATCAAGGATGTGTGGTATGTGCACACCTAATCTTATAAAAAGGGTCTCATTCCCAACAAGAAAATACTAATTTGTGGAAAATTTCTTTGTTGATTTTATTTAAAATATTCATAGGCCTTAAAAACATTTCATTTGGAATCTTCTAATTAATCTGTCCATATTTAGCTTTACTCTCTCTCCCCTTTCCATTCCTCTCTCTCTATTTGTCCACATCATTATTACTTTTTATTTTCTAGTGAGTGGGAAATATAAATGAATTATTTAACTATTATTTGGCATGCAAATGAAGAGAGCCAAAGCTTAAGCTCAAACTAATCATGATGATAAGCATACATTTGTCCTGCAATATTTCCCGCTGAGAAAGAAACATACATAAATGAAAATATTATGTTGAAACTGTGAGTGCTTGGGGTGGGTGGGGTGAGGACCAATGGAGTTTGTCACTTGGCAGAGCTCCTTAGAACACATAATCCCTTGTTAGTCTTCATTTTAGAGACTAGATTTTCTTATGTTAAGGCAGATCTTTTTAAAATATTGTGGAAGTTGGATTGAGTATCTGTTGTAACTCGGGGAAGTAGTGGAGGATTACCATTGTACAATCTTGTTTAGTATCTGACATCGCCCTCATTACTGCCTTGGGTGTTTAGTCGGGGCTTCGATGTGTTTCTTGTTCAATCAGAATTGGACGGTCAGTTGCGGAGACCTCATTGGCAGCTGGAGGTGCTCTGGTCTATTTTGGCGCATTGACAACTAACTGGCTTGGGATTTGTGGGAAATCAGTATACTTAAATGAATAGCCAGATGGCCCCCTTAACTCTCAGTGCTTGACTTGATCGCTTTTGCACTTCTCATCATGGATGGAGTAATTTCCTGGGGCCATGGTGGAGCATTTGCAAACTGTGCACCAGCATCACCAGCCTGTATTGCTTGCTTTGCTAGCCCAACCAGCGCCTTCTCGTATGTGTCGTCTGATCCCTTCTGAAGTACGGATGGCCGATTTGCAAAAACATAGAGGTAGGTCTCAGCTACGTGTAATGGCATTTTGGGGGCCCAGTCGTACCTCCATTGGGGTTGGGTTGTGCGGGATTGCCTCTCTTCGCTTGTGGGTTGGAGTCGTGGAAGGTTTGGGCATATCTCGATGAGGATTATGTTGGAAACGTGAATAGGCTCACGCACACCACAAAATTTTTCAAAGCAAAGTAGTCGGCGAGACCACCTATGCGAGACCGCCAAGTCGCGCGGTTACCAACCCGGTGAGACCGCACCCCTTGTGATTAGATCACTCAACCCGCGTGACCTCGACGCCAAGGAACTTCTACTCGCTTGCGAGTCCTCCAGCCAGCAGTACCCTCTCGCGAGCACACACCCCTCTCGCGAGCTGCACCCCGCGAGCACTAACCCGGCGAGCTGGCTCCACGGACCAACAGGCGAGACAGCTAATCCCTTGCGGCTAGACCCCCACACGCGAGTACTCAACCCGCGAGTACACCTCCCGCAACGAGATCACCAACTCACGATTTGCACAAGCTGTGAGTTCCCTCTCGCGCCGAGTTCACAAAGCCGCTCGGCTTCAACTTCTAACCGCCCAAACAAGAAACACTCCTGCGCTGCAGCGCTCGCCTCTCTCAAATGAAAAACTAGAAATGGGAAGGAATTTTCACTATTTCATCAAGAATCGAAAGAACTACATACACGCCTATTTATAGGCAAACAAAACAACCACCTTCTCTCTCCTATTTAATACACATTTTCTCTCTCCTATTAATTATTCATACATAACATAATATTATTAAAAATAAACCCAAATCTTGACTTGGTCAACACAACCAAAGTCCAACACACTCCCTATCAAACATGGCAGGCCATGCCGAGTTTGCTCTTTAGATTCAGAAAAGTTTCTACTTTCAATGCCTTAGTGAAGATGTCCGCAACCTGCTCTCCAGTTGGTCAATACACCACCTCCACTGTCTTCTGCACCACTTTTTCACGGAGGAAATGATACCTCATCTCGATATGCTTGCTCCTCCCATGCAGCACCGGGTTCTTCGCGGGTTGGATGGCCGACATGTTATCCACTAGCACTGTCGTTGGCCCTTCCTACGCATGATGCAACTCTCCCAGAAGGTTCCGTAGACATATGGCTTGGCAGGAACATGCCGCCTCCGCTATGTACTCCGCCTCGCAAGATGATAAGGCTATAGTAGCTTGCTTCTTAGAACTCCATGAGAACACCGCGGTTCCCATGTTGAACGCATACCAGGAAGTGCTCTTCCGGTTGTTCACATCTCCTCCATAGTCGCTATCCGAGTAGCCGACTAGCTTCAGCTCTCCTCCAGATGAGTACTTCAGGCCATGGTCCCGAGTCCCGTTCACATACCTTAGGATCCTCTTCGCTGCCGTGAAGTGGTCCTGTTTTGGTTCCTCCATGTGCCTGCTTACAACTCCAACAGCGTACATGATGTCCGGCCTGGTGAAGGTCAAGTAGCGTAAGCTTACGACCAGACTCTTGAACATTGTGGGGTCAACAACTCTTTCCTACGAATCCTTCCTTAGCGTCAGCCCTGGATCAACAGGCCAGAGTGGAGATAGGCTTGTTATCCTCCATCCTGAATTTCTTCAGAATCTCTTTTGCGTACTTCCTCGGCGAAATTATGATGTCGTCCTCCCTCTGCTGCACCTCTATTCCCAGAAAGTAGTTGAGCTCACCAAGGTTCGTCATCTCGAACTCCTTCTTCATGGTTCTCTTGAACTCTTCAAACATTACAGGGATGTTGCCGGTGAAGATCATGTCATCCACATATAGACATATGATCATCATGTCTCCACCCTTCTCCACCTTGGTGTACAAAGCATACTCATAGGGGCACTTCTTATAACCGTGCTTCTGGAGGTAGGCATCAATCCTCCCATTTCAGGCGCGAGCGCCCTGCTTCAAACCATATAAGGCCTTATCCAGCTTGCACACTTTCTTCTCTTGTCCCTTCACGACGTATCCTGGGGGTTGTTCGATGTACACATCCTCTTCTAGGTAACCATTCAGGTAGGCAGAGACCACGTCCATCTGCATCATCTTCCACCCATGATGAGCTGCCAGTGCGATGATCATCCTGATAGTGTCGATCTTCGCCACTGGGGCAATGACTTCATCATAATCCATCCCTTGGACTTGTCGGTAGCCCTTCATGACTAGCCGCACCTTATGCTTCTCCACGCCTCCATCTTTATTTTTCTTCACCTTGTAGACCCACTTCACCCCGAGGGGTTTGTGCCCAGCTGGAGGGTCTACAAGTCTCTAGGTGTCATTCTTCTTGATGGAGGCTATCTCCACATCCATCGCCTTTCTCCAAGTTTTTTCTTGGGCGGCCTCTTCGTAGGAGCATGGCTCGACATCTGCAAACAAACAGTATAAAGAAAAATTGTTATGAGTTGGAGCCGTCTCTTCATAGATCTCCTCCAACCTCCTTGTCCGAGGGTGAGGACGATCATCCTTGGTTCCATTGGTGCTTGCTCCACCAGATCTTCCTCTGCTCGTACTTGCTTCACTTGAGTAAGGGTTGAGAGCTCCCCCTAAATCCCTGCTGGGTGGCGATGGTGGCTCAGGTCCACCCATCTCAGCTACATCTCCCTGACCATCCTCTTCTTCATCATCATCGAAGAACATCCCCTTGACACTCCTCACCTCTTCATCCCAGCTCCAGCAGCTTTCTTCTTCAAACACCACATCCCTTGAGATGATGGCCTTTTCTGTCACCGGGTTGTACAGCTTGTATGCCTTGCTCGCAGGAGCATAGCCTACGAAGATGCACTTCTCACTCCTGTCATCCAACATCCTTCTCCTCTGGTCCGGGACATGGGCATAAGCCATACACCCGAAGTCCCTTAGGTGCTTCATGCTTGGCTTCCACCCGCACCACGCTTTGAACGGCGTCTTGAACTTTACACTCTTCTTTGGGCAACGATTCAGTAAGTACACTTCCACCTATACTGCCTCCGCCTAATACTTCTTAGGCAACCCCTTGCCCTTCACCATACTCCTTGCCATATTCATGATGGTCAAGTTCTTTCTCTCCGCCACGCCATTCTGCTGAGGTGAGTATGCCGTAGTCAGCTGATGAGATATCCCCCACTCTCTACAGAAGTCATCAAACATCCTAGAGGTGTACTCCCCACCTCTATCTGTCCTAAGCACCTTCAGTGGCTGCCCACTCTCCTTCACAGCCATTGCCTTGAACTCCCTGAATTTGTCAAGCGTCTCGGCCTTCTCTCTCAGAAAGTACACCCAACACTTCCGACTGTAGTCATCTGTGAAGGTAATGTAGTACCTGCTTCTGCCTATTGCGGTGGTCTCAAACAGACCCGCGATGTCCGAGTGAACCAGTTCAAGTTGCCGCCTTGCTCTCCAGGACTTCCCTCCTTCGAATGTCTGCCTCTTCAGGTTCCCCTTCGTGAACGCCTCACACACCCTTTGCGGAGGGGAGATCATAGGCAGATCGGCCACCATCTTGGAGTGGGATAGTAGCTTCAATCCTGTGAAGCCCAAATGCCCCATCCTATGATGCCATAGTCATGCTTCTTCATCTTCAATTGTTCTCATTAGACAAGCCGTCTCTTGAGCATCCATCTTCAGCATGAATATACGGTTCGCCATCATCTTCACCTTCACTACCTCCTTCCCTTGATCATTCTTCATTGTCAGAGACATATCCTTCATCTACACGCAGTAGCCTCTCTCCATTAATTGCGCAATGCTCAAGATGTTAGTCTTCAACCCTGGTACGTAGTACACATCATTCAAGTGTACTCTCTCCTTGTTCAGTTTCACAACAACCAGACCCTTTCCTTCCAAGGAAATCTTTGAAGCATCCCCGAAGATATCCTCACCCCCACTGGGTTCAAGGTTAGTGAACATCTCCTTGTCTCCACACATGTGGTTGCTCGCACTTGTGTCCAGGTACCACACTTCATTCCTTCCTTCTTCTGCCCCTCGGTAGGTTAGAAACATCATTGGGTCTCAACCCCCAGCATCGTTCCCCCTGTTCCTAGCCTCTGCATAATGGTTGGCTTCCTATGTCTTCCTCGGAGCCCAATAGTCGCAACTCATATGCCCAAACTTGTTGCAGTTTTAACACTGAACTTGGGCTCTTCCTCCTCGGCCTCTTCCTTGGCCCCTTCCTCTGCCTCTTCCATCTTGCCACCTTCCTCCTTGAGGTTGCTATGCCTCTCTCTGGTGGTATTGGTTTCTTCCCTGATCTCTTCCTCCTCTTCTTCCTCTTCCTCTGCCTTGTTGACCACGGCCACGCTAGCCGCCTCCTCTTCCGGAGCTCTCTCCAAAGTTCAGCTAGTTTTGGAGTGCTTTTCCCAAGCAACTCACTTCTTCATCATCCTGCATCATCCTGTACTCATGAGCTTGCAATGAGCCTACAAGCACGTCAACAGTCATCAAGGTGAGGTCCTTCGACTCTTCGATCGCCACAACCACATGACGGAACTTCCACGACATCGATCTCAGCAGCTTCTCCATGAGGCTCACTTCATCTATCGTCTCTCCATTTCTCTTCATCTCGTTTGTGAGCGTCCGCAGACGGTCACAAAGTCTCCAACATTCTCCGTGGCCTCCATTCTCAACATTTCATATTCACCCCGGAGAGACTGCAGCTTCACTTTCTTTGCCTTGTTGACTCCTTGCAAGGAGCATTGCAACACTTCCCATGTCTCCTTCGAACTTCCCGCATCCGAGATCTTCTCAAAAGTGGCTTCATCGACCCCTTGGTATAATAAGAACAATGCCTTCTTATCTCGCTTCTTCAACTCTCTCAATGTCGTACTCTGAGCGTTCGTCAAGGCCGCTTCTGATTCAGCAGTAATCTCTTCATAGCCGTCCTCAATGACTTCCCATAGCTCCTTCGAGGCGAGCAACACTTTCATTTGGATGCTCCAATTTCTGTAGTTCGTCTTCGTCAATTTGGGGACTTTCCCTGGCATGGCACTTCCAAATTCCATCTCTCCTCTACTTCAAACCTTCCGGGTCACCATCAGGGTTTGGAACCTCCCTCTGATACCACTTGTTGGAAACGTGAATAGGCTCACGCACACCACAAAATTTTTCACATCAAAGTAGTCGGCAAGACCACCTATGCGAGACCGCCATGTCGCGCGGTTACCGACCCGGCGAGACCGCACCCCTTGCGGTTAGATCACTCAACCCACGCGACCTCGACGCCAAAGAACTTCTACTCGCTTGCGAGTCCACCAGCCAGCAGTACCCTCTCGTGAGCACACACCCCTCTTGCGAGCTGCACCCCGCGAGCACTAACCAGGCGAGCTGGCTCCGCGAGACCAACAGGCGATACAACTACTCCCTTGCGGCTAGACCCCCACACGCGAGTACTCAACCCGCGAGTACACCTCCCACAGTGAGATCACCAACTCGCGCATTGCACAAGCCGCGAGTTCCCTCTCGCGGCGAGTTCACCAAGCCGCTCGGCTTCAACTTCTAACCGCCCAGACAAGAAACACTCCAGCGCTGCAGCGCTCGCCTCTCTCAAATGAAAAACTGGAAATGGGAAGGAATTTTCACTATTTCATCAAGAATCAAAAGAAATACATACACGCCTATTTATAGGCAAACAAAATAACCACCTTCTCTCTCCTATTTAATTCACATTCTCTCTCTACTATTAATTATTCATACATAACATAATATTATTAAAAATAAACCCAAATCTTGACTTGGTCAACACAACCAAAGTCCAACAGATTATGCAGTTATAGAGGGATATTACAGTAATTCAGTGTATGCACCGTACTCCGGCATCATGTTATCAGGAGGCCTTCCTACAGGCTAAACTTGAGGACCACAATATGTAGGAGGACATGTTGTGGATGCAACTTTGCAAGGAGGATTGGATGCAGGGTGGGGACCAGAACACTGCCTAGTTTCATGCATGTGCCTCTTCTTAGCATAAGATCAATCACATTGAATGACTTATTGATGGGGCTGGGAACCAGGTTGACTATCAGGGGGTATTCAACGGTTGATATCATCACACTTTGCAAAGTTATTTGCCTCTTCCTCCCCTTCGGGCGCTAATATTACTAATGTGATCCTTGGTGGGGATAAAGTGGATTTAGATGAGATGAATGTGGATCTATGTCAACCATTTACTCCAATTTAGGTACATTCTACCCTCTTTTTATGTCTCCTCTCAAATCCCCTGACATGGATAGCTTTCCACCAATCTTTTTTCCAAAAAATTTGGCCAACGGTGGGGCCTAGGTTACTGCTATGATTTTATATTACTTGAAAAATAGTGTCTCCACTCCTGTTTTTCTTTCTACTGATAATATTTTGATTCCAAAGTGTGACATGTGTCCTATTAGTTTATGCTGTGTGGTTTATCAGATCAATTCCATGTGTATTGCTAACTGGTTAAAGTTGTATATGGATTCCCTCATCTCTCTCCACCAATCGGCTTTTATTCCAGGGTGACTTATTATAGACAACATTTTAGTGCCTTTTGAGGTTAATCAATTCCTTTTGACTCCCCAAAGTGCTAGTGACTTTTATTCCACTCACAAGCTTGATCTCTTAAAGACTTATGATCGGGCTGAATGAGAATTTCTTGCTAGGTATTTGGTCTGTTTGGTGTTTCGGGAATCCTTCATTTCACTAATTATGTCATATGCATCTTCTGCTCGATATTCTTTCATTCTCAATGGGGAGATATTTCAGAATTTCACTCCGAGCCATGATCTTCGGCAAGATGACCCTCTCTCCCCATATTTGTTTTTAATCTCCATAGAATTTCTTAGCAGGACTTTGAGGCATGGCGAGCGGGAAGGGGTGATTCGTGGGTTGACAGTTTTCCCCTTTGCACCACGGTTCTCCTCAGCCGTGCGACTGCTACCGCATGACTCATTTTGGCTGTGCGACTTCGTAACGGCCGCGCGGACTACACCGCACCATCGCGCTGCTGTCCCGGCCGTGTGGCCGCCAATGCATGGCTTCTCTTGTTGTGCGGTCGCCGGCACATGGCCTTCCTAGCCGTGTGCCCACCAGAGTATGGCACGCTCTAGCCATACGGCCACCGCATGGCCCACTCACTAGAGGCATCACATGGGTGCGCATAACAAAATAAACTTTCATGAGTGTGCATATTGTGACATCCACCTCAATTCTAGACCCCCTTGGGTTAGGGTTAGGACTTGAGTTGCGAGTAGAGGTCATGGGATGACCCTAGGTTAGTTTGAACCTAGGAAATTGCTATAAGCACTCCAAGGGTGCACAATTCAACCCAGGCCAATTCACTCCAAATTGGACTCACCAACTCAAATTGACCTCAAAAATAGATCTATAAACCTAAGTGAAACTCAAGTGATCCAAAAGCCCTATCATAGGGTCAACAAATTGGCCAAATTGACAAAAGTGCCCTTTAGGTCAACATAGGTCAATCCTTCACCAATAGGTCCAATTGACCCGCAAAATATGAAATTGACTTCACTACTAGTCTTAATACATCATAAGGGACCCAATTGACCAAAAAGCCCATCATAGGGTCACTAAATTAGTCAAATTGATCGAAGTACCCTTTAGGTCAACATAGGTCAACTTTTCACCATTAGGTCCAATTTGCTCAAAAAATGTGAAATTGACCTCACCCCATGTCTTAGGACATCATATGGGACCCAATTGACCCAAAAGCCTCATCATGGGGTCATCAATTTGAACAATTTGATCAAAGACAAACTTAGCCCTAAATTGGTCAAAATTACACCTATTGGTAATATTGTCCTAATTAGGGCATCACCATGACCCAACCAACACTGGGTGGTGTCAAGGGACTCAAGACACAAACATTGGACCAAACCACACATAATTTGGCCAAGTCAAACCCCCAACTCAACCATGGTCAACATAATGCCTAAAGAGGAAAAATGGGAGTCCAAGTCAAAAATAATTGGGCTAAGGCCTTGCCCAAGGCCCATATAACAGACCCATCAGCCAATTTACAGGCAAAGCCCCTCTGGCAACTTGACGGTTTAAGCGGACCCCTTACGTTAGTTCGACAGAGTTGGCGGTTATTGGTTCTTTCCGCCTAGATAGTTTTTGCCATGTATGTTTTTTGCTTCCATCGGGTACATTGGTGAATCATGTCTTGCCATGTATGTCTCTCATTGTAAAGAAGTTTGATAGTACAAGATTTTCTTGCTTTTATATTTGTATCTATATTATTTGACTTAGTTAGATTGAGTGTTCCTGTGACCTGATTCCCGTTTTTCGCTTATCACAAATTTTGTACATAGTATTAGAGTGAACAAAGATTTGAGCAGTGATCAACCATCAAGTTTGCTTTTTTTTGCTTCTGGAAGTTAAGTAGACCAGTGTTTGTGCAATTGAAGGAGGATTTGCAAGGGGTCTTGGAATTGAACTCTTAACGCCGAGCAACTTCAGGAAGTGAAGGTCATGCATGGAGAGTTACCTTTTGGGCAAGGACCTTTGGGAGGTCATCTGTGGAGATGACAAGTAAGAGGTTACTACTGCCACTGGCAATGTTGAAGCGGTGAGAGCTTGGAGGAAGACAAATGCTAAGGCGGAGTATACTCTCAAGTGGGTTATTTCACCGGAGATTTTTAACCACATCATTGGATGTCGGTCAGCTGCACAGATTTGGAATTCCCTTGATGGGTTGTTCAATAAGAAGAATGTAGCGCAATTACAGTTCTTAGAGATTGAGTTGGCGAGAGCCACTAAGGGAGATTTATACAGTTTTATGTTCTTCCTGAAGATGTAGAAACTATGTGTAAAAATTTCAGCATTGGACCCTAACGAGCAAATTTCAGAGGCGAAGCTTAAGAGACACATAATCCACGAATTACAGAAGGAATATGTTTCCTTTGTTACTTTTGTTCAAGGCTAGGCCACTCAGCCATCATTGATTGAGTTGGAGAACATGTTGGATTCATAGGAAAGCCTAGCAAGATAGATGGCTAGAGTTACTATCCCTAGAGGAGATAGTGAGGCTCTAGGGATGAATAAGAGGTGGGACAAGATGAAGAAGATGTCTGCTCACGATAGTCCTTCTACTTCATATCAGAAAGAGATGAGTGTTGCTCCTAAGCAAGATTGGAAGAAGAAGGAAGGCCCAAGTGCTACAGATGCAATCTGCCTGGTAACTTCAAGAAGGACTACAAAGTAAAACTTCAGTCAGGGCACGCAGCAGGTAAAGTAGAAGCTGGTTCTAGAACTAAGGAAGGAGGACGGGAAAGGCATTTATGACGGGCACGTGTGACCAGACTTTGTCTGCCATTAACTACCAAGATGACTAGATCATGGACTTAGGGTTTGGTCATCACCTTACCGAGGATGAGTTAAAGTTCTCTTATCTGCAGTCGTACTCATGTAATGAAGTTAATATTACAGCTGACGATAATATTCATGCAGACGAGAAGGAGGGCGTCATCTCCTTGGGTAGTGATAAGGGTCCACTCACCTTAAGGAGTGTTTATAATGTGTCTGGCTTGAAGAATAATTGAAAGTATCTAGTTGTCTACCTAAATCACCTTGAGGGGCTGAATAGGTGAGATATGCATCTTTTGTGGAATAAAAATTTGAGAGAGATTAACACAAAAAGTAATCAACCACAAGCCAGATGATACAACGAAATATAGTGGTTCCCCAATCTTCGGTATGTCCACTTTCCACCTCACCAATCCAGCACCACGACTAGCCATGGCTACTTCACTAATTCTTTGATCGAAATAATCCTACACCTCGGAGCAACGCTCCTACAACTCGGAGTAAACACACCCATACAAACACGATCCCCCAAAACGGGATCTACACTCAGAAGAATAATCTTCATACAAACTCGGAAACAAAGCTCCTATAAGAGTTGAAATAATTTTACAACTACAATAAAATATTACTTATAGATCTGAATCTTCAAAGTTCTTCCCTCTTAAGATCTGAAATTCTTGAAGAAGATGTTGAGGAAGAAATCTTGAGAGAACACGATCTGAAACTCTTAGGATCTGACACGATCAAGTGAATGATTGAGGAAACTTGAATTTATGATCTGTCGAATCTTTTCTTCTGTTGAATCGCTGGATCGAGGAAGAAGCAACAAAGAAGAACGATGATGGCGGCGTGTGGATTTTCCCGATCTAGAATTTGCGGCGATTCTGATTTCTATAATTACTACTAGGGTTAATGAATCCTTGAGAAAACTTTATATAGGACATTCACTAACGGTCTGAAATTATTAAGGAATGGTCCATGTGGTTAAGTAAAAATCAATCATAATAAATTTGGATTCATATTCGAAATCCCGTCTGATATTTCAAAATGAAAATTCTGCAACTGCGTTCTTCGAAAGGAATCATGATTTCTCGAAAAGGACTTGATTTTTCAAAAAATGGCATACACTTCTCGAGAAAATGCTTCACGAAGAATTCTCTGAACTGTGGAATTGATTTTTCGAAAAATAAATTTTGCTTTTCGAAAACAACTTTTCTTTTTCGAAACATGTGTCTGATTTTTCGAAAACAACATTTCTTTTTCGAAAAACGGATTTGGCTATTTCATGAAATCTATAAGGCATTTCTCGAAAAATGGATCTTAGAAGTTTTTGGGAGTTTTTCAAAAAGTCTTTATGTTTCTCGAGAACAGTTCTACTTTCTCGAAAAATATATCTAGACCTTTGGAAAAACTTTGCTCTTTTCGAAAAATGGAGTTAGGAAATTTCAGAGTGAATTCCTTTTCTTCTTTATTCAAAGACTAGCAACCCTTCCTTTCTTTCATGCTTTAGTACTTGAAAATGAAGTGTATCCTAATAGAGAGGTTACACATGAGTCAATACCATGGATCACACAATAAGGGATTACATTGCCTGGTCCTGTGTTAAGTGACTCATTATAAACTGACATTTATCTACACTTAACAATAATGACCTGCAAGCACACAACTAGAAAATTACATCAAATACATACTTAATTCATCTTAGTTCAAGTGTGATTTCACACAAATCTAGGTTATTGTGGATACAATACCCAACAATCTCTCCCTATTTGTAGAAGTCAGAACCATCTACACTAAGGTGAATTATATCAAGATAATTAAAAGAATTTACTAACAAACACAATAGTAATTGCATTGACAATTAGGAAATAATATATCATCAAAATTCAAAAATATATATATAAAGAGTATGCCCATAGAAGTGTCTAGATCCATAAAATTTTATAAAGCAGATAAACATAGAATCATTTGAATTGTCATTGATGTTGTCTTTCTTTCTTCTCTTGCTGTCTCTTCTAATTGTTGTAACGTTTAGGATAGTACTTTAGAGGTTTAGGTGGTGCTTCAGGATTATTTCTGCCATATTCTCTATCATAGATCCTCCTCTTAGTCAAAGATTTTTCATACAACTCCCACTCCTGGAAACTGTAATGATAATTTCTCTCTTCATTAAAATCGATTACCAGCTTTAAAGTATCAAGAATGAGTGACTTTGACGTAGGACTCCAGACTTCAGCAAATTCTTTTTCAATTCGTTTAGCTGTACCCTGACTGGAAATGGATCTGCTTGTAGAGGCACCATCACCATATTTTCTTTTCTTTTGTGCAAGTACTTCAGGAGGTATTTCTTGTGGAATCTCTAGTTGTTCATGAGTCCAGATCTATGAATAGCTTTCTGGAGGGAATTCATATTGCTCGGGTCTATGAGAGAAAGTAGGTTGGTAGATATTTGTGTCAAGATGTGGAGGAGGCAAATTCGGATCAACCTAAAAGTTTTGGAAATATTTGATTATGCACCCACATGGCAGTCCCAAAAGTATAGAGATTCACCTCCTTAATCTGCTTTCCTACCCCTATATTGATCTCTTTCAATTGTTCACCCCACTGATTTTTCATTTCAAGAACTTTCTTGTCTACAACTTCTTTTACTTTGTCCTCCCCCTTTCTGAATTCTACAGATAAGGTTTCTATGACATCTTCTTTGAATTTCCTAACTTTCTCACAAGTTTTGAAGTTCTGTTCTACAGTTTTCTTCTCCAATTGGATCTGATTGTTTGCCAATATGACTGATTGTTCTATAACTTGACCAATGCTAGTAATGATGTGATCTATGGATTTTCCAACAATTTTTATCAGCATTTTGAACTCATCTGTATTATGTTGAATCTCAGCAAAGCCTCTGCTCATCTCTTTTTCTAGAACAGTGACTTTATTAGTGACTTCTTTGAGAGACTTATCAAAGTACTCTCTTTGCTATGTTAACATTGATTCTATCTTACCTAGTAGGGTATCATCAGGAATGATTTCAGTTGGAGGAATTGGAGGAGGAAGAGCTGGAGTTGATAAGATAGGTATCTCTTCAATCACAACTGAACTCTTGCCTCTCTGGAAAGTTAGTATCTCATCATCTTCCTCACCCAAGATAGGGGGAGAGAGTAATCTAAACTCCTCATGGGAGGTTCTGTAGGTTCTAGTATAATATCTTCTTCATCAGATAACATAACTTAATTCTCCACCTCAATATGTGCTTGGGACTGAGAGACTGCTGTTATCTCTTCTAGAGGATTTTCTTCAAGGGTCTTTTCAGGGATAGCTTCAGGGGACTTTGCAGTAGTCTTCTCTGGAGAGATGAATGTGGGATCATCTGAATTTAGTTCTTCTATCATTTTGGCAATATCAGCTCCAGTAGAGGAGACTCCGACATTCACTTGAGCATCTGTGAGATTTTCTTGATCAGAGGAAGAATGAATATTCATACCTAAGCCATCATCATGTTCAGAGGTGCTCTGCTCATCATCAGACTGAGCTTGACCTTCTTCTTATACTTACACATCATCATTAACAACTTTCTCAGGATCTGAGTTGCAGGAACATCTATGTGAATCTCTGTCTTTGGTATTGTTGGATCTCTAGTTTGGATTTGGGCTAGGTTCACTAATTAGGATCAATTTGACCCACATTGTATAGCCAGGGTCAAGTGTTTGGGTCTTAGAGTCTAGGCTAATTCATTAGGTTCAACATTCATGGACCAGCCAGCAGAAGACTTCAGGAGACTCAAGACTTATAAGAAATCAAAGTTCAGTATATAAGTTCAACGTTCGTCGAACTCAGCTCGACGATAGTCATGCTCTACTCGACAAACTCAGAAATCTTTCTCTGAGTTGAGCTCGACGATCTCCGAGCTTAGGTCGAGAATTCTGGAGTTCAGCATCAACATAGTCTTTCCAGATTACTTTTGCTGAACTCAGCTCGACGAAGACAGATTCTCTGCTCGACGAACTTGGACCGTAGAATTGGCAAGATATTCACAGAATGCAGATCGCTGAGCGTAGGTCGACGAACAGGATTTCTCAGCTCGATGAACTTGGATCTCCGGTCGACGAAATCTATTCAGAGCTCGACGAATTCTGTCCAGTGCCAGACATAGAGTTTTTCCTTGTTTTCTGTCCTTATTTACATATATTATTTAGCAGTAATTCTTTGGGTAATTAATACATATATTCCCCTGAATATAGGCATTATTGGCAGTATTGATTATGGTCATCATCAAGGTTAACTATTTGCTTAATTTATTGGGACAGTTGGGAAACTCATTAAAGGCAATATTCTCCAGCCGTATTTCATTCTCCAGGGCAATCAACATTCAATGCAGGGAATTCAAAAATCAATGGAGAATTTGACAGAGAATATAAAAGAGATTTTTCTCTTTTCAGTCAACAAGATACAGTGATACAGATTAAAGAATACAAAAACATTCAGAACCATTCTCTGTGCAGAAAACATCCAATTTTCTCCTTGATCTTACTGAAGACTGAAGAAGAAGAACAAATATACATCAAGAGTCTTCTTCAACTTCAACTCCAAGAACTTTCCAGGACAACAAACTTAAATCAGTCAGAAGTCCCTGGATCATTTTAAGTCAAGGCTGAACACCTACACCCTGAGCAAGGCTCCAAGTGATTTTAGAAGGAGCTATTGACAATAGCAATCCAATAGTCTTCTCTATTGATTAGAGAAAGAGAAGACACCATCACCTCTTGTACAAAGGGTTTATTAAATCCCTTCAAAAGTTTATTCTTGTTTTTTGGGAACCTGATCAAAAGCTCAAAGGGTTGTGAGATCTCCCTAGAAATAGATCTTGTGGTGGCAGTCACCTGATAAAAAAAGCTGCTAGTGGATTCCTACCATGGTGGTAGAAGAGTGGATATACTTAGTTTGGGGAACCACTATAAATTTCTTGTGTTGTCTAGTTGCCTTTTTCATTTTGTTCTTGTTTTGCTGTGTTAGACTAGTTTGCTGTGACAGGTTGTAACACCCCCTATCCGTCACATAGCATATAACAGTAGGACCGGTCGGGGCCCGACGCCACATACCACGGACAGACCGGGTGGTTACTCATGGAAACCATCCAACCAATCACAACGGCCTACACAGAGCATTCTAGCGGAAGCAGTTTATAAAAGTTGCAAAATAAGAACCCAGCATTAAAGCATAAATGTCCACTAATCCAAAACAGGAATGTTATACAAATACCGAACAAAAGCCTTAAGGCCTTACAAAATGTTTCACTTGAATTTTACATGATTTACAAACCACGGCACGCAGGCCGGTCATACATGAGCAAAACAGTAAACACTTCCAAAAATATGCCTTCGAGGGCCGGCTTCGCAAATTGGGCTTTAGCCCGCTATTGACCGCTTGGTCCAGCCGCACCTGGAAGCAAACAAACCACCGCACGGTGGCAAACAAAGCAACTGTCAGCAATGCTGACCAAATTATAACGATCCCGCCCCCAAATCGGTGCGGCGATGCTCCTTCCCTGCATTTCATTAGCATAAGCGAGCAATATATATAATCCATTTCATCACAGATGTTGGCACGCACAGCCACACGCCCCGTGCTCTCAGGGCACATTCTCGGTGAACCGGTCGATGTCACATCAATTAAAGACATAGACATTCCGGACTCACCACCGCCACTTTGACGGCTAAACCTATGAGCAATTTGTCTTCCTGTCCTGGGTCACGACAATTTAAGCCATAGACCGCCGAAGACCCCTATCTATGCCAACGGTAAGTGCCACATACCTTTAGGTCTCTTTAACCGAACGACATAGAATGGGTACGGTTCCATCTAACCCGTGCTCACATCGCAATGACAATTTAAGCCATTTGCGCGAGTCAAACTTCCACCGAGTCCCATCCCTATCACAATTCACATAACCCGGTTATGTTCAAGTTGGCTCTCAGGCCACCAAGTTGGCAGGATCTCGCATCCGCCCAGTTTTCCGGGTGCACCTTAGGGTTAATCCCCAAGACTCCCTGTTGCAGTCTACCGCGTAGAAAACCCGAAAAACACTCAAACGCACGGAGTCTTCTCCGGCATATATGCAATGCAACATCACCGATCCGGACCAACATGTCCGGGTAGGCTTCACACATCATGCCTATGTCCGTTCTCGCTTACGGACTCTAACAACGGGGACTATTCATGTCTACCCGTAGGAACGCCTCCAACTCACCGCAAACTCGCGAGAGCGGGCTTCCTATGCAAAAGAAGGAGAGCTATTCATGCTCAAGTAGAGAATCGTTACCCTAGAGTTCGTCTTTGGTGTCATGGAAAAGTAATCGGATGAAAACCACCGCACTAGCGTTGCCTCCGTGGATCCGGACTCGGCTCGCGATTTGAAGCTTCGAAGCTCCTCTAATGGCCGGATCTAGGTCCTTCTTCCTCCCTTGGCTCTCCTCTCTCTCTAAGCTTTTAGAAAGATAACACTTATGAAAAGTGAGGGTTTTCTAAGTCCAATCCCGGGTATATCCCTTCAGGAACAACCCCCAGCTGTTGGATCTTCAGTTAGAGAAATGAACGGCTTCGATTCGGGACTGAAATGCCCAATCTGGATCGCACACGGCTTGGCACACGCCCGTGTCCAGGGCCGTGTGCCTCATTCGCCGTCGAAATCAATTCACCTGGAACAACACACGGGTATCGAACACGCCCGTGTTCGACCCGACACGCCCGTGTTCTAGTTGACACGGCCGTGAAGCCGGCCGTGTACCCCCACCATTTTTCCCCGAAAATAACCCGAGAACTACACGGGTTCTTGGACACGCCCGTGTCCGGACCCGTGTCACATTGACACGCCTGGCTCCAGGGTCGTGTACACGGTCTCCACACTCGACACGGCCTCGGACACGCCTGTGTCCTAGGCCGTGTGCCTTGTCTCGACGATCATCGAGCAAAATTCGTCGACTCCCGGGACGAGTGTCGACACGGGTCGACATGCCCTGCGACACGCCCGTGTCGCAGGCCGTGTCCCATGTCTCGACACCTCGTCGAGCGCAGAACGATGACTTCACGGCTAAGTGTCGACACGGGTTGACACGCCCGGTGACACGCCCGTGTCGCAGGACGTGTTCCATGTCTCGACACTTCATCGAGCCAAATTCGTCGACCTCTCGACCAACTCGACGACACAGCCTGACACGCCCTGGGACACGACCGTGTCCCAGGCCGTGTTCCCCTACCAGAACCCAAAACTGGCCCAAAACGTCCCCCATCTCTCCTTAGAGTTTCGGGGCGTTACAACTCTACCTTCTTAAAAGAATTTCGTCTACGAAATTATATATAAAGGAAAGACATGTACATAACCAAAATTTGTACCTGAGCGGAACAACTCCGGATACTCGTCAAGCATAGTCTTCTCCCGCTCCCAAGAGAGCTCCTCACAACCGCAATTGTCCCACCAGACCTTGACCATCCTGATCTCTTTATTGCGTAGCCTCTTGACCTCCGAGTCCTCAATCCGCATGGGCTTAACCTTTGTCGTTAGCCCACTATCCACCGGCACTTGATCAACCGCGATCACTTGCCTAGGCTCTTGCACCGCCTTCCGAAGCACCAAAATATGGAATACATCATGTAAACCACTCAGCTCCACTGAAAGCTTCAACCGATAGGCTGCTTCTCCAACTCGCTCCAAAACCTCAAACGGTCCAAGGTACCTCGGGCTTAGCTTTTTCAATCGCCGCACCCGCGAGACACCCTTGAACGGCTTGATCTTTAAGTACACATAGTCGCCCACAGCGAACTCCACATTCCTGTGCTTGGCATTATAGTACTTCGCTTGCCTGTCCTGAGCGATAAGCAACCTCTCCCGAATGGTTCTCACCAAAGAAGTAGCATCCTCCACTTCCGATCGCTTATACAACTTTGCATCACCCGTTTTTAACCAAGACAACGGCGTGCAACATTTTCTACCATATAAGGCCTCGAAAGGCGCCATCTGAATACTCGCTTGGTAGATATTGTTGTATGCGAACTCCACCAAATAAAGGTGGTCCTCCCATTTCTTTCTGAAATCCAAGACACACATGCGGAGCATGTCTTCCATGGTTCTATTGACCCTCTCGGTCTGCCCATCCGTTTGCGGATGGAAGGCTGTGCTGAATCTCAACTTTGTTCCCAACATTTGTTGCACAAGCCTCCAATCATTGGACATGAACCGCCCATCACGGTCACTCACGATGCTGCGGGGCACACCATGAAGCCGTACAATGTTATCCACATAAAGCTTTGCCAACTTCTCCACCGGATCATCCTTCCTATGTGGAATAAAATGCGACACCTTCGTCAACCAATCCACGACCACCCAAGTGGCGTCGTTCCCCTTTTGCGACCTTGGCAAACCGTGCACAGAGTCCATGGAGATGTCGTCAAACTTCCACTCCGGAATAGGCAAGGACTTAAGGAATCCTCCCGGCTTTTAGCACTCCGCCTTCACCAAGGCGCAAGTTTGGCACTTTGCTACGTATAGCGCAACATCCTTTTTCAAACCCAGCCACCAAAACAATTTCTTGACATCACGGTACATCTTCGTGCTCCCCGGGTGAATCGAGTACTTAGTATGGTGTGCCTCGTACAACAACTCTACCCGCAAATTGCCCACGCTTGGGACGCACAGACGACCGTCTTTCCAAAGCAATCCGTCCTCCACAACGAATTGGGAATTTAACCCGTCCAAAGCCTCTATCATGAGTTGCTTCATATGAGCATCCATATCCAAAGCCTGCCGAACACGATCAGCCAGGTCATATTGGACTTCGGTCCAATTTAGAACCGCTTCAGCACTTGATTGTCTATCCACACAAACAATCTCCAACGCCTCCAACTCCCGCACCAACCGCTCATCATGCACCGATAGCCAATTGGCTTGAGCTGGGGCTCGGTGACTCAACGCGTCCGCAACCGCATTCCCTTTACCGGGCACATAGTGGATCTTAAAGGTATAGTCCCCCAGGAACTCCATCCATCTACGCTGCCGCATATTCAGATCCTTCTGATCTAACAAGTACCTCATGCTCTTGTGATCGGTGTAGATATCAATCTTCACACCGTACAAATAGTGTCTCTACAGCTTCAAGGCAAAAATCACGGCCGCTAACTCCAAGTCATGGACCGGATAGTTCCTTTCATGCACCTTTAGCTGTCTCGAGCCGTAAGCTATCACCCTTCCATGTTGCAGTAGCACGCAACCCAAACTGCTGCCCGAAGCATCACTGTATATCTCATAGCCTTCGGTCCCAATCGGCGAACTCAGCACAGGCGCCGTGGTCAACTGACACTTCAACTCCTCAAAAGCTCGCGCGCACTACGACATCTAAACGAACTTATGCTCCTTCCTCGTCAAAGTAGTGAGAGGTAACGCTATCCGAGAGAAGTTCTCTACGAAGCGCCTATAATAGCCGGCAAGCCCCAGAAAGCTCTGGACTTCCGCTACCGTAGAAAGCTCAGGCCACTCCCGTATCGCAACAATCTTCGCCGGATCCACAGCAATACCCTCTCCACTCACTATATGCCCAAGGAACGCCACTGAGGATAGCCAAAACTCGCACTTCGAGAACTTGGCATACAACTGATTCCTCCTTAGAGTCTCCAAAACCAAATGCAGATGCTTGAAGTGATCTTCCTCACTTTGCGAGTACAACAAAATATCGTCGATGAAGACGATCACGAAATGGTCCAAGTACTCCTTGAAAGTCATGTTCATCAAATCCATGAACACTGACGGCGCATTAGTCAGCCCAAACGGCATGACCGTAAACTCATAATGCATGTATCTCGTACTAAACGCTGTCTTCGGGATATCACTCTCCCTTATTCGCAGCTGATAGTACCCAGAGTTGAGATCTAACTTCGAGTACACCGTCGACCCGACTAACTGATCAAAAAGATCATCAATCCGGGGGATCGGGTACTTGTTCTTCTCAGTCAACTTGTTGAGCTCCCGATAAACAATACACAGCCTCAAGCTTCCGTCCTTCTTCTTAACAAAGATGACCGGTGCGCTCCAAGGCGAGGAACTCGGGCGCACATATCCTTGCTCCAACAACTCTTGCAATTGGACCTTCAGCTCTGCCATTTCCTTAGGCGCTAGCCGATAAGGAGATCGTGACATAGGCTTTGCACCTGACACTAGCTCAATCGTAAAATCTATCTCCCGTTGAGGCGGGGCTCCAGGAAGATCTGTGGGAAACACATCAGGGTATTCCGATACCACTGAAATACAATCCAATGCTGGCTTCGGCTTCGCAACCTCTACTAGTGTAAAGAACAGTTCTGCACCGGCACGAACCGCCTTCACCACCTGGAGAGCAGACATCAACGTCTTGCTCGACCCCTTTAAGCCCGTAAAAGTCGTCTCGCGACTTGCTCCCAGCTTGACTTCCTTGCTACCATAATCTATATGGGCTTGCTGCTCCGAGAGCCAGTCCATGCCAAATATGATATCAAACTCCACCAACAGAAGTAAAGACGCCTGGAGATTGAACTCCTGATTCCCAATAAGAATCTTAACATTGCAGATCCTATCCGCTCGCATCGAACACCCATTGGGCAACAACACATCCAACTTCTCCTTTTCCATCGAAGAAGGGACTCCGATGCGTGATATAAATCCTTCGGACAAGAAGGAGTGTGAAGCTCCCATATCGAAGAGTGCTCGTGCCGCATTTTCAGAATCAACACAAATCCTAAACAAGCAGTGGTAAGGCAACATATACATAACAAGTATTTAAAGAAATTGACTTGCTATAATTTAAACCGTACCTGTCACCACATCAGCTTGTTTAATGGCCTCCTGTTGGCCAAGATTATATACCCTTGGTTGGGCCGGAGCATAGTGGGATGCGGTCGACTCCACCGCCTTTCCTTTCTCCTCATAAGTAGCCCCCGACATTCTCTCGGACTTGGGACGTCCGCTCCAACAGTCTCGGGCATAATGCCCCGTCTTTCCACAAGTAAAACACGCGCCCAGGGTCCGACTCGCAGTCGCCCCAGAAGCACCAGAAGGAGCTGGACCCGAAATCCTATGCTTCTTGAAGGACCTTCGATAGCCGGACTTTGAAGCAGTCAACACTCTGAACTCAGATTTCTTCTCACCCAAGCTTTTCTTAGCTTGCACATTCTTCATGTCCTTCTCCAAGGACCGGGCAGTATTGACCAAGGTTAAGAAACCCTACGTCATCGGCCCCAAAAGTAACAATCTCAACTCATCTCTTAAGCCTTCATAGAATCGATTGGTCTTGCGCTCCTCATCCACGATGGTGGAGCTAGCATATCGACTCAAACGAGTGAACTCATGGAGGTATTCATCCACGCTCTTCTCACCCTGAGCCAACTTCAGAAATTCGTTCTCCATCGAAATCCTCTGAGTAGAAGGGAGGTATCTTGCCAGGAATAATCCCGAGAACTCTTCCATCGGAATGTCTATAAGTTGTCTACCTCTCAAATGATGCAGTTCCAAACCTTCCCACCACATCCTCGCTTCACCGTCCAGAAGGAACGTAGCGATGGTGGTCATTTGCCACTCCTCCATCTCCGTTGCTGTCATGACTCTCTTCACCCTGGAGAGCCAGTCTTCAGCCTGAGATGGGGTTCCCAACCCCGAGAATAACGGAGGGTTAAATCTCATTACATGCTTCAGCTGCCTCTCAGTTGCCCTCCTTGGCACCACCGGTTCCACAACCACTTGCTCCACTCTCGTCGGCACAGCCTCTTGCAGAGGTACCTGCTCCATCACAGGATCGGGCTGCTGCGTTAGCCTTCCAGGCTGCGCATTTATCACGGCCAACACCGCTTCAGCCACCAATCGTATGTTCTCCGCCGATAGAGGTGTTGCAGGAGCAACCTCCGGTGCACTATTAGCCTCAGAAACTCGGCGTTCTGACGGCCCAACATCACTTTTGGTCACCTATAGTGGTACAAAATACCGTTTAGCGACCAAATAGAATTGCAAACAACAATTATAGGAACACACAGGTTCCTCAAACACGGGTATTTTCATTCCTAAGTGGACATTCATGAGTTCTTGTACCATTATAATGATGACGCACACAATGTGCTCACCACCCCTTAAAAAGAATTCGCCCACGAATTCAGTTTAAGCCAGACCAAAACCAGTAGTCTGATACCAATTTGTAACACCCCCTATCCGTCACATAGCATATAGCAGTAGGTCCGGCCGGGGCCCGACGCCATATACCATGGACAGACTGGGTGGTTACTCATGGAAACCATCCAACCAATCACAACGTCCTACACAGAGCATTCTAGCGGAAGAAGTTTATAAAAGTTGCAAAATAAGAACCCAGCATTAAAGCATGAATGTCCACTAATCCAAAACAGGAATGTTATACAAATACCGAACAAAAGCCTTAAGGCCTTACAAAATGTTTCACTTGAATTTTACATGATTTACAAACCACGGCACGCAGGCCGGTCATACATGAGCAAAACAGTAAACACTTCCAAAAATAGGCCTCGAGGGCCGGCTTCGCAAATTGGGCTTTAGCCCGCTATTGACCGCTTGGTCCAGCCGCACCTGTAAGCAAACAAACCACCGCACGGTGGCAAACAAAGCAACGGTCAGCAATGCTGAACAAATTATAACGATCCCGCCCCCAAATCGGGGCTGCGATGCTCCTTCCCTGCATTTCATTAGCATAAGCGAGCCATATATATATAATCCATTTCATCACAGACGTTGGCACGCAAGGCCACACGCCCCGTGCTCTCAGGGCACATTCTCGGTGAACCGGTCGATGTCACGTCAATTAAAGCCATAGACATTCCGGACTCACCACCGCCACTTTGGCGGCCAAACCTATGAGAAATTTGTCTTCCTGGCCTGGGTCACGACAATTTAAGCCATAGACCGCCGAAGACCCCTATCAATGCCAACGACAAGTGCCACGTACCTTTAGGTCTCTTTAACCGAATGACATAGAACGGGTACGGTTCCATATAACCCGTGCACACATCGCAACGACAATTTAAGCCATTTGCGCGGGTCAAACTTCCACCGAGTCCTATCCCTATCACAATTCACATAACCCGGTTATGTTCAAGTTGGCTCTCAGGCCACCAAGATGGCAGGATCTCGCATCTACCCAGTTTTTCGGGTGCACCTTAGGGTTAATCCCCAAGACTCCCTGTTGTAATCTACCGCGTAGAAAACCTGAAAAACACCCAAACGCACGGAGTCTTCTCTGGCATATATGCAATGCAACATCACCGATCCGGACCAACATGTCCGGGTAGGCTTCACACATCATGTCTATGTCCGTTCTCGCTTACGGACTCTAACAACGGAGACTATTCATGTCTACCCGTAGGAACGCCTCCAACTCACCGCAAACTCGCGAGAGCGGGCTTCCTATGCAAACGAAGGAGAGTTATTCATGCTCAAGTAGAGAATCGTTACCCTAGCATTCCTCTTTGGCGCCATGGAAAAGTAATCGGATGAAAACCACCGCACTAGCATTGCCTCCGTGGATCCAGACTCGGCTCGCGATTTGAAGCTTCGATGCTCCTCCAATGGCCGGATCTAGGTCCTTCTTCCTCCCTTGGCTCTCCTCTCTCTCTAATCTTTTAGAAAGATAACACTTATGAAAAGTGAGGGTTTTCTAAGTCCAATCTCGGGTATATCCCTTCAGGAACAACCCCCAGCCGTTGGATCTTCAGTTAGAGAAATGAACGGCTTCGATTCGGGACTGAAATGCCCAATCTGGATCACACACGGCCTGGCACACGCCCGTGTCCAGGGCCGTGTGCCTCATTCTCCGTCGAAATCAATTTGCCTGGAACAACACACGGGTATCGAACACGCCCGTGTTCGAACCGACACGCCCGTGTTCCAGCTGACACGGCCGTGAAGCCGGTCGTGTACCCCCACCATTTTTCCCCGAAAATAACCCGAGAACTACACGGGTTCTTGGACACGCCCGTGTCCGGACCCGTGTCACATTGACACGCCTGGCTCCATGGACGTATACACGGTCTCCACACTCGACACGGCCTCGGACACGCCCGTGTCCTAGGTCGTGTGCCTTGTCTCGACGATCGTCGAGCAAAATTCGTCGACTCCCGGGACGAGTGTCAATACGGGTCGACATGACCTACGACACGCCCGTATCGTAGGCCGTATCCCACGTCTCGACACCTCGTCGAGCGCAGAACGACAACTTCACGGCTAAGTGTCGACACGGGTTGACACGCCCTGTGACACGCCCGTGTCGCAGGCCGTGTTCCATGTCTCGACACTTCGTCGAGCCAAATTCATCGACCACTCGACCAAATCGATGACACAGCCTGACACGCCCTGGGACACGCCCGTGTCCCAGGCCGTGTTCCCCTACCAGAACCCAAAACTGGCCCAAAATGTCCCCCGTCAGTCCTTTGAGTTTCGGGGCGTTACACAGGTTAGCTGTACTATGATAGTTTACTTTCCTATGATAGATTAGTTTAGTTTGTTGTGTTAGTTTAGCTTAGTTTATATTTTTTATTACTACTATTGGTATCACTTTTTTTAATACTCTGAAAATATTTAAAACAGCCAAAATTTTAATTACTCTATTCACCCCCCCCCCCCCCCTCTAGAGTAAATCCGATCTATCCCCTATTTGATTGTTATCTAAGGCATACCATATCTTTCAATTGGTATCAGAAGGGTGTTCCTTTGGTTGTATAGGCTAACACTTGAACCAAAACATCTTTCTTGGATATAATTTCCTTTTTTCTTAGTTTTTCTGTTTAGTTCACAGCATGACACAGAACAAGGATTATGCAAGTACCAGACCTCCAGTTTGCAACTTAAATAAGCTTTCCATCTGGAGGCAAGAATTAGACTTTATATGAATTCTAATGATGAAAACATATATAATTCTATTTTGATATGTCCCCCTAAACCTACAACTACTACTACAACTTCAAGTACACATGCTATTCCACCACCTGAGTGGACAGATGCTCAAAAAAATGCCAAAATAGCAGATGCAAAGGCCATGAACATCCTATCACAGACTATATTAGATGACATATTCCAAAAAGTAGTTGAGTGCACATCTGCCAAGGGTATCTGGGACTCTCTCAACCAGATGGTTGCTGGATCAGCAGATGAAAGAAAGGACAGGAGATCAAACATTATCTCCCAATTTGAGAACTTCAAGAAGGATGAATCTGAATCTGTCAGTGATCTGTATAACAGATTAAGCTCAATCATAAATGAGCTAAAGACTCTGGATAAGGATATCACTCTCACTGAAGTGAATGGCAAGATCCTTATGTACTTCCCAAGCTCATGGGATTCCAGAATATGGCCAATCAAGGAGGCCAGAAGCTTAAATGAGATTTCCACTGAATCTCTTTTGGGAAAGCTCAAATCTTATGAGCGGTTAATAAAGTCTAGAGAAGCTCCAGAATAGAAGACTCCTCCTCCAGTAGGAAAGGAACAGAACATAGCTTTCAAAGCTACAGAATAAACAGAAGCTCCAAAAGTAAGTGAAGAACTTCTGAGTCTCTTAGCCAAGAGATTCTACAAGATGGCAAAGAAGGAGTTCAGAATAAAGTCATCTAGGCAAGATGACAAACCAAAGTATGATAAGACACCCACTAAAGAGATTGTTTGTTTTGGGTGCAGAAAACCAGGACACTTCATATCAGAGTGTCTAGAAAATCAAAATAAGGAAAGAAGAAGAGAGAAAGACTCCAGGAAGCATCACTACAACAAGCATTCCTCCAGCAAGCATAAGAGAAAAGAGAAAGGTTTTGTGGCTGAGATCTCGAGTGACACTAAAGAAGAATCCTCATCTTCTAGCTCCAGCGAAGATGAAGAAGAAGCAAAGGCAAGGGAAGTTTAACTTATGGCTATTAATGCCTCCTGCAGTCCATCAGAAGCTAAACATTCATATAATGAAGAATCATCTGAATCAGAGGCAGATCAGGTACTACCTTCCTTTGATTACAATTTAGAAAATTTCAAAAATGAATTTAAATCTTTATGCATAGATTTAATTAATACTGAAAAAGAAATTAAAGCTCTTATGGAAAGATTATCTAATCAAGAGAACTTGATTTCTGAAAACATTAAACTGAAAGATGTGTTAACTCTAGCAAATGAACAGATCATCTCACTAAAATCTGAATTGGCTAAGGCAAGGGAACTTGAAAAATCCCTAAATGGCAGAAACACAGTAAATGCCAGGCTAAATGGCAAGCTGGTCTTAGGTCCTTCATCAAGCCAAACCCTACTGATTCAGAAAAATATATTACCAACTCCAATAAAATTTGTTTCGGAAAAAGGAAAAGAAAAGATAGATAATAATGATAATATTAATCAAACAGAAGTTAAACTAAAGAATAAGAAAAAGAAAAAGAATAAGAGAAATCTAAACCATAACAATGTTCAATAGATTTTGTCGAACTCAGATCGACGAAATGTGTAGAGTTCGTCGAACTCAAGCCAACGAACTTCGAACATTTAGTTGTAGTCTTCAAATTGATTCTTTATCCAGAGAATTTGTGCACAGCAACTGCCTGCAAAAATATATTCTGACTCGGCTGTTGACATTGCAACACAATTTTATTTCTCATTGCTCCAAGGTATGAGCCTTCTTCCAAGGAATTGGCAAGTCCCGAAAGTGCTCTTTCTGTCGTCTTTGCTTCCTGCAAAGTCTTCATCTGAAAATCCAATTAGTTCTCTATCATTATTTCTTGGGTACCATTAGCCAAGATTGAGTGTTACTATAATGTATCTCAAAATCCTCTTTGCAACATAATAGTGAGATTTCTTAGAGGTCACCTGATATCTAGCACACACACATGTTGAGAACATTATATCATGCCTGCTAGCAGGAAGACAGTGCAAAGATCCAATTATGTTTATGTACTTGGTTTCATCGAAAGGTTTCCCTTTCTCATCCTTGTCTAGAGACTTAGTTGAACCCATTGGAGTCCTCATATAGGTTGCATTCTCCATTCCGAATTTCTTAACCAACTCCTTAGTGAACTTCGTCTGAGAGATGAAAATTTCATCTTCAAATTGTTTCACCAAAAGTCCTAAGAAACACTTCAGCTCACTCATACTGCTCATTTCAAACTTCCCTGGAATAAGTTTGGACAACTTCTTGCAATGGTTGTCATCAGTAGAGCCAAAGATAATGCTGTCGACATAGATTTGCACTAGTAAAATCTTTCCTGCTACTTCCCTAAGAAATAATGTCTTATCTATCTTTTCCCTTGTGAACTTGTTCTCAAGAAGAAAGTTAGACAACATTTCATACCAAGCTCGTGGATCTTATTTTAAACCGTATAAAGCTTTAAATAACAAATAAACATAGTCAGGATGGTTAGGATCAACAAAACCTGGTGGTTGGTCCACACATACTTCTTCCTTTATATTACCATTGAGGAAAGCTAACTTCATGTCCATTTGATAGGTGATGAAGCCCATAAGTGCAGCATATGCGAGGAACAACCTCATGACTTCGAGTCTTGCCAATAGAGCATAGGTCTGATCAAAGTCGATCCCTTCTTTATGTCTATATACTTTAGCTACGAGTCTGGCTTTGTTTTTGATGATGGTTCCATCTTGTTCCTGTTGACCCACTTTGTTCCAATTACATTCTTACCATTGGGTTTTGGTACAAGCTTCTAGACTTCGCAGCGTTTGAACTGAATTAGTTCTTCTTCCATTGCAACTATCCAAGATGCGTCTTGGTTTGCTTCTTCGAATTTCTTTTGTTCAACCTACAAGAGAAAACTCAAATGCAAATGTTCATTAGTAGTAACTCTTCGAGTTCTTACACCAACACGAGGATCTCCTATGATTTGATCAACCGTGTGATCCCTCAAGTGTCTGAGCACTAGAGTCCTTGCATTGGGAGCTTCCTCTATTTCCGGAGTTACTTCTTCCACTTGGATAACTTCTTCATCTTGGTGATCTTCTTCACCAATTGAGGTTGGAGGAGTTATCTTGATGAACTTTTGAGCACTTTCTTCAACTGTCTCATCCAAGCTTAACTCTTTCAGCCTTGAACCTGCATCTTCAACAAAAACACTTGAAGTGCTGCTATGTAGCAAGCTCATCTCATCAAATACAACATTAATCGACTCTTCTACCACCAAAGTTTTCTTATTAAAAATTCTATAAGCCTTACTATGGCTGCTATAACCTACGAAAATACCTTTAAAACATTTTTCTCCAAACTTTGTACGATGATATTTTCAATTATTAAGTACATAACATTTGCAGCCAAAGATCCCGAAGTAGGACACAGTCGGTCTCCTGCCTTTCAGTAGCTCATAGGGAGTCTTACGATGATTCTTGTTGATCAATGTTCTGTTTTGCACATGACAAGCTATATTTGAAAGATATAGTACCTAAACACCTAGAGGGGGGGGGGGGTGAATAGGTGACTTGAATCCTTTTAATTTTTTATGGCAGAATACAGAATCTAACACAGAATTCTATCTACTATATCATAGCACACATTCAGCAATCACAGCATTCCACAGCACACAGTAGACACAGAGTTTTTATAGTGGTTCCCCAAGCTTTGGGTACATCCACTTTCCCCCTTCGCCTATCTAGCAGTGTACTAGATTCGGCCAAACTCCTCCACTATCTCAGAACCCCAAATTAGGTTCTTACAACTCAGGCCCAAGGCCCTACAACTCAGCTTTTCCACAAAGCCTACACTCAGCCACCAAGGCCTACACTCAGCCACCAAGGCCTACACTCAGCCAAAAAAGGCCTACACTCAGAGATTCCAATCTCCTACACTCAGGCTCTCAAGCCCTACACTCAGCCTTTATAATTATAGGCTTACAAGACTCAGATCCCTAAGGATCCTACAAGATATAATGAATACAAAATATTTAACTCAACAACTCTGAGGTGAGAGAGATGATTTGTGAGTTTCTTGATTAGTTCTTGGAAGAACGCCGTAGAAATCAATCTGACTTGGCTTCCTTCAAAGCTTCTTGAATATAGAACACAATAAGACTGATTCCTTCTGCAGTTGATCCTTGATCTCTGCTACTTAAGATTCAGAATAAATCTGAACCCTTCTTCTCAGCTGGGTTCCAACAGCTGATTTCTTGGATGGAGCTCTCTCTCTCCAACTTCTTAGATCTTCACTTGATTCAGCAATGAATAGCTAGATCTTCACTAATCTGATCCACTTTAACAATTCTTTGGATCTGATCTTCTTCTATCTGTTCTCAACAACAACTTTCTGTAGACAGCATAAGCCTATTTATAGGCCTTCTTCATGGTAACCGGTTGGTCCGGTTCCTAACTGATTTCTGACAACTCTGACAGGTGCTGTAGACTGGCTGGAATGGCAGTTGTCAAGTCATCATGTCAGTTCTTGAAATAATTATAACTATCTGTAAGTGTCGAGACACTGTCTTTAAGTGTCGACACTTATAGACTAAGTGTCGACACAAGTTGTCTAAGTGTCGACACAAGCCTACAAGGTGTCGACACAACTTCTTGTATTGTAGATCTTATATCTCGACACTGCTTCTTCTTCATGTGTCGACACTAATAGTGTGTGTCGACACAAGTCCTTGAACTTCAAAATTTTGCTGAATTCTTCTAAGTGTCGACACAACACCTTTGTGTCGACACATCTTCATGTGTTGAACTTGCCAGTGTCGACACTGCTTCTTGGTGTCGACACTTGTCTTCAGTGTTGATACTTGCTGAGTGTCGACACAGCTCCTTGTGTCGACACATGTCTTCTTCTGTTGAGACTTCAGCTGAGTGTCGACACATCCCCTTAGTGTCGACACTTGTACTTAGAATATTTTGTTGAACTTTGCTGTTATTTGATGAGTGTCGACACAGCTCCTTGTGTCGACACTTTCTTCAAGTGCCGAGTCTTCAACTGAGTGTCAACACATTCTTTCTTGTGTCGACACTTTCTTCAAGTGTTGTCTCTTCTGTTGTGTGTCGATATATTACTCTGGGTGTCGACACTTGTACTTAGTCTCTGCAGACTTTTGCTGAGTGTCGACACAGCTCCTTGTGTCGACACTTTCTGATGTAGACACAGTTTCTCTGGGTGTCGATACAACTGTTAAGTGTCGACATTGCTTCACTGCATTCTTCTTCACTGATTGTCGACACAGCTCCTTGTGTCGACACTTTGTGCCTGGTGTCGACTCAGCATCCCTGGTGTCGACACATTGACTCCAAGTGTCGACACAGCTTGCCTGGGTGTCGACACAAGTCTTCTTAAGTGTCGACACTTTGCTCCTGGGTGTCGACACATGGACTTAGAAATTTTTCCATCTTTCCTGCAAATACTTAACCTGCACAACTAAACTCAAATCACATCAAATACATTTTGATGTATATCATTGAGTAGGGTGAGGCTTCTTCAAATCAGGTACATTAGAACCAATATACCCAACAATCTCCCCCTATTTGGAGAAGTCATAACCCTTAGTCAATGATAAACACCATTCATAATAAAATTACAAAATGATGTAAAGCAGGATTATATATATATAGCAGGGCAAACATAAATATGTATCAATCACACATGTATACATATCATCACAGAACAATTATGAAACAAATTTAACACAGCAAATTTATCACACAATACATTGTTCCAATACTTGGTATATTCATATTTCTAAAGTTTACAGAATGTTTATCATCAAAAGATTACAGAGTAAACTTAAGAAAATTCTATTCTTGTTCAGTCTCTTTAATTACTATGCCCTTCCCAGACTTTATCCTAGCTTGCACAGGAGCTTTAGCTTCTTCAGACTCAGCAGGCTTCTTGCCTTTCAACTCTTTCTTCTTTAGTTCTTCAGCTTTGATCTTTTGCCTTTCAAAATAATGTTAAGGCTTGGCAAAGTACTTGCTAGGCTCCTAAGCTGTAGGAGGTAGCTTTCCTAACTTGGCCTTTCTTCTATATTGTACTATGGCCTCCTGCCTTATCTCATGTTTTCTCCATTCAGCTTCAGAAAACCACTTATTTCTGTCTGCACATTATCTTTTACAGCTTTCCAGGCAGTCAAAATAATGTTTCTAGAGGTGGGGCTCCACTGCTCAAAGTCTGGTCTTTGTTCAGCTTGCTCCCTGAACCTCTTCTTAGAAAGTCTAGTTTCTTCTTCTTTCTGTAGAGCTTCTTCTTCTTTCTGAAGAGCTTCTTGCATAGCTTCAGATATAGGCTGAACTACTTTTTCTAGAATGACATTGGGCTTCCCTTCAGTTGTGCTGTACATGTGGTGAATATCAGCTTGCACCATTACATAATCTGGTGGAGGATAGATGACTTGAGTAACTTCAGCAGGCTCACCTCCAAAATAAGCAGGATTGATCCCAGATTCAGCAACATTATCATCATCACACAAGGGAGGATAGCCCAGAGTAGCCCTGATGGAATTTGAAATCCATTTTGCATGCTCAGAACTGGCTTTGACTAAGACCCTCTCCCCCTTTATGACTTCTCTAGCCATGTGATCTCTGACATCATCTTTCTGGAATCTAATTTGATTATCCAAGAATCTGACTCCATCTTTAAAGAAGGGCTTTAACTTTTTAAGTTGTTCAGATATGGCCTTCTGGGAGTCTTGGATTGTATTTTGTACAGCTAAAATTCCCTCTTTTAGAGCTTTGTCAAAATCTGCCTTTGTAGTAGCTTGAGATGTAGTCAATCCAACAGCTATATTCTTCATCTCAGTAACTATGGCATTGTGAGAGGCAGTAAGATTGTCATTCATTCTTATCTGATTTTCAAGTACATACCCTTGCTTCACAGCCATGTCATCTACTTGTTCCTTAAATTTTTTTAAATGAGTGGCCAAGAATACTACAACATTTCCACCTTTGTGGAAGCAGTCTGTTATCTCTTTCTTGTTAAGATTCATTTCAAATCTTATAGACTAAATATCTTGGGCCAAATCAAACTGCAATGATTTTTGCCCTTCATCCACATATTTCTCTAGGGCTTTGTCTTTGCTCATCAAGCTTAATCTGCATTGCCACCATTAGTGCACTATAATCAACAGTTGGAGCTGACTGTATTATAGGCTGTGGTGCAATAGTTTGCAGTGCCTTTTTATAACTTTGACTTCTTCTTTTAAAAACTTGAAATTTTCTTTTCTTAGCCCTGGCCGCCTCTTCTTCTTCAGATCCTGAGGTGCTGGCGATTTCCACCCTCTCTTGTGGTACTTCCTCAACAACTTTGGGTTGTTCAGTTTCTTTCCTGGCTGGTTCTTCTTGAACTTGTACTTGCTCCCCCTCAACTGGAGCTTTCTCCCCCTCAACAGCAGCATTCTCCTTGTCAAAATCTTCTTGATCCAGGTTTAGGAACAAATCTTCCATGGTAAATTCTTGTGGAGATAGAGCTGGAGATGGTCTTGGCTCTTCTACCACTGGATCAGTAACTTCTGGAATAATAACAGAAGTGTCCTTCATGACAACTTCTGGAGGTAGACTAACCATCTGTGGGTGCTGATAAACAGCAGACAAATCAGTATCTTCTATAGGAAAATCTATAGCATTAAGCTCAGAGATTACCTCTAGAATTGTCTGTGGTTCTTGCTCACTCTCCAGTGGAGCTGGTTCTTTTTCAACTTGAGGCAACCCCTAGACTAAGTCCTGGTGAATGGGGCTGACTTGAGGTAGCTCCCCCTACCTTTCAGCAGCATTTTGGGAAGCTGGAGACTTCTCAGCAACTGGCTCCTCAGAGCTACTTGATGAAACTTCAGCTACAGCAGCTTTCTTCTGCCTTTTCTTAGTAGGAGTTTCCTTCTCAGGAGTTGGTAATTCCTTAGACAACACTCTGTCCCTCCTACAGAATATCCTCAAGTCCATATTTCTCATATGGTTGATTTTACTTCCAGCAGCTTGACCCATTACCTCTGGAATGCTTCCAGCTAGGTATAGACTTATAATTCTGCCCAGATTGGGCTTCTTCAAGCTTTCCTTGATCTTCTCAAAGATCACTACAGACCAGTAAGTGTTCAGGTTGAATATTATCCTGGTCATTATGCTGAACATATGGTCAGATATCCTATCATGTCTTCCAGGTTTACTGAGGATTACTTTGCCTACAATCTCAGAAAGGAATTTCCCCTGGCTATTCATTCCCTTCCTGTTAAACACAGATCCAATCTTTAGTTTGGAATCTAGACCACACCATTCCAATGCTTCTCTGGTCTTAGAAGCTGGTACTTCATCTTCTTCTTTGATCCTAGGGACATTCAGGACTTTCCTCAAACTCTTAGGTGAAACCTTCACCTTCTCACCATGGACCCTGGATTTGATCTTGAATCCAGTTTCGTCTATGGTTGCTCCATTCAGAAACTCTAGAACTTCCTTTTTCCAAATCTTAGTAGGTTCTGAAATAAGATATTCTAACCCAGATTCTGCAATTAGGGTTAACACGTTCTTGATCTCCTGATCGACATCCTCAAAAGCACCTCGCACCAGTTCGTAGCCTTCATTGACGTTCTTCTCGAGCTTAGGCGCCATTAGGGTTTGAAGAATTTGATTGGAGAGAAGAGAGGTGTCGACACACAAGTTTGGTCTCGAAACTTTTGAAAGCGTGTCGACAGACTAAGGCCAAATCCTATTTATACCTTTCTAATCTTGAAGATGAAAAGGCGGGTTAACTAACATGAATTGTGTCGACACTGTCAATAAGTGTCGACACCGACTTATAATGTCTCGACACATTGTGTCGACACAAGTTTAGTCGACAGAACATATGTGTCGACACTTGTTTATGTGTCGACACTACTTAACTCGACACATCGTCGAGACTTTACTTAGAGAATTCTGAGTAAATACTAAGTGTCGACACCACCTTGGATGTGTCGACACCTACTTGTCATGTGTCGACACTAATATTCTGAAGTGTCGACACCAACTTCCTAGATGTGTCGACACCTTTTCCCTGAAGTGTCGACACCACTTTTCTGTGTCGACACAAATATCTCTGTGTGTCGACACCTGTACTTAGCCAAATTTATAAACTTATTCTAAGTTTATCATACCTAGTTCAATTTTAAACCTATTGAACTTAGATTCTTTTAAGGGCTTAGTGTACATATCAGCTAGTTGTTCATCTGTCCTAACATATTTTAGTAAAATATCCTCTTTTTCTACATGTTCTTTAAGAAAGTGATATTTTATTTCAATATGTTTTGTTCTACTATGAGAAACAGGATTATGTGCAATTGATATAGCACTTGTAGAATCACAAAAGAGTGGAGTTCTACTTACCTGAATTCCATAGTCCTCAAGCTGATGTTGTATCCACAGAAGTTGAGCACAGCAACTTCCTGCAGCCACATACTCTGATTCTGTAGTGGAGATAGCCACACTTGTTTGCTTTTTGCTACTCCAAGAAATCAGTCTCCCACCTAGGAATTGACAGGTTCCAGTTGTGCTTTTTCTGTCTTCTTTGCATCCTGCAAAGTCTGCATCTGGATAACATGTTAGATCAAAATCCCCATTCCTAGGGTACTAGAGGCCTAGATAGGGAGTGCCCTTTAGATATCTCAATATTCTTTTGACAGCTGTCAAATGAGACTCTTTAGGGCAGGCTTGATACCTTGCACAGACACATGTTGCATACATGATATCTGGTCTACTTGCAGTCAAATATAGTAGGGAGCCAACTATCCCTCTATACAAAGACTCATCTACAGGTTTCCCTACATCATCCTTGCTAAGAGACATACTTGAACCCATAGGAGTCTTCATGGTACTGGATGAATCCATACCATACTTATGAGTTCTAGAGTGAACTTAGACTAGCATATGTATAATCCATTCTCAGTCTGTCTTACTTGGAGACCCAAGAAAAACTTTAGTTCTCCCATACTACTCATCTCAAATTGTCCTTGCATTAGTTTTGCAAACTTTTTGCAAAGACTACTTTCAGTAGACCCAAATATTATGTCATCTACATATATTTGGACTAGTATTACTTTGCCTCTGAATTCCCTAAGGAATAGAGTCTTGTCTATTTTCCCCCTTGTGAACTTATTCTCAATGAGGAAACTAGACAAGGTTTCATACCAAGCCCTAGGGGCTTGCTTTAACCCATATAAAGCTTTCCTAAGTCTATAGACATGAGTAGGTAGAGTTGAATCAACAAAACCTGATGGTTGTTCCACATAGACTTCCTCTTTAAGATTACCATTTAGAAATGCAGACTTGACATCCATTTGGTAAACTTTGAATCCTTGAAAAGTTGCATAGGCCAGGAATATCCTTATGGCTTCCAGTCTGGCTACTGGAGCAAAGGTTTGATCAAAATCAATACCTTCTTCCTGCCTGTATCATTTAGTTACCAATCTTGCTTTGTTCTTAATGATGACTCCATGTTCATCCATCTTGTTCCTATAGATCCACTTGGTTCTAATTACATTGTGGTCTTTAGGTTTAGGAACAAGTTCCCAGACCTTACACCTCTTGAACTGATTCAATTCTTCTTGTATTGCTTCAATCCAATGTGGGTCTTGGATGGCTTCTTCAAACTTCTTTGGTTCAACTTGGGATAGAAAGCTGGAGTAGATTGTTGCATTCAGGTTCCTGCTCCTTGTTTGTACCCCTTGCCTTGTATCACCAATGATCTGCTCTACTGGATGATCCCTTAGATGCCTATTGGCTGGAGGCATCCTGACTTCAGGTTGAACTTCTTCATTTTCTTCATCTTGCTATACTCCTTGCACTTCTTCTGTATAAGGTACATGTAGTGCTCCCCCTGGACAACAGCCACTATTCTCTTCCTGCTGCCTTGCAATAGGTCTATCTTCTATAGTGAGCTTGTCCATCTTCTTTGTTATACCTGAGGAGCTGTAAACACTACTAGACAACTCATTGTTAACAAGTCTAGTTTCATCAAAAACTACATGTATAGACTCTTCTACAACTTGTGTAGACAAGTTGTAGACTCTATAGGCCTTATTGTTATTGCTATACCCAACAAAAATTCCCTCTTGGGACTTGGCAGCAAACTCAGTCAAGTAAGACTTTCCATTGTTAAGTATGAAGCACTTACAACCAAAGATCCTGAAGTAGGATAGGTTTGGTTTCCTACCTTTCATGACCTCATAGGGGGTCTTGTTGAGGCTTTTAGTAATGGTAGCCCTATTTATAACATGACATGCAGTATTAACTGCTTCAGCCCAGAAATATTCTGGTAGTGATGTATCACTTAATAGGATCCTACCAGCCTCAATCAAGGTTCTATTCTTCCTTTCAGCAATACTATTTTGCTAAGGTGTTCTTGATGAGGAAAACACTTGAAATATCCCAAATTCTTCACATAGTTTTGTCATACTTTCAGACTGAAATGCAGTACCACGGTCACTTCTAATCTTGGCCACAGTGATGTCTAGTTCATTCTGAATCTGTTTGACAAAGCTATAGAAGACATTAGGTGTTTCAGATTTCTGTCTTAGAAAGAACACCCAGGAAAACCTTGAGTAGTCATCAACAACTACAAAGGTATAGACCTTCCTACCTAGGCTATGAACTGGCATTGGACTAAAGAGATCCATATGCAAGAGGTATAAACACCTCACAGCATCTTTGTTTTCTATGCTTCTAAAGGTGGATCTAGTCTGCTTGCCCTTTTGACAAGCTGAGCAAATACCATCTTTAACACACTTAACTTGAGGACCATTCCTCACTAACTCTTTGCTAAAGAGTTTGCAAATTATCTTGTAATTTAGATGGGCTAGCCTCTTGTGCCATTTGACACAATGAGAGACTTTCTCATCAGCTACAAGACATACTGGAGAACCATTGTTCTCACACTTAATGTCTAGGCAATAGACATTCCTCTTCCTTTATCCAGTCAAAATGATCTCTTGATCATTTGACCTCCTGATATGACAACTATCCTTAACAAATGAGATGTCATATCCTACATCACTTAATTGACTTATACTAATTAGGTTGTGTTTCAAACCTTTAACATAAGCCACTTGAGTAATGGTAACAAAGTTACTAGAAATGTTACCAAACCCTTTAATGATTCCTTTTTCAGAACCACCAAAGGTGACTTTAGGACCATCCTTGATGGGTGTGTAGTCATTCAGCAATCCCCTTGTTTCAGTCATGGGTCTGGAACATCCACTGTCCAAGTACCATATTGGGGCATGGTCACTTGGACTCACCTGCAAAACAGACTAGTGAACCTTAGAACCCAAAGAACTCTTGGGTCCTTGGTACTTGTTAGTTTGCATCCTAACAAAACTTCCTGCAGGTTTTCCAATAGGGAGTTTGCTACTAACTCTGGCACTAGCATTATGCCAACAGTCCATTGCAAAGTGGCCTATCTTGCCACAGCACCAACACTCAAACTTATTGTATCTTTGCTAAGGTTCCTTCTTAGCTGTTTTATCCACAGCTGACTTGTTGAGAGTTGGAGCTTTGCCCTTGGACATGGACTTGAACTGAACAGTCCTTGCTGGTTTGGTAAATCCCAGTCCAGCCTTACCTTTGTGATGAGCAAATTTATCAATTAAAGGTAGTACTGACTTAGGTTTAGAAAACCTAGCTACTAGATCTTTCTCCTTCTGAAGATTAATCTCCAGACTCTTAATTTGATCATTCTTAAATGATATAGTCCCCATCTGAATCACAGTTATGTGCTTCAGTCTGGCTATCTCATTAAGTTTCTGATCAAACAACTTCTCATTATCAGTTGCAGCCATTTTTAGACGTGCAATCTCCTCAGCTTGACTCTTAGCCAAAGATTTGCATTTCTTAAATGCTTGCAACAGCACCTTGTATTCATCCATCAACTGATGAATATCCTCCTCAGACTCAGATACACTTTCATCATTTGATGATGATGAATCTGACTCTGAACTAGCACAAGAAATTGAACTAGAAGAACAACTTTGTACCTTACTTAGTCCTGGCTGCTCCAGGATTTTGTCACTTTCAGTCAATGCCATTAGTCCTTGGCACTGACTGTCTTCTTGCTCATATATGGAGTTCATAATCTGGATGAACTATTCTTCTTCATCTTCAGCTAACAGTCCAATATATGCTTCTACATCTGACTCAGTTTCTGATGAAGAGATTTCTGACTGGGTCTTGTCCTTCTTGGCAACAAAAGACTTTTCCTTATTGCCTTTGAAATGAGTCTTCTTCTTGTCATTAGACTCCTTTCTTTTCTCAGGACAATCAGCAACTACATGACCTTGTCTATTGCAGCAAAAGCATACTATTTTTGAAAGAGTTGCCTTGCTAGACTTAGTCTTCTTCCTGTCCTTCTTTGAAGACTTTCTATTCTGATAATAGTCTTCCTTTCCCTGTGAAGTAGAAGGACTTGTCTTCCACTGTTTCTTCTTTAAGAACTTTTGGAAATGTCTTGTGAAAGCAGCAAAGTCCTCATCACTTTCACTGCTCTCAGACTTTCTGCTTTCTGAATCTTCTGACTCAGTTTCAGCAACCTTAGGAGGTGGAGTTGGAGACTTTCCTCTATACTTTCTGGGGGCTTCTATTTTAAAGGCCACTGTACTTTCTCTATGTTCAATTCTTGTTGATTTCTCCTCCTCTTTCCTTACTGTCAACTGCATTTCATATGACAGCAGTTTGCCAAACAGTGTAGGTGGAGGAATTTCTGCCAACTTAGCCATTTCTCTAATGGCACAGATCTTGGTGTCCCAATCTTTTGTAAGGGACCTTAAGAACTTGTCATTGAGTTCATAATTACTGAACTCTCTGCCATAGGACATGAGTTCATTCACAATTCTGTAGAACTTCTTATAGCACTCAGTTATGCTATCAGCCTTACCTTGTCTAAAACTTTCATATTCTTGATTTAGCAAGGATTTCCTGTCTTGCCTCACCTCTTCAGAACCCTCCATGTACACAATCAAGGTATCCCACATCTCCTTGGATGTCTTGTAGTGTATCAAATTCTGAAAAGTTGCATCATCTATAGCACTTACAATGATGTTTTGAGCCCTTTTATCCATTGTGGCTAACACTATTTCATCCTTGGTCATTTCAAAGAAATCCTTGGGTATTCTCTGATTGGCATCTAAGACTGAAATCTTCATAGGCACATAAGGCCCTTTCTTTACTGTGATGTAAATCCTAGGGTCTGAGGCTTCCATGAATAGTCTCACCCTTTCTTTCCATATACCAAAGATCTCTTTTCTACATATGGGAAGCTTCATGGATCCCAATTCCTTGTGATTCTCAGTGGAACCCATGATTCTTGATGTTCTTGATTTTGTAATTCACTTAGACTGAATCTGCCAACAGGATCTACTCAGACTGTTAAGTCCCTTTTTGAGGAACCTCCCTCTGATACCACTTGAAAGATATAGTACCTAAACACCTAGAGGGGGGGTGAATAGGTGACTTGAATCCTTTTAATTTTTTATGGCAGAATACAGAATCTAACACAGAATTCTATCTACTATATCACAGCACACATTCAGCAATCACAACATTCCACAGCACACAACAGACATAGAGTTTTTATAGTGGTTCCCTAAGCTTTGGGTACATCCACTTTCCCCCTTCGCCTATCTAGCAGTGTACTAGATTCGGCCAAACTCCTCCACTATCTCAGAACCCCAAATCAGGTTCTTACAACTCAGGCCCAAGGCCCTACAACTCAGCTTTTCTACAAAGCCTATACTCAGCCACCAAGGCCTACACTCAGCCAAAAAAGACCTACACTCAGCGATTCCAATCTCCTACACTCAGGCTCTCAAGCCCTACACTCATCCTTTATAATTATAGGCTTACAAGACTCAGATCCCTAAGGATCCTACAAGATATAATGAATACAAAATATTTAACTCAACAACTCTGAGGTGAGAGAGATGAATTGTGAGTTTCTTGGTGAGTTCTTGGAAGAACTCAGTTGAAATCAATCTGACTTGGCTTCCTTCAAAGCTTCTTGAATATAGAACACAATAAGACTGAATCCTTCTGCAGTTGATCCTTGATCTCTGCTACTTAAGATTCAGAATAAATCTGAACCCTTCTTCTCAGCTGGGTTCCAACAGCTGATTTCTTGGATGGAGGTCTCTCTCTCCAACTTCTTAGATCTTCACTTGATTCAGCAATGAATAGCTAGATCTTCACTAATCTGATCCACTTTAATAATTCTGTTGATCTGATCTTCTTCTATCTGTTCTCAACAACAACTTTCTGTAGACAGCATAAGCCTATTTATAGTCCTTCTTCATGGTAACCGGCTGGTCCGGTTCCTAACTGATTTCTGACAACTCTGACAGGTGCTGTAGACCGGCTGGAATGGCAGCTGTCAAGTCATCCAGTCAGTTCTTGAAATAACTGTAACTGTCTGTAAGTGTCGAGACACTATCTTTAAGTGTCGACACTTATAGACTAAGTGTCGACACAAGTTGTCTAAGTGTCGACACAAGCCTACAAGGTGTCGACACAACTTCTTGTGTTGTAGATCTTATATCTCGACACTGCTTCTTCTTCATGTGTCGACACTGATAGTGTGTGTCGACACAAGTCATTGTACTTCAGAATTTTGCTGAATTCTTCTAAGTGTCGACACAACACCTTTGTGTCGACACATCTTCATGTGTTGAACTTGCCAGTGTCGACACTGCTTCTTGGTGTCGACACTTGTCTTCAGTGTTGATACTTGCTGAGTGTCGACACAGCTCCTTGTGTCGACACATGTCTTCTTATGTTGAGACTTCAGCTGAGTGTCGACACATCCCCTTAGTGTTGACACTTGTACTTAGAATATTTTGTTGAACTTTGCTGTTCTTTGATGAGTGTAGACACTTTCTTCAAGTGTCGAGTCTTCAGCTGAGTGTCGACACATTCTTTCTTGTGTCGACACTTTCTTCAAGTGTTGACTCTTCTGTTGTGTGTCAACACATTGCTCTGGGTTTCGACACTTGTACTTAGTCTCTGCAGACTTTTGCTGAGTGTCGACACTGCTCCTTGTGTCGACACTTTCTGATGTAGACACAGTTTCTCTGGGTGTCGACACAACTGTTAAGTGTCGACATTGCTTCACTGCATTCTTCTTCACTGAGTGTCGACACAGCTCCTTGTGTCGACACTTTGTGCCTGGTGTCGACTCAGCATCTCTGGTGTCGACACATTGACTCCAAGTGTCGATACAGCTTGCCTGGGTGTCGACACAAGTCTTCTTAAGTGTCGACACTTTGCTCCTGGGTGTCGACACATGGACTTAGAAATTTTTCCATCTTTCCTGCAAATACTTAACCTGCATAACTAAACTCAAATCACATCAAATACATTTTGATGTATATCATTGAGTAGGGTGAGGCTTCTTCAAATCAGGTACATTAGAACCAATGTACCCAACAGTATTGACAGTCTCATCCCAGAAGTACTCTGGTAGAGAGGAGTTAGTCAATATTGTAGTGCATGCTTTAATGAGTGTTTTGTTCCTTCTCTCTATAACTCAATTTTGTTGTGCAGTACACGAGGAGGAAAACTCATGAAAGATACCTAGACTTCCACAAAATTTTGTCATGGCACTAGATTCGAATTATGTTCCATGGTCACTTCTAATTCTGACCACTGTGCAGTTTAATTCATTCTGGATTTACCTGACAAAATTCGTGAACACAGTAAAGGTATCTGACTTTTGTTTCAAAAGGAACACTCAAGTAAAACGTGTGTGATCATCAACAATTACCAGCGTATATGACTTATCTCCTAAGCTACGAACTTGCACTGGACCGAATATGTCCATGTGTAGTTTATACAAACACCTTGAGAAATCTTTATCAACAATTCCCTTAATGGTAGCCCTTGTCTACTTGCCCATCTGACATGCATGACATGGACTCTCTTTAATGAACTTAATAGTCAGTGCGCCACATTCTAGGTCTTGAGAAAATAGCATATTAATGGTTTTGAAATTTATATGTGCAAGTATCTTGTGTCATTGATCACAAAGAGATGCACTATCATTTACAACAAAACATACTGTGGTAGAATTTTCTAAGCATAAAAAATTGAGACAAAATATATTTTTACTGCTTGTGCATGTTAATATCATCTCCATAGTAGAGGCCAACTTTATTAGGCACTGATCCTTAGAAAAGGTAACAATAAAGCCTTTGTCACATAATTGACTTATGTTTATCAGATTATGTTCCAATCCTTTCACATAAGCCACATCCGTGAATGGAACTATACTGTTAGAAATTGTACCATAGCCTTTTGTAATTCGCCGGTCAGAGGCACCAAAGATAACTTTGGACCTTCTTTGACTGGAGCATAATTTTGAAGTAGGCTTCTAGTACCGGTCATATGCTGAGAGCATCCACTATCCAAATACCAAATAGGCGATTTGTTGGCCTTTGGACATACCTGCGATAGTATATCAATTTTTCCTTAGGAACCCAATAAGATTTGGGTCCTAGGTTACTTGTTAGCATACTCCCCCTAGGTGTGTTGACACTACGAGTGGACTGCCTCATATGGTTAACTTGAGGACTTTCAAAATTTCTAGTATTAAACCTGCAGTACTAGCAGGAGCGGCTGAATTAGAGGTAGAAGCCTTATGATGATGGCGCTCACAATGCTTCTGCACTTCCATTTCCTTATGTACAATGGGCTTGGCTTTAGGTGTCTTCTTTTTGTTAGGGCCATGAACATATGGACAATAACTCCTCATTTGAATTTCTTCGTAAGGTGCCTTAAACACACTTTCACCATACTTTCGGGGACGGGTCTATCCTTGGTACCGCGACTTAGTCTATACATAAGTAGGCCTGGTAAAATGACCATAGGATGAATCAAAATTATACTCATTCGTTGGGAAGAATATCTTCTTAAATGAAGTTTGATCTAGAGGGGCCTTCCCTTTCTGTTTGGCTAAGGCTATCTTAGCAGCCTTATTTTTCTTTTGAGCCTTGTTCCTCCTAGAGGATTTACTAGGAAAAGTATCATGACCTAAGCCAGCTCCTTTAGCCTGAGCAGAGAATTCAGCGACAAATGTAATGGATGTCTTGGGCTTGGAGAAACTTTCAACAAGTTTCTTTTCAACGGTAAGCTGTTCTTCCAACTTCTTGATGATTTTCTATTTTAGGTTGAGGTGCTCGAGTGCTTTGTTGTATTCTTCGACCGTGGCGTCGAATTCCTTTCTGAGTGAGTCCATTCTTGCGACTTCCTCCTCAAAGTGATCTCCTCAGCCTTAAGGGATTTGATTACCTTGGCATGAGTTCTAATAACTTTTCTACATCGGTCATAGACCTTGATCATGTCTTTATACAAACCCATGAGTTCTGATTCATCATCAGGAGCATCAGACTCTGAAATAAAAGTGTGAGAATTTACCTCCCCATGAAATTGGGGGACATCTTCTTCTTCGTCGGAGTGAGCCATGAGCCCGAAGTAGGATTCTTCATCCTCACTTGACTCGGATGAGACAGTGTCACTGAAGGTCTTCTGCTTCTTTTCCATGAAGCTCTTCTCCTTCTTCTTGCTATGGGAGGATTTATGTTCTTCTTTTCTTCCATCCTACTTTTTCTTGTGAGGGCAGTCAGCAATCACGTGACCTGGCTTATTATAATAATAGCACACAATGTCAGTGGAATAATGTTTATTCTGTTTATATTTGTACCTGTCATTTATATAATTTTTTCTTTTGATGATCACCAATGTGACGTGATCTTCTGTAAGAGGAGTCATTGCCTCATTTCTTCCATGCTTTAGTACTTGAAAATGAAGTGTGTTGGGTTCCTAGTTGGATTTGTGATAGGTTCAATAACTAGGATGATTGACACACCATGTATAGCCAGGGTCATGTCTGTGCCCTAGAGTTTATGCTAAGTCCTTAGATTCAACCCTACATGGACCAGTCAACAGAAGACAGCAGAAGACTCAAGACTTAGAAGAAAATCATGTTCAAAAAATGAGTTCGACATTCGTCGAACTCATCTCGATGATAGTCGTCCTCCGCTCGACAAACGCATAGTCAATTCTCTGAGTTGAGCTCGACGATACTCGAGCTCAGGTCGACGATCTCTAGGAGTTCAACTTCAACACATTATGTTCAGAATACTTTCTCTAAACTTAGGTCGACGAAGATAGATTATTAGCTCGATGAACTTGGACCACAGAATTGAGAAACTTTCCGCAGAAAGCAGTTAGCTGAACTTAGGTCGACAAACTTGGAACTCAATTCGACGAACAAGAATTCTCTGGTCGACGAACATGATTTCTCTGGTCGACGAACTTTGATCTCAGGTCGACAAAATCTGTTCTCTGGTCGACAATTTCTGTGCAGTTCCAGACCTACAATTTTCCCTCTTTTCTGTCCATATTCCTTATATTATTTAGCAATATTTTCCTGAGTAATTAATGCATATATTCTCTGAATATAGCCGTTAGTGGCAGCATTGATTATGGTCTTCATCAGGTTAAAAACTTGCTTAATTAATTGGGATAGTTGGGGAAATTCATTAATGAAAATATTCTCTCTAGCCGTATTTCATTATCCAGGCCGTCAGCAATTAATGCAGACAATTCAATATTCAAAGGAGAATTCGACAGAGATATATAAAAGGGATTTTCTTTTTAGTCGACAACAAGTATATAAAGAATTTACAAGAATACAAATAAAAAGAACATCTACAGCAAAACATTCTGAACCTTCTCTGTGTAGAAAACATTTTGTTTTCTCCTTGACCTTACTGAAGAAGAAGAAGAACAACAACAAATACAAATCAAGAGGCTTCTTCAAACTTCCACTCCAGGATTCTTCAAGGAGAACATATTCATATCAGTTAGAAGTTCCTGGAACATCATTTTCATGTCAAGGCTAAAGACTGAAGACCTACAACTTGTGCAAGACTCCAAGTGATATTGAAAGGAGTTCTTGACAACAGCAAATCCACTTGCCTTCTCTGTTGAATAGTGAAAGAGAAGACACAATCAATCTCTCTTTCCCATCTGTATAAAGGGTTTATTAACTCTCTTCAAAACTTTATTTTGGTTTTTGAGCACCTGATCAAAAGCTCAAAGGTGGCAGTCACCTGATCAAAACCTGCTAGTGGATTCCTACCAGGGTGGTAGAAGAGTGGATGTATCCAGGTTGGGGAACCACTATAAAATTTTTTATATTGTCTGGTTGCCATTTTTCTCATTGTTCTTGCTGTGGCTGTGATAGATTAGGTTATCTGTGGCTGTGATAGATTAGGTTATCTGTGCTGTGTTAGATTAGATTGACTTAGGTTGCTTTTGCTTTCTGTTAATCTTGGTATCTCTTATTTTATTACTCTGATAATATTTAAAGCAGCAAAAAGATTTTAGATTACTCTATTCACCCCCCCCCCCCCCCCCCACCCACCCACCCCCCCCCCCCTATAGAGTAAATCAGGTCTAACCCCATCTTTCAAAGTGCATCCCAATAGAGAGGTTACACATAAGTCAACACCATGGATCACACAATGAGGGATTACATTGCTTGGTCCTGTGTTAAGTGACTCATTGTAAAATAACATTGGTCTACACTCAGCAATGATGACCTGCAAGCACTCAACTATAAAATAGCATCAAATACATACTTAATTCATCTTAGTTCAAGGGTGACTTCACATAAATCTAGGTTAGTCTGGATACAATGCCCAACAATAATCTCTTCTCAATGACCAATGCGGTGGATGCGGGTTATCACATTCTATTCATCCCGATAAAAGTAAAGTTTCTCCACAATGTGTCAGCGGTGAAGGCTGACATTACTCAAGTTTTGAGAAAAGTAAAGGACTTGTTTGTGTTACAATATGTTCATATGTTGATCGGATGAGGGCCAATGATAGAGCTAATATCTGCCATGAATGACCGGGATATGTCAGGATGGACAAGTTGAAAGTTATGATGGTAAGGAGACTTATGAAAGTCTTGCCTAGTTTGTCATTCTTTGGCGACGGTCATGTTAGTGCGGGATGTCAATATGGTAAGGCTCACTGTATTCCATTTGACAAGTCACATACCAAGTGTAAAGCACCATTGGAATGCATCCATGGTGATTTGATGGTACCGGCCGTCACTGCCAGTCTTGGAGGTAGCAGGTACAAGCTAGACTTGGATGATGACTATACAAGGTACACATGGGTGTACTTCACGAAGAAGAAGTCGGACATGTTTCAGTTATTCATGGAGTTCAAGGATCTTATGGAGGGCCAGCTTGGTTTGCAGATAAAGAAGTTCAGAACGGACAAAAGAGGTGAGTTCGTTTCAAATGAGTTCTCGAACTACTGCAGGAAGAATGGAATCTAGAGAGAGCTCACTTATGCTCATACTCCACAGCAAAATGGAGTAGCAGAAAGAAATATCCATCATCTGATGGAGACCTACAAGTGTTGACTTCATGCCAAAGGAATTCCTAGGCCCTTCTGGGTAGAAGGGATGGCTTGCACGACCTATGTCATTAATCGGATACCTCTGAGCCGATCAATATGAAGTCTCCTTATGAGTCGATGTTTAAGGAGAAGTCTAGCGTTGAATAACTTCAGGTGTTTGGGTCGACTTGATGCGTACATATCCCAGATGATCTCAGGACTATGTTGAATGCGAAGGTGAGGAAGCTTGTCTTCATGAGCTATGGCTAGAGGAAGAAGGGATGGAATTTTATGGACCCTACCACAGTAAATTTCATCATTTCCAGAGCTGTTGTCTTCAAAGAACTGATGTCGTATCGAGGTAGATCATCTGTAGATCTACAGGAAAGTAGGTTAGATGTCAGGCAAGAGGAAGCTGCTAAGGATTTTCTGGTGGAGCTGCCTGTATCACCCGGAGCTCCATGTATTTCTAGCTCTGAGGCGGTGGCTTCTGTTTCAGGAAGCATGGGAGAGATGCTCCGAGTATGTCTGGTATCGGAGCTTGTTCAGAAGAAGCAGTAGAGGTGGTTAGCCATGGTCAGGTACTTCAAAGCTCGAAGAGGACCATCAAACCACTAGCTCAGTGTAATGAAGGGAACATTGTGAACTTTGCCTCTTATTTCTTTGCATGCCCTCTAGACAAGCAAGATCCTTCTAACATTGAAGATGCTACTGGAGTCAAGGAGTGGGATGGTGTCATGAATGAGGAGATAGCTTCCATCAGAAAGAACAAGACTCGTGATATTGTGCCCAAGGTCGAGGACAATGCTACTATGATGTGCAAGTGGTTGTACAAGCTGAAGAAGGAGGCAGATGGAAGCATCGAATGATACAAGGCCCACCTTGTAGCTCGAGAATTCTCTCAATAGTATGAATACAACTATGTGGAGATGTTTAGTCCTGCATCCAAAATGACTTCAGTGAGGGGGGTGATTGCTTTGGGGGCTTGCCAAGGATGGAAGATGTGGCAACTTGATGTAAAAAATTCTTTTCTTTATGGAGAAATTGATAAAGGCATCTTCATGGTTCAGCCACCGGGTTATGTGTCTGAAGATCATCAAGAATACGTCTACAAGCTATAGAAGGCTCTTTGTGTCTTGAAGCAGACACCACAGACATGGTATGGAAAGATGACAGAATACCTCTAGTTTTGGAGTTATTTTGCCTCTAACTCAGAGTTAAGCATGTTCATAAAGAAGAAGGGGGAGCTTCATGTCTTGGTTCTGTTATACGTTGATGACATTGTTGTCACGGGGGTCTCTGAGTAAAAGTAGCTAGGCTCACAACACAGCTAGCTATTCATTTTGAGATGAAGGATTTGGGTGAGCTCCACCACTTCCTTGGACTTAAGGTGGAGAGGAGAAATAGTGGCAAACTTGTTTCCCAAAGAGGCTATGCAGAACGGATCGTTCAGCAGTTCAGCATGCTGTAGGGAAAAGTTGCTCTACTCCACTAGATGTTGGTCTCAAACAGTAATGTAATGAGGGGAGGGTTCTTCCAGATCCCTTGGTATTTCGGGATTTGGTTGGGTGCCTTATATACTTTACGATTACGTGGCCATACATTTCTTATATTGTAGGCCGAGTAAGTCGATATATGGTGGAGCCTCATATGCCTTATCTGGTAGTGGTCAAGAATATCTTGAAGTATGTGAAGACCACTTCTGATATGGGTGTCCTTTATGGGAGTGACACAGGCTTCAACCTGTCCGATTACACAAATGTTGATTATAAGGGAGACTCAGACGAGCGAAAGTCGACGTCTGATTATGTTTTTACATGTGAACCAACAAGTATCTCATGGTGCAGTAAAAAATAAGATTCTGGATTCGTCTATACAACAGAAGCGGAGTATAAGGATTCAGCCTTGGCAGCTTAGGAAGCCATCTGGATCAGGAGGCTAGTATAGGATGTCCAAGAAGAAGTGCGAGGTCCAACTCTGCTTCGCGGTGACAACAAAAGTGCTCTTAAAAAGGTTAACAATCTAGTTTGTCACGCATAGACCAGACATATTGAGATTGGGCATGTCTTCATTCGAGAGAAGTGCTGGAGGGGTCTCTTATGATCGAGCATGTGTGAAGAAAGGACAATATCTTCACAAAACTGCTGTCGATGGGGCCATTTGAATGATTACAGGGACTGATAGGGCTGGTTTCTACTTCTCACTTCAAGGGGGAGTGTTGAATTTTTTAATGTAAAAGTGGCGGTCTGTCTGGGCAGACCGTACAGCTAGATGGTAGCGGTCTGATTCTCAGACCGCATGTTCTGAAGTGGCGACTAGCCAGTTCTGCTAGGGTTTCTACCGTCAGCTTATTCCCAGGTTGTAACCAGCTGGATATATTTGTTATCAGCGGAGTGTTGCAGAATCATATGGATTTCGTCGAGTCCAACTTGTTGCAGACTCTTTTGGAGCTCATGAGATCGGCAATGTCTTGTGCTTTTTGGTCTCGTTCTCTAGTGGAGTAGTTTGGTGGAGACCGCAGAGATCACTGGTTAGTGCGGTCTGGTTCATATATCCGTTGGTTTTGTGTTTGCACTAGGGATTGCTGGAGGTGTGGACTTGGTCACGATTTGTACCAAGTCTGGTTGTGCTCAGTTAGGGAGTTCACATAGGTAGCACAGTTTGCTTTTATATCTGCCGAGTTCCGCAGTTTGCCAACCTGGTTTGTGGTGTAGTCATGGGCTTGAGCTATACAGACCGGAGCAGTGTCCGCAGGATACTGTGGACTGGTTTTTTGTCCATAGAGCCAGCAGTTTTTGCGGACTGGTCCGAGTTCTGGCTTTGATGGTGTTGTTCAAGGCGGTTAGGGTTTTTGTCCAGCCTTATTGGGGCAACAAAGGCGGACTTGTTTCGTGTCCGTGCTGTATGGATACAATTATGCTACCTGCGAGATTGGTGGTGATCCTATCAACTTGGGCGGTGACCATATTCCCCTCTGTGCCTATAAATAGGACCCCCCCCCCCCCTATCACATCATAATTAACGAACTAATGAATAGTAAGTGAGCTCGGGATGTTTTCTACGAACATGTTTTGTTATTCACCCAGTTTGAGAAGTTAACTAGTTTTGCTGTTGCAAATTTTGCCGCTAGCACTGCAAAGCCAGGGACTTAGTTCTGACTTGCATCAGGGATTAGTGCGGGTTCTGCAGAAACAATCAGCGGTTTGCAGTTGGTCGCGGCTTGCGACCAAATGATCTTCTCATTGGAAATCTTTCCTAGTTCAATAAGGCTGTCCGCTTCTGGTGGCTGTCTGTTCAGTTCAACAACAACTGTCTGCGGTTATCTGGCGGCTAGGTGACCTCGCGGTTAGGCAGCTTGCAGATTGCTGACAAAGTCTTCTGCTTGGAATAACCGGGTGTTTGCATGGTTAAGTTGTAGTCTGGAAACTTGAAGGTTTCAACGGACTCCTCAATTCAGTTCGGCAGAGTTGGCGGTTACTAGTTTTATCTGCCCGGATAGTTTTTGTCATGTATATTTTTCCTTCCATCGGGTACATTAGTGAATCATGTCTCGCCATGTATGCCTCGTATTATAAAAAGTTTGATAGTACAAGATTAGCTTGCTCTTCTATTTGCATCTGATTTATTTGACTTGGTTAGGTTGAGTGTTCCTGCAACTTAGTTCCTGTTTTTCGCTAATCACAAATTTTTTACATGGCATCAGAGCGAACAAAGGTTTGAGCAGTGATCAACCTTCAAGTTTGCTTTTTTGCTTCTGGAAGTTAAGTAGAACAGTGTTTATACAATGGAAGGAGGATTCGCACTGGGTCTTAGAATTGAACGCTTAATTTGACCAACTTCAAGAAGTTGAGGTCGTGCGTGGAGATTTACCTTCAAGACGAGGCCCTTTAAGAGGTCGTTTGTGGAGACGACATGCAAGTGGATACTACTGGCACTAGCAATGCTCAATTAGTGAGAGCTTGGAGGAAGACAAATGCTAAGGCGGAGTTTACTCTCAAGCGGGGTATCTCACAAGTGCTTTTTGACCACATCATTGGATGTCAGTCAGCTGTTGAGATATGGACTTCCCTTGATGTGTTGTTCAATAAGAAGAATATAACGTGACTACACTTCTTAGAGAATGAGTTGGCGAGAGCAACTCATGGAGATTTTTCCATTTCTACGTTCTTACTGAAGATTAAGAACATGTGTGATATAATTTCAACATTGGACCATGATTAGACAATTTAAGAGATGAAGCTTTAGAGGCACATAATCCGCAAATTACGGAAGGAATATGCTGTCTTCGCTACTTTTGTTCAAGGCTGGGTCACTCAGCCATCATTTCTTGAGCTAGAGAACCTGCTTGCTTCACAGGAAAGCCTAAAAAGACAGATGGCTGTAGTTACTATCTCTGGAGGAGATAGTGAGGCTCTATTCTCAGAAAAGAAGAACAGGTGGGATAATAAGAATAAGACATTTGCGTGTGATGGCCCTTCTACTTCATATCAGCAAGAGAGGAGTGTTGCTCCTAAGTGGGATTAGAAGAAGAGGGAAGGGCCAAGGTGCTACAGATGCAATCATCCTGGTCACTTCAAGATTGACTGCAAAGTCAAACTTCAGACAGGGCACGCGACAGGTAAAGAAGAATCTGGCTCCACAACTAAGGAAGGAGGATGTGGAAATGCATTTATGACAGGCACGTGTGTCCATGCTTTGTCCGCCATCAAGTTTCCAGATGACTGGATCGTGGAATCAGGGTGCGGTCATCACCTCATAGGGGATGAGTCAAAGTTCTCTTCTTTACAGTCATACTCAGGTAATGACGCTATTACTACCACAGACGATACTGTTCATGAAGTCGAAAAAGAGGGTGTCATCTCTTTGGGCAGTGATAAGGGTCCACTCACCTTGAGGAGTGTTTATCATGTGTCGGGCATGAAGAAGAACCTCTTCTCAGTGACCAACAAGGTGGATGCGGGTTATCACGTTTTGTTCAGCCAGACAAAAGTGAAGTTTCTCCATAATGAGTTAGCGGTGAAGGCTGACGTTACTTATGTTGGGAGAAGAGTAAAGGACTTGTTTGTGTTTTCAACAAGTTCCTATGCTGATCAGATGATGGTTAACGATGACACTACTATCTGGCATGAACTACTGGGACATGTCCGGATGGACAAGTTGAAAGCTATGGAGGTAAGGAGCCATGTGAAAAGCCTACATAGATCGTCATCCTTCGACGACGGTCATGTCTATGCGTGATGTTAATATGGTAAGGCTCATTGTATTTCGTTTGATAAGTCATAGACTAAGTGTGAAGCATCATTAAAATGCATTCATGGTGATTTGATGGGACCGACCATCACCGCCAGTCTTGGAGACAGCAGGTACATGCTTGTCTTGGTTGATGACAATACTAGGTACACATGGGTGTACTTCATGAAGCAGAAGTCAGACACGTTCTAATTATTTGTGGAGTTCAAGAAGCTTATGGTGGGCCGGTTTGTCCTATCAATAAAGAAGTTGAGAGCGGACAACAGAGGTGAGTTCATTTCAAATGAGTTCTCGAACTTCTATAGGAAGCACAAAATCCGGAGATAGCTCACTTGTTATCATGATCCACAACAAAATGGAGTAGCAGAGTGAAAGTTCCATCTTGTAACGGAGAGTTGCACATGTTTACTTCATGCTAAAGGAATTCCTAGGTCCTTCTGGGCAGAAGGGATGGCTTGCGCTGCATATGTCATTCATCAGATGCATCTAAGTCTAATCAATATGAAGTCTCCTTATGAGCTGATGTTTAAGGAGAAGCCCAGTGTTCAATACCTTCGGGTAATTGGGTCGACCTGCTATATACATATCCTAGATAATCTCAGGACTAAGATGGATGCGAAGGCGATGAAGCTTTTCTTCGTGCGATATGACGAGAGGAAGAAGGGATGGTAGTGTACGGAACCTGCCACAAAGAAGTTCATCATTTCCAGGGACATTGTCTTCGACGAACTGATGTCATATATAGGTATCTCATCTATGGAGCTACAAGAAAACAGGTTAGACAGCAACAAGAGGAAGCTGCTAAGGATTTTCTAGTAGAGTTGTCAGTATCACAAGGATCTCTAAGTGTTTATATCTCCTGGGCAGAGGCATCTAGTTCAAGAAGCAGGGAGAGTAATGCTCTGAGTATGCCCGGGATCAGAGCTAGTTCAGAAGAAGCATCATAGGTGGTTAGCCATGGTCAGTTCCTTCGAAGGTCGAAGTGGACCATCAAACAACCAGCTCGGTACATCGAAGGGACCATGGTGAGCTTTATCTCTTGTTTCTTCGCAGGACCTCTAGATGAGCGAGAGCCTTCTAGATTTGAAGACGCCACTAGAGTCAAGGAGTGGGATGGTGCCATGGATGAGGAGATTGCTGCCGTTAAAAAGAACGAGACTTGGGATCTTGTACACAAGTTTGATGGCATTACTCTTGTGACGTGCAAGTGGGTGTACAAACTGAAGAAGAAGGCGGATGAAAGCATAGAGCGATACAAGGTTCGCCTTGTAGCTCGAGGGTTCTCTCAAAAATATGGAGAGTATTATGAGGAGACATTTAGACCTGTAGCCAAAATGACTTCAGTGCGGGTGGTGATTGCTTTGGCGGCTTACCAAGGATGAAAGATGTGGTAGCTTGATGTAAAAAATGCTTTTCTTCATGAAAAATTTGATAAAGACATCTTTAAGATTCTGCCACCGGGTTACGTGACTAAAGATGATCCATGCTACGTCTGTAAGATCCGGAAGGCTCTTTACGGTTTGAAGCCGACACCACGTGCATGGTACGAAAAGATAGCCCAATACCTCAAGTTCTGCAGTTATTTTTCCTCTAACTCAGACTCACGCCTGTTCATAAAGAAGAAGGGGGAGCTTCATGTCTTGGTTATGTTGTTCGTTGAAGACATGGTCATCATGGGGAACTCTGAGGAAGAAGTAGCTAGGCTCAGGGCAGAGCTAGCTATTCATTTTGAGATGAAGGATTTGGGTGAGCTCCACCACTTCATTGAACTTGAGGTGGAGAGGAGAAAGAGTGGCATACTTGTTACCAAAGAGGCTATGCAGAATGGATCGTTCATCGATTCGACATGCAGGAGGGAAAATGTTGTTCGACTCCACTGGATGTGGGTCTCAAACTTTGATGTGATTAGGGGAGGGTTCTTCACCTTGGTGTTCTCGGATCTTGTTGGGAGCCTTATATACTTGACGATTACAAGGCCTGACATTGCTTAAGCAATAGGTCAAGTAAGTCGATATTTGGCGGAGCCTCGGATGCCTCATTTGGTAGTGGCCAAGAATATCTTGAAGTACGTGAAGACCACTTCTGACATGGGTCTCATTTATGGGAGTGACACGGGCTTCAACCTGAATGTTTTCACAGATGTTGATTATTGATCAGACTCAAACGATTGGAAGTTGACGTCTGGTTATGTTTACACATGTGGATCAGCAGGTATCTCGTGGTGCAGCAAAAAGCCAGATTCTATGTCCACCTCTACTACGGAAGCTGGGTACAAGGCTTCAACCTTGGCAGCCTGGGAAGCCATCTGGCTCAAGAGGCTAGTTGAGGTCATCCATGAAGAAGTGTGAGATCCTACTCTGCTTCGCGGTGACAATGAAAGTGCTCTTAAATTGGTTAACAATCCAGTTTGTCACGTGCATACCAAGCATATTGAGATTGAGCATCACTTTATTCAGGAGAAGTGCTGGAGGGGTCTCTTATGGTCGAGCATGTGCGGAGCGAGGAAAATATAACATATATCTTCACAAATCGGCTGTCGAAGGGGCCATTTGAACGGTTACGGGGACTGCTAGGGCTGGTTTCAACTTCTCACTTTAAGGGGGAGTGTTGAAATTTTTGAAGTGAAAGTGGCGGTCTGACCTGGCATAGCGCGCAGCTAGATGGTAGTTGTCTACTTCTCAGACGGCACGATCTGAAGTGGGGACTAGCCAGTTTGACTAGTGTTTCTGCAGTATGCATGTTCTCAGGTTGTAACTGGGCGGATAGATATGTTATTCGCGGGGTATTGCAGACTTATATGCAGTTCGTCGAGTCCGGCTTGTTGCAGAATCTTTTGGAGCTCGCAGGATCGGCATTGTGTTAAGCTTTTTGACCTTGTTCTCTGGTGGAGCTGTTTGGTGGAGACCGCAGAGATTGTTGGTTAGTGTGGCTGGTTCGTGTATCCGCTGGTGTTGTGTTCACACCTGGGATTGCTGAAGGTGTGGACTTAGTCATGATTTGTACCAAGTATGGTTGTGCTCTGTCCGGGAGTTCGCACGGGTAGCGTATACTGCTTCTCTATCCTCCAAGTCTGGCAGCTTGACAGCCTGGATTGTTCTCTAGTCGCGGGCTCGAAGTGTTCGGACTCGAGAAGTGTCCGCAGGGTGCTGCGGATTGGTTATTGTGTCCGCAGAGTCTGCCGGTGTGGCGGACTAGTCCAGGTTCTGGCCTTGACGGTGGTGTTCAAGGCAGATAGGGTTTCTGTCCGGCCTTATCGTGGCGACAAAGGCGGACTTGTTTCGTGTCCGCTGTGCGCGGTACAATTATGTTAGCTGCGAGATGGGTGGTGATCCTATCAGTTTGGGCGGTGACCATACTTCTCTCCATGCTTGTAAATAGGACCCCCTGTCACATCATAATCAAAGAACTAATGAACAGTAAGTGAGCTCGAGTTGTTTGTAGTGGACAGGTTTTGTATCCGCCCAGTTCGAGAAGTTAACCGATTTTGGTGTTGAATATTATGCAGCTAGCTCTGAGAAGACAGGGACATGGTTCAGACTTGTGTCAGGCATCAGTGCGGGTTCTGTGGATACAATCAGCGGTTTGCAGTAGGTCCTGACTTGCAACCAGAAGGTATTCTCATTGGAAATCTTTTTCGGTTCAATAAGGTTATCTGCTTCTAGCAGTCTGTTTGTTCAGTTCAGCAGCTGTTGTTCCTGATTATCTGGCAGCAAAGCGAGCTCTCGGTTAGGCAGCCAGCAAATTGCAGACATAGTTCTTCATCTTGGAATAACGGGGTGTCCGCACTGTTAAGTTGCATTTTGGTGACTTGACTGTTTCAGCGGACTCCTTAATTCAGTTTGGCAGAGTTGGTGATTACTGGTTCTATCTGCCCGGATAGTTTTTGCTTTGTGTGTTTTTTTGTTTCCATCACGTACATTAGTGAATCATGTCTAGCCATGTATATCTTGCATTGTTAAAAAGTTTGATAGTACAAGATTTGCTTTCTCTTCTATTTGCATCTGATTTATTTGACTTGATTTTGTTGAGTGGTCCTACGACCTGGTTCTCCTCTTCCACTTATCACATTTTTTTTACATTCTCTGCTCACCTCATCTACAGATGGAATGCAGTATGTTTTATTCAAATTTGTCCGTAACAATACTTCTTCATACAAGTCCCAAATTTGACATTTTCATAAATAGAAAAATACTCATACTTAAAAACCTTAAATGAGGTGAGCAGATTGATTCATTACCGACTATATTTAAAATAATCATACACCTTAAAACATTAATTTGACATCATCAGATTAATATGTTCACATTTAGGATTACTCATCTTATCCTAATTTTTATAGATGAGGTGATCTGTGGGGATATTGTCATGTGGTGAGTAGTGGGGGCCGATGCCAGATACCGACGAAGATCTAGGCTCTGTTTGGCACAGTGGTGGAGGTCGTAAACGGGATGCTTAAATCATCATTTGTTAAGGATCACCTAACAAAAACCATCCCTTTGAACATAAAAGTGGACAAAGCTCATAAGGTGGGCATTAATGAATGAAAATTTGACCCCCATGTTCATGATTGCCACCACTGTGCCAAATGAAGCCCTATTCTTATTCCAATACAAGTTTCAATTTGTGGAAATTTTCTTTGTTGATTTTTTTAAAATATGACGATTGTTAAACGCAACCCGTTATTGGCTAGTCGCACCACAAAATCTCATAACGTTTTCACATCTTTTCGAAATATGTCATGTACATGTAATTTTAGGAATGGTGATCAACACAAACTTGTAGATCTGCAACTTTCGTGTTGATCACTTTTCCTAAAAATGCATGTATAAGGCGTATTTTGTAAATATGCCCAGGTTATGCGCCTTTCAGAAATATGTCTTTTATATGCAATTTCAGGAAAAGTGTTCAACACGAAAGTTGTAGATCTCATTGATATTTACAACTTTCGTGTTGAACACTTTTCCTGAAATTGCATGTACAAGGTGTATTTCGAAAAGATACGAAAAATGCGGAGTTTTTTGTGTGCGAATAGCCAATAATGGGTTGCTGTTAACAATCGCCTAAAATATTCATACGCCTTAAAAACACTTCATTTGACATCTTCTAATTAATCTGTCCATATTTAGCATTACTCTCCCCCCTCCATCTCCTCTTTATTTGTCCACATCATTATTACTTTTTATTTTCCAGTGAGTGGGAAATATAAATGAATTATTTAACTACCATTTGGCATGCAAATGAAGAGAGCCCAAGCTTAAGCTCAAACTAATTACGACGATAAGCACACATTTGGCTTGCAATATTTTAAGTTGAGAAAGAAACAAACATAAATGAAAATCTTATGTTGAAACTGTTAGTGCTTGAGAGGGAGGGGGTTCTAATAGAGTTCGTCACATGGCGGAGCTCCTTAGAACCCATAATCCCACGCTAGTCTTTATTTCAGAGACTAGACTTTCTTGTGTTAAGGCGGATCTTTTGAAAATATTGTGACAGTTGGATGGAGTATCTATTGTAGCTTGGGGTATACAATCCCGTATTCGATGAGCGGGTTCCCCTCCAGGATCAGTGCTTTGCGAGATCTTCAGGAGCGAAGTGCTCAAGAAGCGATCCCCCCCCAGCATTCGCTGAGCTGACCACGCGAGTCGGGATCTTGGCATCGTGTGAGGTGAGTTCACTCGACGCCTTCGGCTTTTGGCGTTGAGTGAGGCGAAATCACTCGACACCTTCCTCCTTTGGCGTTGAGTCAGCCGAGCTAACTAGACGCCTTCCGCCTTTGGCATTGAGTGAGGTGAGTTATATTGACGCCTTCTGCCTAAGGTGTTGAGTTAGGCGAGTGGGATCGGCAAGAGCCAGACCAACCAAATTAGGCAGTCCAAGTCCTAGGAGAGTCGGAAGGGAGGCGAGAGCTCGACAGCATCGCCGACTCGCCCAGGTGAGGTGGGATGGAAGTGGGGCGAGTTGGTGCAAGTGGGCTCGCACTCGCCCCAAGCTCTCGGTAGTAGCAGGCGATTGGGACAGGTCGGGCCTGCACCCGCCTAGGGCCAGAAGAAGGTGGCGAGTGCCAGTCCCATCGAGCAATCGCTGCCCCATGCGAGTGGAGGTTTTTGGGGGCCACTCGCCCAATGATTTATGTTGTATTTTTACTGTTTCACCCCCGCTAGCATGCCCATATCCTTTTAGAACAGCGGAGTTACGCTATTGGCAGGCCGAACTGGATTGCATATAGCCGTTCCAAGTAGCGGAGGTAAGCTATTTGCAGACCAAGTTCAAAAAATATAAATAGACCCAAGGGGGTACCTCAGAAGGCAAGCTCTCAAGAATTCTAATCTTCTTTCTCTCTGATCTTCTAGTGCTTTCTGACGTGCTCTTAGCTCAGCACAGGCTAAAGAGGGGAAGCACTCTAAGATCTTCCAGGAATGTGGTGGGACCACCGTGTTGGAGCCTTGGGTCTGGTTCTGGTTCTAAGTTTTTGGTCGTTCGGACTCCATAGATGCCGAATTCCGATTTCAACATTTTGGTGCGGAGAAAGTGGATAGTGATCAGCACCAAAAATCTTTTGTGTGCTCGATGGCTGAACTTGAAGGATGAGTTTCGGGAAGGGCCGACTCTCCACCTCCCCCTCCACTCGCCACCCTCGAGATGTTCGAGGATTTCAGGCAGGAGGTGCATAGCCTCATCATGTTTGCACTTGGCACGCGCGCCGAGTGCTCGACGCCGTCGGACCCATTTGTCGCAGCCCCAAACCTGGGAAAGAACGCCCCCGATAGGCAACCTGAGAAGGAGGTAGTAGAAGATGAAAGGGAGCGAGATCTGTCGGGGTGAGTTCTGTTCCCCGGCTCGGCAAGGGCATGCCGGTCTGGCGAAGCGGAGGCGCGAGATCACCCAGCTCACCTGACAGTGGGTGACAGGTGATGCGTGTAATACGGCAAGCGCACCGGTCGCACAAGTAATAAAGTTTTGGGAGTAAATCCCCAAGTGTCGGTCTCTTGAGGAATGCAATTAGCGTAGAATGGCAACAGTAATGAGAATATCGTTATGAGAGTTAAAAATAGAACAAAAAGAAAATAGCGGACTCGGGAGATTGTGGATGTTTGATCTACTGAACTAGTAAAAGCTATGCGGGTCGACGACACCGCTTCACAAGATGAAATGGGTTTGTCGGCCGCTATGTCGAACTTCAGTTGGGCGAGTGGAAGGGAAACTAATGGATTGCAGCGTTCTTGTGTGGATTGCAATCGGACAAGGCACATGAATGAAGTGGATGTGGGGTGAGTGAGGCGCATTCACAGACAGAACTCACAAGCATAAGAAGAAACTAACATTCCATTAACTAGAAAGTAAACTTGATATTCAGGGATGGAAATGTTCATTACACTGCTCAAAACATTCATAACACAGAGGAAGGGGAAGAGGAGTAAACCAAAAGAGAATGAAGATCCACCGCGGGTCGTGGTCGGAGTAGCGAGTTGTCAATCCGCTTCCGGGCTCAGTCCAAGGAGGCTTCCGGTACCAACGATCTATCACCTCGAAGGCCTTTAAGTCAGTTCTCTAGGTTATCTACTTCACCAACTCTGCAGGAAAGCTTGGAGTTGAAGTCACCAATGGCCGAGGGCTTCGCCGGGGTGTTGAAAAGCTTCAGAGTAAGTGGAAATGGCTTCCCGATGAAGGTGGAAGTGATGGAGCAGCTGGAGAGGTGAAAAGGGGATTCCCGCGCACTCTCCGATCGCAGCAAATGGCAGGCGTTGACCTAAAACGCGGAGCAGGGCCTTTTATACGGAGGCAGCAGAAGCAGTGCGCACGCTCAGTGGCGCACGACCAGTGGTCGTGCGCACTGTAGGTCGATGATCGTGCGGCATTTCCAAATAAACCTGCAACCTGGACAAGAAGCATCAGCATATACGCGCTCGAGCAGTGGCGCACGACCATTGGTCGTGCGCACTATGGCCAGTGCTCGTGCGATTACCGAGACAGGGTTATGAAAAAGGGGGTGTAAAGCGCACGAACGGTGGCGCACGACCAGTGGTCGTGCGCAGTAAGTCCAGTGGTCGTGCGCTTTCCCAGGCTGATTCAGTTGAAAACGTAGAGTAGTGCGCACGATCGGGGGTGCACGACCAGTGGTCGTGCGCATTAGATCCCCGGATCGTGCGCAGTATTCCTGTTTTACAATCATCCTGGAACACGCACACGACCCCTGTACCAGCAGAAGGGGAAGAAAGGCCACCAGAACGTGCACACCACATCCCCGAGATAGGGCTAGAGAATAACAACAGAATGGATACACAGAAAGCACACAGAAGCGGGCCTACAGTGCACTTAATCGTGAAATAGGTACATAAACACCAATAAGCAATAAAGGCTCTTAAGTGTAGTGCAAAGGCGATAAAACTAGCCCAGATGAGTCCAAAAATCAGTGTAAAATGTGGACTCATCACACCCCCAGACTTAACCATTTGCACGTCCCGAGCAAATCATCACTCCATGAACTCGAAGATAGCTAACTGGCTCAGAAATTTCAAAAAGAAGTAAGACGAGAAATCAAAAATATCATGAGTATAGAAGATATAATAGAAAACTTTTTAATTATACAACGTAGTTTAAACTATTCCACGGACGTAAATAGATATTGTAATTGCTAAAAATTAGAATTCTGGAGAATCGTGCGATCATGTGCAGGAAGAAAGTAGGCAGGCCACTAAGGTGAGCATTGCCAAAGTCCGGGACTCAGGATCACCTCCAAAGGAATCCACCAATGTCGGGGACCATACACTTGCACGTTTACACTCTCTCCATGGCACGGGTTAGACTCAAGTGTGAGTCAGTAGGACTTGTAGGAGGAAATGGGGCTTAGGCAACGGCTTGGTGGTCAAGGATAAACAGGAAGGCTCTATGCAACCAAAGCGAGCGAAAACAACCCAAACCAAAACAGCCACTTAGAAAAGAATGGGGCACACGCCGACAGACATAGCTTGAAATCCGGGTGTGAACACGGCTGAACCCGACCAAATTCAATAAAGAGGATGGGGATCGAAATCTCAAAGCAATTCTTTCACATAAATATTTGTTTTTTTCTTCGATTGCGCGAATCAGCTTTTTATTTTCATAAATTGTTGTCTTCTTTTCTGCGCTAGCAATCCCCAAACGAAGCAATCAAAACGGGAATAAAATCAGCACCACCAAAACAATGTCCACTAATCACAACCTCGGCAAAACAGGAATCACAAATTAGCTCAAGCATTTGATTGCGAAGGTGGGTTTAGCTTCATGCCTTGGTGAAAGTGAGTGGAGCTGGATCAAAGGAAGGGTAGGCACAAATTTGGCATGCAATGGTTAACAGGTAGGAAGGGCTAAACAAGGCTCAAACTAGCCAAAAAGAAGGCCTACGTCATGCTCACGCTTAACTAACCGTGCACCAATGCTTCGAGAGTAGCTTAGGGCAAGTTCTTAGCCACCGAGAAAGATGATACTTCCCCCCGACTCGAGCAATACGAGTCTAGTGGCGGCTACACAGATTCCTACACTATCGTTTGATTATCCCAGATTCAGATTTTGAGCAGTACAAATAATATTGACGGGAGCAGAAAAGAATAATTCTACGAGCATAAAGAAAAATTAGTTCTATCCTAACTCTACACAAACCATGAGTATTCGATTAGGTGCACTGCATGAGTTTCGAACGACTCAATCCTGAAATCCTAAGCCAGTACCACAATTTTAAAGTTTACACAAAAGCAATAAATTTAACTCGGTATGTGTGCGTGGGTAAGAGCGCACTCGTGTGGGTGATTCAGTGTGTGCAACCAAAAAGAAACAAGAAATAAGTAAGTAAGAAACTGGAATGCAACAGAAGGTGCGGTGGAGTGACCACAGGCAAACTACCCCCCCCCCCCCAGACTTAAAGTTGACAACGAAAAAAAAATAAACATTCCAACTAGGAGAAATAGCTAGGGTAGGAAGTACCTATGCTCAAAATTGAGCATACCAGTCGGGCAATGAGATGTCCAAGTGCGGCCAAGTTGTCGCGCCTCAAATATTCCTGCACCTGCGATTAAAGGATGCCAGCCAAACAAAAGCTGGACACAAATATATATATGAAGAAATAAACCGAAATCAAAACACAGCATAGGACCGAACGGTCCAACTTGGGTTGTCTCCCGAAAGCCCTTTTGATTACTACCTGTATTAGCAGTTCAAATAGAGAGTTTTTGGCAGTAGCAAAAGGAAACAAAATTAAAAATAGAGTAGCCAGCATTCAACAAGTAGCAAGAAAGAAGATGGCACAATCAGCTATACGCAGATTTATGGTAAGTCTCTCCGGTGGGATGCGAGAGAATAGCAGAGTGGCTTTTTGCATTCGGGGTAGGCATTGTCTTATTACTGCGAGTGCACTCTTTCACGAGCCGGAAGGCAGCGTAGCGCTCTTCGCGTAAACGCTTGGCCTCTTTCAGTTTCTCCACCGTGGGAGACCTCCAATGAAGGTAGGCTGTGGGGTTTGCTTGTATCGTGGTTGGTGGCGGCCTATCCGGCACCGTGATGGCAACCGGATCTGCCCAAGTCACAGATCGTTTAACAGAATTATACAAATTATTGTCCAGGGATTTCTCCCGAATAAAACTTAGTTCGCCATGCTTAACAACAGAGTTGGCTGGCAGTAGAAAGACAGTAGTGGCTTTGGTGCAATTGATCCCTTTGTGGACTAGTAGTTTCTGCTTCTCATCGACTTTCAGAGGAAGTCCGTTCTTTGGCGTCTTCTCCAGATGTGCTTCCAATGCGGGGGAACCTGAATCCAGCTTGACATCTGTGACACTCAGAGAAATGTTAGTTGGGATGGAAGAAAAATGTATGGATGTTTTATCGAGGGTGGACTCTTCGTTTGGCCAAGTGACACGGCCTTTGGAAAAGTCGAGGGATGCGCCACTGGCTGTTAGGAATGGGACTCCTAATATAGGAATGGAGTTATTGTCCTGTGGTCCCAAAACCTGAAAGTCAGTGGTGATACTGTTGTCGTTAACCTCGATATCAATGTCCCGCACACCGCCCTCCGTGTCAACCAGATTGCCATTAGCTAAGATAAGTGATTTCCAATGTTCCATGTCAACTTGTAACTGCATCTTTGCAGCATCTTGCAAAGTGAGTATGTTACTGGACGCCCCGGAATCGCATAATGCTGGAGTGTCGATGTTATTGATTTTACAATTAATGACAAGTTCGTTGAGGTTTCCCGAAGTGTCCTCCCCAAGGCACTTTCCTTGTTCATGGGGGTTCTTTTCAGTGTTGCTCGGTAAGGTGCCTTGGGTGCGCTCGGAAACCACTTGAACCAATTGGCCAAATTGTGCCTCCAATTTGCGCATCGAGGCGGCCTGATTTGTCATGTTGGTCTGGGAAATCTCAACAAACTTCTCGAACATTTCTTCCAAAGAATTTTTCTTAACTATGGGGGGCCCTTGGGAATAATTCGGTTGAGGCGGCCGCGGTTGGCTACCGGAAGCATATGCATCGTTTTGATGCTGCCCCGGTTGCCATCTTTGGCCAGATGTGTTAGGATTCCATGAAAAGTTGGGGTGATTTCTCACCTCCGGGTTGTAAGTATTCCCGTATGGCACTCCCCTGTTTTGATTGGCAACAAAATTAACAGATTCATTCAAAAACAAAGATTCATCTTATACCTCAACTCCTGAGCATTCGAAGCTGTGATGATCAGTGCTTCCGCACCCTTGACATGAGATTTCCATCACTGGGGTGGCAGGAGCAGGCTTGGGGATATCCAAGGCAAACACTCCACTGGTGCTTCGTGGGATGTTTCTTCCCGCGGTCCAGTACGCACTGTGAGTTGCGGTGTCTTGTAGGACTTTCAGAGCATCATATGGAGTAAGATTCATGATGGTTCCTCCGGAGGCAGCATCGATCATGGCTCGGTGGTGGGGATCAATAGCAAAGTAGAAACTTTCGACGAGATTCCACATTTGGAATCCATGATTAGGGCACTTCCTCAGCAGCTCATTAAAACGCTCCCAAACTTCGGCTAAGCTTTCTTGATCGGCTTGCCGGAAGTTGGCTATTGCGCGCCTCAAGCTCACGATCCGATCCACCGGATGGAACTTAGCTAGAAATTTGGTAGTCAAATCCTCCAAGTGGGGGCTGTTCCAGGTGGAAGGGAGTGAAGCCATGTCTTGGCTTTGTCTCTTAATGAAAAAGGGAAGAGACGGAGCTTGACTGTTTCATCTGGGATTCCAGCATAGCGGAACGTGGCGCAAATCTCGAAGAATTCTGTAAGGTGAAGATGGGCATCTTCAGTGGCCATTCCGGAGAACTGAGCGTTGTTCCGAATAATATTCAGAATAGCTGGTTTAATCTTGAACTGAGGATTTGTAATAGCAGGTCCGAAACCGGGGTATATACTCCCAACAGTGGGTGTAGTATAATCCCTCATGGTGCGGACCTGGGGAGGATTCACTTCATTTTCGTCGTCATGAGGTAGCCCTCCAACTCGGTTGCCTGCATCAATATTCAGCTGGTCTCCCATTGGGACAAAATTGATGGCTTTGGCGCGTCTTCATGCTAAGAGAGGACGTTCGATCTCTGGGTCGTAGGTGACAAAATCTCTTGTAGCTCGACCTTGTATTCACTGTGGCAAACACTACACACTAGAAGAAACAGCAGTCAAAACAAAACAATACTAACTCTGATAACAATATTGGAAGTCATCCGAAGTCGCTCTACAGTTGCAGTCCCCGGCAACGACCCCAAAAACTTGATGCGTGTAATACGGCAAGCGCACTGGTCGCACAAGTAATAAAGTTTTGGGAGTAAATCCCCAAGTGTCGGTCTCTTGAGGAATGCAATTAGCGTAGAACGGCAACAGTAATGAGAATATCATTATGTGAGTTAAAAATAGAACAAAAATAAAATAGCGGACTCGGGAGATTGTGGATGTTTGATCTACTGAACTAGTAAAAGCTATGCGGGTCGACGGCACTGCTTCGCAAGATGAAATGGGTTTGTCGGCCACTATGCCGAACTTCATTTGGGCGAGTGGAAGGGAAACTAATGGATTGCAGCGTTCTTGTGTGGATTGCAATCGGACAAGGCACAGGAATGAAGTGGATGTGGGGTGAGTGAGGTGCATTCACAGACAGAACTCACAAGCATAAGAAGAAACTAACATTCCATTAACTAGAAAGTAAACTTGATATTCAGGGATGGAAATGTTCATTACACTGCTCAAAATATTCATAACACAGAGGAAGTGGAAGAGGAGTAAACCAAAAGAGAATGAAGATCCACCGCGGGTCGTGGCCGGAGAAGCGAGTTGTCAATCCGCTTCCGGGCTCAGTCCAAGGAGGCTTCCAGTACCAACGATCTGTCACCTCGAAGGCCTTTAAGTCTGTTCTCTAGGTTATCTACTTCACCAACTCTGCAGGAAAGCTTGGAGTTGAAGTCACCAATGGCCGAGGGCTTCGCCGGGGTGTTGAAAAGCTTCAGAGTAAGTGGAAATGGCTTCCCGACGAAGGTGGAAGTGATGGAGCAGCTGGAGAGGTGAAAAGGGGATTCCCGCTCACTCTCCGATCGCAGCAAATGGCAGGCGTTGAACTAAAACGGGGAGCAGGGCCTTTTATACGGAGGCAGCAGAAGCAGTGCGCACGCTCAGTGGCGCATGACCAGTGGTCGTGCGCACTGTAGGTTGATGATCGTGCGGCTTTTCCGAATAAACCTGCAACCTGGACAAGAAGCATCAGCATATACGCGCACGAGCAGTGGCGCACGACTAGTGGTCGTGCGCATTATGGCCAGTGCTCGTGCGATTACCGAGACATGGTTATGAAAAAGGGGGTGTAATGCGCACGAACGGTGGCGCACGACCAGTGGTCGTGCGCAGTAATTCCAGTGGTCGTGCGCTTCCCCAGGCTGATTCAGTTGAAAACGTAGAGTAGTGCGCACGATCGGGGGTGCACGACCAGTGGTCGTGCGCATTAGATCCCCTGATCATGCGCAGTATTCCTGTTTCACAATCATCCCGGAACACGCACACGACCCCTGTACCAGCAGAAGGGGCAGAAAGGCCACCAGAACGTGCACACCACATCCCCGAGATAGGGCTAGAGAATAACAACAGAATGGAAACACAGAAAGCACACAGAAGCGGGCCTACAGTGCACTTAATCGTGAAATAGGTACATAAACACCAAAAAGCAATAAAGGCTCTCAAGTGTAGTGCAAAGGCGATAAAACTAGACCGGATGAGTCCAAAAATCAGTGTAAAATGTGGACTCATCAACAGGCCCTTTAGCGAGTTGGTCTCATCTGCCCCAATTCCAGAAGGGTTTCGCGAGCTGAAGATGTCCTACTACACCAGGAAGGACGATCTGGTTCAACACATATAGTGGTTTAAGGATGTTGGATCAATCCAATAGATGTCAGATGTGTTAAAGTGCAGGCTCTTCGCCATCACTGCCAAGGAGAAGACAAGTGATTGGTTCCACCAGTTGCTAGCCAGCTCCATCTACTATTTTGAGGACCTATGTCGGGGGTTAATTCTGAGGTTCACCACTTCTAAGAAGAGGAAGAAAGAGTTTGAGTCTCAGTTCCACATTAAGCAGCGGGTGAACGAGACCCTAAGGAGCTACGTGGACCGGTTCCAAGAGGAGGTCCTCCAGGTCCAGGAGATGTCAGGACAAACCATGATAATGGCCTTCACCCTAGGGCTGCAGCTGTGATTCATCAGGATGGAACTGAAGAGGGTGTCGCCTGTAACGTCCCGATTCACACTAGGCCCCTCGTGCGTATTTTTGGGTCAGGAGAGTTGACTTGTGTTCAAGGGGAGTACTGTCAACTGTGCTGCACCTGTAGATAAGGGGAGAAATCAGTTAAGCATAGGACACGGGTAGAGACATGGGCGTTTCCCTACCCATGTGGGAGAGCCATGCTCTCGAGTCGACGACTCGAGTGTGTCCAGAGAAGGACACGGGTAGTGACACGGGCATGTCACTACCCGTGTGAAGTGACATGGGTAGAGACACGGGCGTGTCCCTACCCGTGTGTGTGTCGAGATCGACGAAACTAGTCGAGATCGACGAAGTGTATCTTGTGCAGTGACACGGGTAGAGACACGGGCGTGTCCCTACCTGTGTGTGTCGAGTTGAACTCGACGAAGCGTGTCGAGTATTGAACCGACATTAAAACCGTCGTTGACGCTTCGCCCGAAGCAGGACACGGGTAAGGACATGGGCGTGTCCCTACCCGTGTCACTTTTTATATAAAAGGGGAAGTGAAAACCCTAGCGGTTTTCATGCTCATTTCATCCCCTATTTTCTGAGAGAAACTCCAGTTGAGAGAAGGAAGTTGCTGGAGAAAGTCTTGGAGGAGAAGATGCCGCCGCGAAGAGTTACGAGATCCATGGCCGGAAATGGTGGAAACACCGAAAATGAAGTGAGCTTCATCCTCTTTCCCTTGGTGCTAGATCTGTAGATATCTAGGTGAGATGTCAACTCAAAAGAGTCTAGACATGTGAGATGGTGATTTCTCTAGGAAGAGGCCGTTCTAGCTCTTGTGCTCTAAGGCTAGTTGTGTCTTCAACCTCTACAACCTTCTATGTAGAGATGGTGGATGGTTTCGTGAAGAGTCATCGCCTCATGATGGTGAATAAGGGAGGAGGAATTTCTGATGTGATTTTGGAAGATCGACTTGAGGAGGAAGATGAACCGATGCCGTACATTCCTCTTTAAGGTGGGTGCAGACTCTGTGTTCTGCGCACAGCTATCTTCGTGGCCATTTTCAGGTGTGATATGGAAAGATTTGGGCTTTCTACTAAACACAAAAGTTGAAGCCCTTGAAAATACCTTTCCAACGAGTGGCTGCACGACTTCAGGAAACGTATGTAGCCATAGGAAAGTCTGAACGAAAATGGTGTCCAATAAATCCTGCATGCAGAAATTGTGTTATGTACGCAGCGGACTTCAAGGCTGATTTCAAGTATGATACTCTTGAATCTGGGTTCTGGTCTGAATATGAAAGTTGTAACCCATGGAAAGACCTTTCCATCGAGGGGTTACAAGTCTTCACCAGATTCCTGTTGCTTCGGGAATCTCCGTACGAATTTGCTATCCAGATTTATTTTGCAATTAAATTCTGGGTTTTTATATAATATGGATTTTGATTCAAAGGAATCAATGAAGCAAATTAACTCGAGGCTTGGGTGAACTCTTTTATGTTAACCACCATTATGCTATGAATAATGAAGTTTATTAATTAGATTTCATATAACTGAATTGTGAAGCAAGCTTACTTAAACGAAATGATTTGTTAGAAACTGGTAGACTATTATATATGCGCATTATGTTATATTATGTTGAAATCATTTGGAATGACATATAGAAGGATAAAGTATGTCCATGAGAATGTTTGATGGTGGAATGAAATTTAGTAGTCCAATACTTAGAGCATAGTCTCCCTATGGGTAGTATTGTGGAAGGATGTAAGTGCGGTGTTGACCGTCACTAGTTGGGTTAGTGTTGAGATGAGGTATAGATGGATGGTTGGGCTTGATCCTTGTGCTTTCTCTGAGGCTCCTTCCATGCCACGGTGATGTGGAATTGCATGCGGTGTGAGTCGACATGCGGTGTCGTAATCCTGGGTTAGGGATAGTGTGGCAGGTCTACGGGCTCGCCATTCATCACACCGACGGGAGTTGACAGTTAGACTTTGGGCGGTTGGGCTGTGTCCTCGGTGTTCACGTCCCGGGGCCCCTTCCGTGCCAAGTGTATAGTTGGGTTGTGTCCTCGTGCTTACTTCCAAGGACCCTTTTGGGTCACACCAGGCCAGTTCAGGCTGTGTTCTCGGTGCACATCTACCCGAGACCCCGCTGGGCCATACTACACATGGGCTCCGCTGTTGTGTTCTTAGCATTGAGGCATACAAAGGCCTAGGTGAAGTAGTGTGGATACCCGCCTAGTAGTAGAGATGCCCTCTCTACTGTCACCGCATGGCCACGGCGGTTGATGCCTAAGAGGTTAGCTACCTGCTCGAATAGTGGGAACTATACTCTATGTCGACATAGCAGTTGCATGTGTGTGAGCATGGGTGAGTCATTGTATAGCATACATTTCATGACATTTCATTGCACAACAAGATCCTCATCGTATATGTTTGTATGGGCACTCCTATACGATGAGTTACATTATGTAACACGATCCTTAACTTATAATCTTGTATGAGCATCCTTATATGTTAAGTTTTTTTCCTGTTGTAGTTACTTGTACTTGATGATTGATATATCTCTTGTAAAACTGTTAGTTTATAATACTGTTAATCATGTTATACCATTACCACCTACTTGTACCTGTTTATACTATTTATTATACCTTGTACCATTGTTCCTTTCTCCGCCCGGTGTCGAGGAGTCGCCGCGGGAGCGGATGTGAAGCCACTTAGTCTTTTTGACTAACGGTTGCTACGTCTTCCTTTTTAGGAGGTCACCCCGTAGGTAGAGCAGTCGCAGATTATGCAGCAGGATAGCCAGGCTAGGATGACAGGTCCTGAAGTGACGGTGCCATCGCAACCATCGGTTATCGATGTGTGTTTTGTTGAGCGACTCTGATGTAGCCCTTTTGGGAAGATACTAGTTGTACTCTGATATATTGTAGAAGCATGTTTTAGCTTCTCTTTTTTGATGTACTTTGGACATATATACTTTGTGTGGATTTGACTTCTTCTTATTATATTTTGGTTGGGTTGGCATATATATAAATTGATATTTCTTGTAGCCAGCAGAATAGGCGTCTTGTGGTACAGGTTAGTCTGTGTGCTAATGCTACCGTAAGGCGGCTGTTCTGGGCATAAGACCCCCTTCGTGTCGTGTTTTGGGATCCGGGAGGGGGGGTCTTACAAATGGTATCAGTTTGCCACGATCCACAACTAAAGAAGTCATTCAACAATGGTACCACCCCCGTTCGATTAGTCAGTTTGGGGACAACCTGACTTAGCGGAAGCAGTGGTGTGCCCATATGTAATTCACACTAAGTATGTCCAACTTTGACCCTAAGATTAGCCAACCTGGCCATATATTTTATATTTTATGTGTAGATTCCAGCGCTCGCTGAGCCTATGGGGGCACTCCTACGCCTTCCAAACCCACTCAGTTTCAACAATCCGAGTTGGGGCAGACACTAACAGCCATCCTGGATGCCTTTAGGGCGCAGCTGCCTCCGGTTCAACAACAGGCTTTAGGCTCTAACTGACTCAGCACCTTTCGGGCTCTCTCCCCTCCTGCCTACCTCGGGACGAAGTCGGTCGTATGCATGGAGGAATGGCTTGACACGGTGCAAGAGCTATTGGCGGGGATCCGTTGCCGGACCAATATGGTTGTATCGTTGGCGGAGTTCGTCTTGGATCTACATGCTAAGAGGTGGTGGAAGTCACTCATGGGCTCCACGTTCCAAGGACGAGTGTATACCGAGATAAGTTGGAGTGTGTTCTCGGGTGTCTTCTTAGAGCACTTCATTCCTACATTGGCTCGAGATGAGCTCGAGTAGAGGTTTCTACTACTGAAGCAGGGATCAAAATCGGTTACGAAATACCAGCGAGACTTCCAGCATCTCGCAAGGTTCGCAGACTCATATGACCTGGATGATAGAGTGAAAGAGCAACTAGATCTGATATACTCTAGAGGGGGGTGAATAGAGTATATGGTGCTTTAATACTTTTGCAAACTTTTACAACAATTGTTGTAATATGTGTGAGCAGGGAAGCAGAAATAACTCTAATCACAGTACTAAGATATGCAAAAACTAAGCGCAGAAAAATCAAGACCAGAAACAAAAAGAAAGCAAGCCAAAACCAGATGACACAAGGGAATATAGTGGTTCCCCAAACTTGGGTACATCCACTCTTCTACCACCCTAGGTAGGAATCCACTGCAGGATGAGTTGATCAGGTGTCCTGGGCACCAATGAGCTTTTGATAAGGTGCTCAAAAACCAAAGCAGATTTTTTGATCAGGTGTCTTGCCACCAATGAGCTTTTGACAAGGTGCTCAAAAACCAGATTCAAACTTTTGAAGGGAGTTTGAAAAACCCTTTACAGTGTGGGGGTGAGAGAGTGATGGCAGTCTTCTCTTTCTCAACCAACTAAGAAGACTATGTGGATTGATGTCAAAGCTCCCCCTGAGTCCTTGAGATCTTCAGGAAGAAGAGCTTTGCTGAGGGTGATAGGCCTTCAAAGATAGAACTCCAGCAATAGATGGTTTCAGCAAGCTGAAATGTTGAGTGTCTGGAGTCTTGAAATGATGGTGGCCTTGAACACTTTGAGAGCTAAACAAATCTAAAGAATTTTTGAAAGCTTGATCTCTTTGATGAGTGTTCTTCAGAATTCTTTTTGACAGAAGATTTTTTAGTATATTTCAGTATTCCATATTGTGTGTGTCCTTTCTTCTGGTCTCTAGATTCAAAAACATTCTATCATTTATTCTCTGTTCCAGAATAGAATATCATTCTCTGTCAAGGATAGTCGTTGGTCTGTATTGATTGCATCCTTAATTGCAAAAACTCTTCTGGAGGAAAGTCCACAGAATTATTCCTTGAAAAATCCCTTGAAACTTGATCCAGAAGTAAATGAAAACAGCTAGCAAATCTCTGGATTAATTGCAGAATAACTCCTGACTGATTTGAATTTGAATTCTGGAAGTTATTTGAAATCGTCGAACTGAGCTCTGCTATCGTCGAGCTGAGCTCAGCGAACTGGAAAACTCAAGCAGCAAAATAATCGTCGATCTGAGCTCAAAGATCGTCGAACTGAGCTCAGAGATAAAGATCCAATTCAGAGTCAAAATCGTCGACCTGAGCTCACAGATCGTCAAATGGAGTTAGACGATATTATGAAGTTGAGCTCAGCGATCGTCGAGTGGAGCTCGACGATCTGTCGAAGTTGAGCTAGACGATCGTCGATCGGAGTTCGACGATTCGTCGTGCTGAGCTCGACGATCAGACTTAGTCTCCAGACAGAAAAACTTGGTCTTCAGGGTAGCTTCCAATCCTAGACTTCTAACCCTTAGACTCAATTTTAATTGACCTATTAAGCTATACAGAAGGTCAAGCAAAGATTCCTAGAGACATAGTGATCCTGACCCAAATTAGTAACAGGGTGTTCCAACAATCTCCCCCTATTTGGGTTAGGATTACTATTTACAGACTTTGGAAAATTCAAATAACAACATACAATCAGAAAAGCATAAAAATAACAGCAGCTAGACATTGCAGAAACATCACAGAGATATATATATATATAGCATCCAGTTAGCAGTCAGAATTCACAGAAATTGTCACCTTACACTGTCACTTCTTCTCTTTGCCTTTGACAAGTTTGATTTCTCTGTTTGTATTTAGAGCTTCCTTGTTGGACCTGGTGTCATCTGCTACACCCAAATAAGTTTGCTTTGAAGGCCTGGGAACCACAGCAGCAGGATGCAACTCCATATATCTCTCAGCATCAAAGAATTTGCTGGAAGCATATTTCTCTAGTTCCTTTTGTCTTTGCTCTGACATAGTAGAAATATTTGAAGTGTCTAAGCCTTGCTCTCTGGCCTTCTTGATCTGATCTAGTACAGCCAGTCCTTTATCCTAGCAGTCCAAGCAGATGGATTATTCTCAGGGTCCTCAAAGGGTACAGGTGGTTCATACCTGTTGGAAGGATTATCTTGAGGAGGCCTGGCAGACACTGTTTCTTTTAGCTTGTAGGGGAAAGGACCTGATGATGTATCAGAAGAACCATATCCTCCCCTGGAATATGGGTGCTGCCTGGAATACCCTTTGGAATAAACTTGAAAATCTCTTTGATTACCCCTGTATCCTCCTCTCCTAGAATAAGAACCCCTAGACTGGCTTTCCATTTGGTAGGATCTGGAATGGGGTTGATAGGGAGCCTGGCTTCTAGATGGGGCTTGACTTGCAGAGCTGCCACCTGCACCTGCATCAGGAGGAGGTGGTGGAGGAGGATGAGGGTGCTAGAACTGGGAGGAGCCCTTTTCATACTTTCTCTTCTTCTTCATGGCTTTCAGCTGATTTTTAGAATATTGCATCCAATGTTCTGTGATTGGGCAGTTATGCAGAATGTAATAAGGAATATCATTATCATCCTTGACTTTTGCAGGAGGAACCCTTTTCATTGGCTTGCTTCTAGCCTTCCTTTTCCTTGCAATAGTGGCAGAAGAGTCATCAGAGTCTGTCTTGAACTCATCAGAGTCAGAACTCTGGTCATCATATAGAGCATCTATTCTTTTCATCAAGTCTTTCTTCAGTTGAATAGCAGCAGATGAGGTAGAAGCAGAAGTAGCAGCAAATGGAGAGGGTGCAACAGGAGACAATACAGCAGCAGCAACAGATACTGGAGTAGTGACAGCAGCAGTAACAGCAGTACCATCATTAAAATCTGCAGCAGGCTCAAAAACAGTGGCCTCTGTCATCAGAAGATCCTTGGAAATGGGCTCATCAGAAGCAATTGGGATTTCAGCAGCAGTGTGAACAATCTCAGCAGTATCAACAGTTTCAGAAGCAAAGTCAGTCTTTTCTTTAACAGCAGCAGCAGCAACATCTTCAGTAGCAACAATCACTGAGTGTACAAATGCAGAGATAATGCTAGGGTCACAGCAAGAGAAAGGCACCAGTGCCTTGGATAAATCTTCTGGGGGCTGGACAGCATTAACCTCTGGGAGATAGCTGAAGAAGGCAGTATCAACGGAAGAAAGCAAAGACCTTAGGTCTATTGCCAGAACTGCAGAAGGAGTCTGACATTCTGGAGGCACAACAACAGTAGCAGAAGGGGCAGCAGACACAGAAACATCAGCAGCAGCAGCAGTATCATCAGCAGCAGGAGCAGAAACAGCAGCAGCAACAGCATGAAGGCTTGCTTCATATGGCATCTCCCCCTGCCTAGATGCAGATACATCTGTATCAAGGCAAACTGCTGGTGGTGCTGCCTGAGGAAGGAGGGAGGAAAGCCTGGCAGAGAGGGCTGCCACTGACAAGTGTAGAGGAGCCAATGAGGTCTCCAAGAGCAGAGAGAGCCTGGGGGCAATTAGCTCATACAACTTGTCAGCTAGGGCTGAGAGTTCTACTTGCTCAATAACAGGAGCAGAGGTAGAGGGAATAGGGATAGCTGAGGATGCTGGAAGTGGAGGGCTGGAGAGTGGAATGGATGGCGCAGGTGCTGGGATGGTGGAAATGGAGGACAAGGGGATGGATATGGATGGGGTGAAAGTGGGTTGGTCAATGATATGGTGGAGGAGATCTTGGACTGAGGTTGAGGAGGAGGGTAACTCTGGAGGAGAGGATGGGGAATCATCCATATAGGAGTCATCCAGGAGGGTGAAGGATGGAATGGATGGAGAAGAGGTGACATCTGGTGGAGGGTATGAGAACAGATGGTGGAAGTGGTCTACTGGTGGAGGCAGAATGGGTTCTGGAGATGGAATAGATGTTGGAGATGGGCTAGAGATGGTAATGGTGGATGGAGCTGGAATGGTGGATGGTAGAGGAAGGGTTGGAAGTGGAGGAGGAGAAGAGGCAGCAACAGCAACAGCCAGGTCATCTGCAGGAGCAGAGACCTGTGGAGGAGTGACTCTTTGAGTCCTGGTGCCTGAAGGAGCACTTGAGGAGGGCCTGCCAGGCTTGCTGATTTGCCTGTCCCACTTGCCAAAGAGGGCACAGGTGAGTCTCTTGGAGGCATTTATGTGAACTCCAGAGGAGACCAGCAAGGCAGGGCACCTGTTCTGCAGGAAGACTCCAAGAATCCTTCCAAAGTTAACAAAACTTTTGTTTATTTTCTTCTTGATTAGGTCAAAGAAGACCTCTCCCCAGTTTAAACTTCTCTTATCCACCAGAGCTCCCATGAGGCAGAGCTGGTATCTGGATATTGTATCATGAGCAGAGTGCTTTGCTAGTAGCACTTTCCCTACCACATCGGCTAGGAACCTGTATTCAACATACAGGTTCCTCTTGAATAACTTGCTAGGGTTTCCCTCTGGATGGCCCATCCTGGCAAGCATGTCAGAAAACTCCTCTCCAGATAATTCAGCAGTATCATCTCCATTTCTTAGTCCAAAAAACCTCTGTTAGAATGGTGGGGGTCAAAGGTACCTGAGTTCCAGCAATGGACCCAACTATTGTGAAGTTGTCTTGATTATGAGCAGTATAGACCCATTCCTTTATCTCATCTGAAGCAAGCTTGATTCTAGTGGTCATGAGGGCAGACAGATTCTGATCCTTGAATAAATCCAGTATATCTTGGAAAATTTGATCAGTGGTGTTGAAAGATTCCATATCAATGTCGAATCCAGCATCGAACTTCATTGCGGCTAGAACTGCAACTGACACAGCCATTGTACCTGCAAAAATTCAACAAACAAAACGACCAAGCGTAGAACTGTTTGGAGGGAAGAAGATTCTTGCAGAGAAATTGAAAGCGCAAGAGAGAACGACGGCGAAAAATGAGTTTTATATTAGGGTTCGACGCAGAATTGGAAAGATCGTTGAACTCAGTTCGACGATCGAGGCTTCTAAAGGAATCTGAAGAGTTTTCAACATCGTCGATCTCCATTCGACGATATTGGAGAGCGTCGAGCTCCGTTCGACGATCGTGCAGAGAACAAGATCGTCGAGCGCCGTTCGACGATTGTTGACCGGAAGAGATAGTTCATACTATCTGAGAGGCGCTGAACTCAGTTCGACGATTTTTGGAAATCGTCGATCTCCGTTCGACGATCTTAGGGGAAATCGTCGAGTTCAGAGATCAGAAAAATTCTAAACACCAAGGAAAATCAGAATGTTTGCCTAGTCTTGGTCAATTTTTAAGCTTTCAAAATCTTGGATATTATTGAAGGCTTCCTTCATCTAACATTCCTAACTGATTTAAGAAGAAGGTGTGTTTCTTTTCATCCAAAGGCTTGGTGAAAATATCTCCCCTTTGTAAATCAGTTGGGATATATTGTAATTCAATTTTGTGTTTTTCAACATTATCCCTTAAGAAGTGATGCCTAATCTCTATGTGTTTTGTCCTACTATGGAGGACTGGATTTTGAGCTATGGAAATAGCACTTGTGTTATCACAAATGATTTTAGACTTCTCTAAGTTGTATCCATAGTCTAGGAGTTGGTTTTGGATCCACAAAATTTGTGAATAGCAACTGCCTGCAGCCATATATTCAGCTTCAGCAGTTGAAGTTGACACAGATGTTTGTTTCTTACAAAACCAAGAGACAAGTCTATCACCAAGAAACTGACAAGTTCCACTGGTGCTTTTCCTGTCAATTCTGCATCCAGCATAATCAGCATCAGAGAATCCATTTAACTCAAATGCTGAATCTTTTGGATACCAGAGGCCTAGATTTGGACAACTTTTAACATACCTGAGAATCCTCTTTACTAATGTTAGGTGTGACTCTCTAGGGCTTACTTGGAACCTAGTACATATACATGTAGCAAACATTATATCTGGTCTACTAGTTGTAAGATACAGTAAAGAGCCAATCATTGCTCTATATGTTGTCTGATCAACAGGTTTCCCATGTTCATCAGCATCCAATACAACATTGGTAGGCATGGGTGTTTTCATACAAGATGCCTCAGACATACCAAATTTCTTAACCAGTTCATTAGCATATTTGGTTTGAGAAATAAAGATGTCTTCAGCATGTTGTTTGACTTGCAATCCTAGGAAGAAGGATAGCTCACCCATGCTACTCATCTCAAATTTAGAATGCATCAGGTTAGAAAACCTTCTGCACAATTTTGAGTCAGTAGAACCAAAAATGATATCGTCTACATAAATTTGTACTAGTAGGGTATGGGACTTATGGGTTCTAATAAAAAGAGTTTGGTCTACTCTACCCCTTATAAAACCATTTTTCAAGAGAAAGCATGCTAGGGTCTCATACCATGCTCTAGGAGCTTGCTTGAGACCATATAATGCTTTGTTCAGTCTAAAAACATAATCAGGAAGAGTTGGAGAGATAAAACCTGGAGGTTGTCTGACATAGACTTCCTCTTTGATGTCTCCATTTAAGAAAGCACTTTTGACATCCATCTGATAAACCTTGAAGCCTTTGTGAGCTGCATAAGCTAGAAATATCCTAATGGCTTCCAATCTTGCAACAGGTGCAAAAGTCTGGTCGTAGTCAATTCCTTCTTCTTGAGAATATCGCTGAGCAACTAGCCTTGCCTTGTTTCTTATAATTACTCCTTGATCATCCAGTTTGTTTCTGAATACCCATTTTGTTCCAACAATGGAATGATCCTTAGGCTTTGGCACTAGTTCCCATACTTTGTTCCTCTCAAATTGATGCAATTCCTCTTGCATTGCAATGATCCAATGTGGATCTTGCTCTGCATCTTGAATGGACTGAGGTTCAATTTGAGAAAGGAAGCAGGTGTGCAACAGGTTTTGGTTGACCTGATTTCTGGTTTGCACACCTGCTGAGATTTCTCCAATTATTTGGGAAATTGGATGGTCTCTTGATGTTACTAAATCAACAGGGGGTGTTGATTGTTCACCAACCTGTGTTGTTGTTTCCTCTTGTGGTACAACAACTGGTTCTTCAGGTTGTGCTTCAATGTGTGGAGCATTCGCTTCATCTTCACTGCTTTCATCCTCTTGAGCAACCTGTAACTTGTTCATATCTTCAACTAGTGAGTGTTCCTGCAAAGGTTCTATGGTAGAAGAAATCTTCTCCTTGAAAGACATGTTAGTTTCATCAAAAGAAATATGAAAAGATTCCTCAATTTTCAAAGATGATTTATTATAGACCCTATAGGCCTTGCTGATCATGGAGTATCCCAGAAACACTCCTTCATCAGCTTTGGCTTGAAATTTTGCTAGATATTTCTTGTCATTATTATGAATGTAGAAAATACAACCAAAAATTCTAAAATAGTCAACTTTAGGTTTCTTCCCTTTGAGTAATTCATATGGAGTCTTTCCCTTTAGTTTATGTATCAGACTTCTGTTCAGCACATAGTTGGTGGTGTTCACTGCCTCTGCCCAAAAGGATAGAGGTAGATGAGCATCTGACAACAATGTAGTGGCAGATTCAATAAGGGTTCTATTTTTTCTTTCAGCTACCCCATTTTATTGAGGAGTTCTAGGAGCTGAGAAAGTATGCCTGATCCCTTCACTCTGACAGAACTCTTGCATAAGAAGAGAATCAAACTCTGTCCCATGATCACTTCTGATCAGGGCAATGTGAGTATTGAACTCAATCTGTATACATTTGAGAAACTCTGTCAGACACTTAAAATTATCAGACTTCTTCCATAGAAAGAACACCCAAGTGAATCTAGAGAAGTCATCTATAACTACTAAAGTGTAGGATTTCCCTCCTAGGCTTTGTACTGTGATGGGTCCAAATAGATCCATGTGTAACAGATACAATATCCTAGGTGAATCACTCTTATTAAGTGACTTAAAACTATTTTTAGTTTGCTTGCCTAATTGACAAGCCCTGCAGAGTCCTTCCTTCTTGTAGGGGCCAGAAGGTAGTCCTCTAACAAGGTTGTCCTTGGAGAGCCTAGCAATAGTTCTAAGGTTTAGGTGTCCTAGTCTCTTATGTCATAAAACATTTGGTCTACAGACAGAGTTAAATAGGCAAATATCTACATCAGTTGAAAGAAAATCTACTAGATAAATGTTACCTTTCCTTTTACCTGTCAACACAGTTGTGTTGTCCTCTGACTTGATTCTGCATAAGGTTTTGCTGAAGGTCACCTGGTAGCCTTCATCACATAGCTGACTGATGCTGATTAGGTTGTGCTTCAGTCCTTCCACATAAGCTACCTTCTTGAAGGTTACTGAACCAATCTGGACTTCACCATATCCTTTAGTTTGTCCAAAGTTGGAATCACCAAAGATAACTTTGGGTCCAAGCTTGGCTCTAAAGGAAGTGAGGTTGTCCTTGTTCCCTGTCATGTGCTTAGAGCACACACTATCCAAATACCATTGCTGGTTAGATGTTGGATAGGTCTTCACCTGCACATAAAACAATTCATTTGTTTTTGACCCAGTTTACCTTGGGCCTAGGTTGATAACCTCTAAATTCTGAAATGAAAGACATCCCAGGTTGACTCTTATATCCTTCAGGATGATATCTCCTTGGAGGTATAATCCATTCAGTATAAGGGTTAAAGGTTTGGGATGAAGAACCCTTAGGATTCAATTTTGATTTGCCTTTGAAAAAGTTTACAGAGTTCTGACCTCTGTTCGACGATCTTGGAGCTGAGTTCGACGATCTTGGGTCAGATCGTCGAGCTCCGTTCGACGGTCGACTATGGGTGAGGTCAGGTATATGTGATCGTCGACCTGCGTTCGATGACTTTGGCTGAGATCGTTGATCAGCGTTCGACGATTTTTCCTGAGATCGTCGAGCTGCGTTCGGCGATCGTCGATCTTCATTCGGCGATCGTCGATCTCCGTTTGACGATTTTTGCTGGGACTTGGTTTTCTGAGGCAGATCAGAAATTTTCCTGGCAACCTCTACAACTCCCTTTCCCTTGTTAGAAATAAACTTGATGGGAGTTGTTAGGGCTATAGGTTGGCTGGATGAAGCACCACTGTTGAATCTAGAGTTCACTGTGCTTGTGATGTCCATCAGCTTGATGCTTCTCCCATTAAGGGATTCTTCAAGCTTCTTGGCCTCGGAGAGCTCACTTTTCAGTGAAGCTACTTGTTCCCTACAGTTCTCCAACTCCTGAGAGAGTTTGAGGTTTTCTGACTTTAAAAGATTGTGTTAAGATAATTTATTTCTGAGAGAGATAATCTCTTTCTCAGACTTTAGTAGGTCTAAACACAGTGCATTAAATTCAGATTTAAAATCTTCTGAAGTAAAATCAAAAGAACTAATTACCTGATCTTCTTCAGGTTGAGTCTCTGAGTCTGATTCTGACTCCTCTTCCTCTGAATTGTGCTGTGAGGCATTGATTGCCATCATGCAGAACTCCTTTTCTTCTGCATCATCCTCATCATCACTGGAGCTGGAAGAGGCTTCTGACTCCTCTTCAGTCTCACTCTAGGATTCAGCAACAAACCCTTTCCTTGTATGCTTATTTTTGCTTGAAGAAGGTTTGCTATTGCCATTTCTTTTGGAGTCTTTCTCCTTCCTTCTTTCTTTTCTGTCCCTTCTGTCCTTGTTCTTGTTCTCTGGACAGTCAGGAACTATGTGCCCTGGTTTCCTGCAACCAAAGCAAATAATGTCTTTATTGTTGTTAATAATGGACTTGTCATACCTTGGCTTATCCTGCTTCTTGTATGATCTACTTCTGAAGTCCTTTCTGGCCATCTTGTAGAATCTTTTGGCCAACAAGCTGAGTAGTTCATCATTGCCTGTAGCTTTATCTTCAGGCAGATCCTCAGTTGCCTTGAATGCTATGGTCTTCTCTTTTCTTGTGGCTGGTGAAGCAGCCTTCTGTTCTTCCTCTCTATTCTTGATGAGCAGCTCATAAGATTTGAGCTTACCCAACAAGGCTTCAATGGTGATCTCATTCAGACTTCTGGCATCTTTAATTGGCCAGATTCTTGAATCCCAAGTGCTGGGGAAGCACATTAGGATCTTGTCATTAAGTTCTATTAGAGAGATCTCTTTGTCTAATGTCCTCAGTTCACTGACAATTAGACTCAGTCTGTTGTACATGTCTCCCACTGACTCAGTCTCTCCCTTCTTGAAGTTTTCATATTGAGAGATGAGATGGGATCTTCTGTCCTTTCTCTCATCAGCTGAGCCTGAGACTATTTCTGAGAGTCTATCCCAAATTTCCTTGGCTGAACTACATTCAGCTACCTTTTGAAAAATGTCATCTGACATTGTCTGGGCTAGAATGTTCATAGCCTTGGCATCAGCTACTTTCCATTTTTTGATGTCAGCATCTGTTCCTGATGGAGGTGGAACAGCATTTGTACTTGTACTTTCTGGGGGTCTTGGACACACTGTCAAAACAGAATTAAATATATCTTCATCAATAGAATTCATGTAAAGTCTAATCCTTGCTTTCCAAAGTGCAAACTTTGACAGATTGCACACTAGAGGTCTGGTGGTAGCATAATCTTTGTTTTGGGCCATGATTTGTGCAAACAGAATCTAATAATAAAATACGAAAGAAAAGCAGATCTAGTTTGGGATCTTGGGGTTCAGGTGTTAGCCTGTACAACCAATCAGATATGGTATATTTAACCAACCTCGCTTTGATACCAATTGAAAGAGCAACTAGATCTGATATACTCTAGAGGGGGGTGAATAGAGTATATGGTGCTTTAATACTTTTGCAAACTTTTACAACAATTGTTGTAATATGTGTGAGCAGGGAAGCAGAAATAACTTTAATCACAGTACTAAGCTATGCAAAAACTAAGCGCAGAAAAATCAAGGCCAGAAACAAAAAGAAAGCAAGCCAAAACCAGATGACACAAGGGAATATAGTGGTTCCCCAAACTTGGGTACATCCACTCTTCTACCACCCTAGGTAGGAATCCACTGCAGGATAAGTTGATCAGGTGTGCTGGGCACCAATGAGCTTTTGATAAGTTGCTCAAAAACCAAAGCAGATTTTTTGATCAGGTGTCTTGCCACCAATGAGCTTTTGACAAGGTGCTCAAAAACCAGATTCAAACTTTTGAAGGGAGTTTGAAAAACCCTTTACAGAGTGGGGGTGAGAGAGTGATGGCAGTCTTCTCTTTCTCAACCAACTGAGAAGACTATGTGGATTGATGTCAAAGCTCCCCCTGAGTCCTTGAGATCTTCAGGAAGAAGTGCTTTGCTGAGGGTGATAGGCCTTCAAAGATAGAACTCCAGCAATAGATGGTTTCAGCAAGCTGAAATGTTGAGTGTCTGGAGTCTTGAAATGATGGTGGCCTTGAACACTTTGAGAGCTAAACAGATCTGAAGAATTTTTGAAAGCTTGATCTCTTTGATGAGTGTTCTTCAGAATTCTTTTTGACGGAAGATTTTTGAGTATATTTCAGTATTCCATATTGTTTGTGTCCTTTCTTCTAGTCTCTAGATTCAAAAACATTCTATCATTTATTCTCTGTTCCAGAATAGAATATCATTCTCTGTCAAGGATAGCCGTTGGTCTGCATTGATTGCATCCTTAATTGCAAAAACTCTTCTGGAGGAAAGTCCACAGAATTATTCCTTGAAAAATCCCTTGAAACTTGATCCAGAAGTAAATGAAAACGGCTAGCAAATCTCTGGATTAATTGCAGAATAACTCCTGACTGATTTGAATTTGAATTCTGGAAGTTATCTGAAATCGTCGAACTGAGCTCTGCTATCGTCGAGCTGAGCTCAGCGAACTGGAAAACTCAAGCAGCAAAATAATCGTCGATCTGAGCTCAAAGATCGTCGAACTGAGCTCAAAGATAAAGATCCAATTCAGAGTCAAAATCGTCGACCTGAGCTCACCGTTCGTCGAATGGAGTTCGACGATATTATGAAGTTGAGCTCAGCGATCGTCGAGTGGAGCTCGATGATCTGTCGAAGTTGAGCTAGATGATCGTTCGATTCGTCGTGCTGAGCTCGACGATCAGACTTAGTCTCCGGACAGAAAAACTTGGTCTTCAGGGCAGCTTCCAATCCTAGACTTCTAACCCTTAGACTCAATTCTAATTGACCTATTAAGCTATACAGAAGGTCAAGCAAAGGATCCTAGAGACATAGTGATCCTGACCCAAATTAGTAACAGGGTGTTCCAACATAGAGGATACGCCAAACGCTTCTGTAAAGGGCTGTAAGATCCCCTAAGCCAGGCCCTTTTGTTTATAGCGGATGCTAGCTTGGCTGAGATTATCGATATGGCAAACAGATTGGAGGCTAACCACTTGGGATGTGGTAAGAGGCCTGCGGAAGACATGATGGAAGCTGGTCCAAGCAATAGAAGGAGGCGGGACTTTAGAGCAGGAAGAGGACATCAAAGATGTGGAGGACGTTTCCACCGAGATTTTAGAGTGGAGCACCCGATTCCGCCGCCGCACGCGTTGCCTCCACCACCTCAACCTCAACAATTTCAGCAACCTGAAGGGCGTCATGGGCTGGTGTGTTTTGAATGCAACCAGTCGGGCCACATTCAATGTTTTTTCCAACTGTTGTTTGGAAATGCCCCTCCTACCCTCCGTCTAGCAGCTCCGCGGGGGCGTGGTATTATGCGTGGTTGAGGACGAGGACCGCGAGGAGGAAACCCCAGTCCTGCCCGGGAACAAGTATACGCTCTGGACATGGCACAAGAATGGAACCCCCAAGATGTCATAGCAGGTATGTTGTAGTTAGCTTTCACATTTTCTTTGTTTAACTTAACTTGCTTAAAACATACTAGACACCTACTGTTGAGTTTTGGTTATTGGTACTTAGGCACCGTGGTAGTCGGTGGGAAGACGACCTATACGCTGTTCAATACCGGTGCTTCACACTCTTTCGTGTCTGAGGATTTCATTAAGGACATGTAAGGTGTATGATACTTTACCGGTATAGCTCGACGAGTACGCCTCCTAGATGGCTCTGAGATGATCATGACCGCCAAGTGTGAATTCAAGATACTTATTGAGGGAAAGGCCTTTAATACACCCGCCGCAGTCTTGAGGATGCCAGAGTTTGATCTCATTCTGGGTATGGAATGGTTAAACTGGCACTTCACAAGGATTGATTGTGCGGAGAAACGAATCTATTTGAGACATGGGGACTCGGATGTCATCTTCCAAGGTATTGGCTTCGCACCTTGTATGTTGTTATCTTCAGTTCAGGCAGTAAAAGCCAATATGAAGGGGGATGAAGTCTTCATGATCTGTTTCGAGTTGAAGGACGTGGCGTTGGATATGAAAGATGTGCGAGTAGTGTGAGACTTCCCCGAGGTATTTCCTGAGAAACTGCCAGGATTACCCCCGCATAGAGAAGTTAATTTTCAAATTAATTTAGTACCGGGCGACAAGCCTGTCTGTATCCAAGGCTCCTTACCGAATGGCCCCGAAGGAACTTGTAGAGTTTATAGTACAACTGCCGGAACTGGTGGATTCAGGGTTCGTTCGCCCCAGCTCGTCACCCTGGGGAGCCCCAGTATTGTTCGTCAAGAAAAAGGATGGGACCCTGCGCTTATGCATAGACTATCAGGAACTCAATCGTCTGACGTTGCGGAACACCTATCCGCTTCCCTGGATCGACGAGTTGTTTGATCAACTGGTGGGAGCGCATTGGTTTTCTAAGTTGGATTTGCGCTCGAGATATCATCAGTTGAGGATACAAGAGGAGGACATCCAGAAAACGGCCTTTAGTTCAAGATATGGACTGTACGAGTTCACCGTAATGTCGTTTGGGCTCACCAATGCCCCTTCGGCCTTCATGAGCCTGATGAACAAGGTGTTTGAACCTTATTTGGATATCTTCGTCATTATTTTCATCGACTACATCCTGGTCTACTCAAAGACGGAAGAGGAGCATGTTGAGCACTTGACCTTGGTATTGAAGAAATTAAAAGAGCATGTCTTGTTTGCCAAGTTCAGCAGTGTGAATTCTAACTTAAAGAGGTTGCTTTCTTGGGACATATGATCAGTGGAGCAGGACTATCAGTGGATACAGCCAAGGTGCGTGCCGTGAAGGGGTGGTCGCCCTTGAAGTCGGCGGCGAATTTGTGGAGCTTCCTTGGACTTGTCGGTTATTACCGCAAGTTCGTAAAAGGATTCTCCAAGATTGCCCTCCCTCATACTTCCTTGACAAAGAAAGGTGTGCCATTTAAGTGGACACCCCAGTCCGAAGCGGCGTTCTAAGAGCTGAAGGGTAGACTTACCTCCGCCCCCATCCTATCACTTTCGTCGGGGAAGGATGGATTTCAAGTCTACATCGATGCGTCATATCAAGGGATGGGAGTGATGTTGATGCAGCACGGACACATGATTGCCTATGCTTCAAGATAGTTGAAGAAGCATGAAATCAAATACCCGGTTCATGTTTTGGAATTTGGAGCAGTGGTGTTCGCCTTGAAGGTCTGGAGGCATTATCTATACGGCGTCCACTGCGAGATCTTCTCAGACCATAAAAACTTAAAGTACGTTCATACACAGAAGGAGTTGAACTTGAGGCAACGACGATGGTTAGAGTTTTTGTACGATTATGAGTTCACCTTGAACTATCATCCCGGAAAGGCGAACTCGATGGCCGATGCATTGAGCAGAAGAGTACCGGACTCAAGCCCGGAGTCTCAGTTGATGAGTATGGAGTTGGCTCGGATGATTGAAGAGATGGATATTACTTTGGTATATAAGGCTCCTTCGACAGAGTATACGGAGTACTTAGCAACCATGAGCATAGTTTGTGATATCCGGGAGCGAATCCGGGCGGAGCAATGAAGGGATGCGGCTCTGGCCCCAGGAATCAAGGTAATCGAAGATGGGACTACTGGTGAGTATACACTAAAAGACGGCCTCGTTTATTTCCGCGGTCGGCTCTATATTCCCAAGGGCAGTAAAATTTTGGAGGATATCTTGAGAGAGGCACATTGCCCTCAGTATTCGGTGCACCCGGGTATTGCCAAGATGTACGCCGGCTTACGAAAGACCATGTGTTGGCCGGGAATGAAGAAGGATGTCCTATATTTTGTTACACATTGTGATGTTTGTCAAAGGTTAAAGGCGGAATGCAGGAGTCCCGATTGTTTGTTATAGTCGTTGTCCATCCCCGAGTGGAAGTTCGAGGATACCTCCATGGACTTCGTCCATGGGTTACCTTGCTCACGCTCAGGAAATGATTCGGTGTGGGTGATCGTTGATCGACTGACGAAAGTATCCTGGTTCATCCCTATGAAGAAAGAGGCCCAAATGGATGTTTTGGTACGCCTCTTTGTGGAGCAGTTCGTATGGTATCATGGCGTGCCTAAGGCAATTGTATCTAACCGAGATGGTCATTTCACCTCAAGGGAGTTGAAGGATGTACAGACGTATTTGGGTTCGCGCCTTACCTTTAGCACCGTGTTTCATCCTCAGACGGACGGGCAGTCTGAGAGGACCATCAGAACACTGGAGGATCTACTAAGATTATGTGTATTGGATAGAGGAGAGCCGTGGGAAAGACTCTTACCACTAGTAGAGTTCTCCTACAACAACAAACACCAGGCGAGTATCGGCATGGTGCCCCATGAGGCCCTTTACGAAAGAAGGTGTAGAACCCCCTTGTCTTGGGTGCAAGATGAAGACCCGAAGGTTTTGGGCATCGAGTATATTGATGACACTGATGCAGCGGTTAGGCTAATACCGTATCACATGTTGTAGGCTCAAAGTCGACAGGCAAAGTATATAATGCAAAGCACCGGATGGTGGAGTTTCAAGTGGGTGATAAGGAGTTCCTGAAGATCCGACCGATGCATGGTGTGTCGCGGGTGCGTGGACTGAAAAAGCTCAGCGCAAGGTATGTTGGGACTTATACTATACTGGAAAGGATTGGCCTGTTGGCCTATTGGTTGGAGTTACCGCCAGAGCTAGAGAATCTCCACGACGTGTTCCAAGTGTCATCGCTTCGAAAGGCGATGTTGCGGCCCGATCAATACATCCCCATGATTGATGGTGCAGTGGCGTCTGATAGGTCAGTGCGACTAGAGCCTGTTTGGATCGTAGACAATGAGACCAGAATTTTGCACCGTAAATGTGTTCCTTTGGTGAAGGTGTTATGGTCCAATCATGGGAAGGAGGAGTACACATGGGAGCTGGTTGACTTGATGCAAAAACGCAACCCGAAATTATTTCCCCAAGGTAATTTTGTTTAAAAGCATATTTTATTTTTTGTAAGTTTTTCTCCCCATAGCCTTAGCCTAATTTCGGGGACGAAATCTTTTATTTTGTTTATAGAATTTGTAACGTCCCGATTCGCACTAGGCCCCTCGTGCGCATTTTTTGGGTCAGGAGAGTTGACTTGGGTTCAGGGGGAGTGCTGGCAACTGGGCTGCACCTGTAAATAAGGGGAGAAATCAGTCAAGCATAAGACATGGGTAGAGACACAGGTGTGTACCTACCCATGTGGGAGAGCCCAGCTCTCGAGTCGACGACTCGAGTGTGTCTAGAGAAGGACACGGGTAGTGACACGGACGTGTGACTACCCGTGTGAAGTGACACGGGTAGAGACACGGGCGTGTCCCTACCCGTGTGTGTGTCGATATCGATGAAACTAGTCGAGATCGATGAAGTGTATCTTATGTAGTGACACGGGTAGATACACGGGAGTGTCCCTACCCGTGTGTGTCGAGTTGAACTCGTCGAAGCGTGTAGAGTATTGAACTGGCATTAAAACCGTCGTTGATGCTTCGCCCGAAGCAGGACACGGGTAAGGACACAGGCATGTCCCTACCTGTGTCACTTTTTATATAAAAGTGGAAGTGAAAACCCTAGTCATTTTCATGCTCATTTCATCCCCTATTTTCAGAGAGAAACTCCTGTTGAGAGAAGGAAGTTGTTGGAGCAAGTCTTGGAGGAGAAGATGCCGCCGCGAAGAGTTATGAGATCCATGGTCGAAAATGGTGGAAACACCGGAAATGAGGTGAGCTTCCTCCCCTCTCCCTTGGAGCTATATCTGTAGATATCTAGGTGAGATGTCGACTCAAAAGAGTCTAGACATGTGAGATGGTGATTTCTCTAGGAAGAGGCCGTTCTATGACTTGTGCTCTAAGTCTAGTTGCGTCTTCAACCTCTCCAATCTTCTATGTGGAGATGGGGGATGGTTTCGTGAAGAGTCATGGCCTCATGAGGGTGAATAAGGGAGGAAGAATTTCTGATGTGATTTTGGAAGATCAACTTGAGGAGGAAGATGAACCGATGTCATTCATTCCTCTTTAAGGTGCATGCAGAGTCTGTGTTCTGTGCGCAGTGATCATCGTGGCCATTTTCAGGTATGGTATGCCCAGATCTGGGCTTTCGACTAAACACGAAAGTTGAAGCACTTGAAAACACCTTTCCAACGATGGGCTGCATGACTTCAGGCGACAAATATAGCCACAGGAATGTCTGAACGAAAATGGTGTTCGATAAATCCTACATGCAGAAATTGTGTTCTGTACGCAGCATACTTCAAGGCTGATTTCAAGTATGATACTATTGAATCTGGGTTGCGATCTGAATACGAAAGTTGTAACCCATGGAAAGACCTTTCCATCGAGAGGTTATACGTCTTCACCGGATTTCTGTAGCTTCAGGAATCTCTGGACGAAGTTGCTGTCCAGATTTATTCTGCACTTAAATTCTGGGTTTTTATATAATATGGATTTGGATTCGGTGGAATCAGTGAAACAAATTAACTCGAGGCTTGGGTGAACTCTTTTATGTTAACAACCGTTGTGCTATGAATAATGAAGTTTATTAATTAGATTTCATATAACTGAATTGTGAAGCAAGCTTACTTAAACTAAATGATTTGTTAGAAAGTAGTAGACTATTATATATGCGCATTATGTTATATTATGTTGAAATCATTTGGAATGACATATAAAAGGATAAACTATGGCCATGAGAATGTTTGATGGTTGGAATGAAATTTAGTAGTCCAATACTTAGAGCGTAGTCTCCCTATGGGTAGTATTGTGGAAGGATGTAAGTGCGGTGTTGAGCGTCACTAGTTGGGTTAGTGTTGAGATGAGGTATAGATGGATGGTTGGGCTTGATCCTCGTGCTTTCTCTGAGGTTCCTTCCATGCCACAACGATGTGGAATTGCATGCGGAGTGAGTCGACACGCGGTGTCGTAATCCTGGGTTAGGTATAGTGTGGCAGGTCTACGGGCTCGCTAGTCGTCACACTGACGGGAGTTGACGGTTAGACTTTGGACGGTTGGGTTGTGTCCTCGGTGTTCACGTTCCGGGTGTTGAAACCGAAAAATGGACTCTTGTGGAGTTCACCCTTGGGGAAGGGTTGGTCGCATGCCAACTTCACTCCTGCAAGTAAAACAACAAAGGATATAAGGAAGGACTGACCCAAGGGCTCGGCGGGGAGGACCCACCACACACCCGGAAGATCTGAGAGCACTTCCCCTCCTGAACCAGAGGCCGAGCTAAGGTACCCTCAGAAAGCACTTGAAAACTGAAGTAGGAAGGCACAGGAAGCATGCCTTCTGGGGTACCCCTTGGGTCCTATTTATAGTTTTTGGAATATGAACTGCCAATAACCAAAATGAACTGACCAGAAATTACCAGAAAACCCTTTGTTGGGTCTGCCATCAGCCAAACTCTGTTGTTTTGAAGGGCTATAGGCAGACCAGTGGGGGCAAAACAATAAAAAGTACCTCGTATATCCAGGCGAGCTGGAGAGCTTGGTCACCTCGGCAGATACTGCTCGCCTACTATTGTCGAGCTCGGTTGCGAGGGCGCGAGCTAGGACGGCAAGCTCGCCCGTCTGTCGGTCCCCATTTTTCGACCTCAGCCCGACGATCCTTGGACTAGCTCGGCGAATACCGAGCTCGCGGTCGTCAAATGTCGAGCTCGGGCTCGGCTTCTCTACTGCCGATCTCGCCCACTATCTTCAGCCCGATCTGTCTGGTTCCTAGATACCTTGATCGCCAGACACGGGGTTGTACATAATCCCCGCTCTTTTTGAGCTTTGGCAAAGCTCGGAAAGAAACATTCAACCCCAAGTGTTCTGCGAGCGCGGGGTGGACTGGAGGGAATCTTCGGGTGGGGTCCACCTGTGGCTATATATATGCACCTGCTTACCTGCCTGACTCTTGTCATTCCCTTTGCTCTAATCCTGCCAAGATGCCGCTCCCCAAGGAGATTCAAGAGCATCTAGACCGAGCTCGCCAGGCTTCTGCAGCTCACGTAGCCTCCCTGACGGAGGTCCATGCCACTGTGCCGCAGGGTAGCTCTGCCGAGCCCAGCTCTAAGAAGATGAAACTGTTCCCTCAGGCGGCCGATCCCATATACAATGACTTCCGGGCCACCTTGGAGCATGTGACCGGCTCCTCCACTCTGCCTGCCTTTAAAATAGGGAGGAACGTTGTCGAGATCTGCGACGGCCCAGACAGCCGCCCTGATGGTGTATAAGACACCGCACCGCGAGACGCCACCCCGCGAGCCAAGACCACTCTTAGGAATTCGCGGTTCATGACACCGGAAAACCGCCGCAGGGAGCGGTCCCCTCCTTTTGGGACCTTGGGGTTGAGCTCGCAGAGGTCGAGCTCGCCAGTGCGCGCCCTCTCTCCTCAGCAAACTGTCGTGGCCGCGGGGGAGGGTATGGAAACCATCCCCATCTAGGGATTCGAGCTTCTCTCGCCGGGGACTCGCGGATCAGGTTGCGGGAAGGATCTGCGGTTCATCCCTCCCCGCATCTCCTTCGATTTGCCGAGCTTGTCAGGTCAACTTTGCTTGGATTCCTGCCTCATGCGCTTTTCCTGCATTCCTCTTCTTGTTGACGTTTGTCTACACAGCTCCCCCCAGCCAATCCGCTGCCGAGGAATCTTCGCGGGCAGCCTACTACTCTCCCCTCCCCTCCCTAAGCTCGCTGGACTCTTACCTGGGCCCTAAAGTGGATTAAGGCGAGCTGACGAGGAGGGAGGTTAGGTTTCTCAAGAAATTGGTGTGCGGGCTACGCGAGGTGTAGGGGGTCAACGAGACGCTACAACGCAACTACGCGCGTCTTGCTGACGAGGTGCGAAGCGGCCAGGATGGTGAGCTGATGTCCCCCTCCCGGCTTCTAGATGAGATAGATAATGGCCTCTTAGTGGCGTAGAGGAATTCGGGGAGGATCCGCGAGCTGCTCCGCTCGCGGCGGTCTGGGGGGCGGGAACCATGAGACTGGGGTAGATAAGAGGGCGGCTCATTTGCCGAGCCGACCGGTACTCGACTCCTGGTGTTCCCCCTGCTCGCGCGCCCCGCTTTTTTATTCCTGCACTCGATCTCTGTAATAAGCAACTTTAGAATATTCTTGATCATGCGGTATTCAAATAATATATTGCGATGTTTGACTTAGCCTTGGTTGGGTCGCGCCGGAAGTCGGCGAGCTGGGGTGGCGAGTTGGGGTGCCGAGCTAAGCCGATTGGATAGCCTGACCCCAGATTTCTTTTTCTATAAATAGACCCCCCCCACCAACCCCCGTACTGCTACTTTTATTGCTTTCTCTTTATCTTTCTTCATGCGATTTTCTTCCTGCCTACTCGCGCTCCACCTCCACTCGCAAGCAAGGGCAAGACCGACCCCGACGTCGATGGCCGCAGCAAGTACGCCCTGCACTTCACTGATTATTGCTTTTTCGAGGGGCATACTAGCGAGGTGGAGCTCGCGGAGTTCAAGGCAGAGTATGTGTCGCCGGGCTTCGAGGAGCGTCGGCCGAGGCAAGGGCAGGCCATCAACACTTTCTACGACGATGAACTCGCCTTCCCCAATTATCACTTTGAGGTTGGCTGCGCCTCCCCCTCTGGTCGGAGATCCGGTAAATTCTGAAATACTACGGCGTGGTGCCCGTATAGCTGAACTCCAATGCCATCGCGATGATGTTGGCGTTAGCGAGCTACCTCTGGCGGGAGAGAATTGAGTTCAACCTGACAGTGTCCAGGAAGCTCTTTTCTTACAAGGTGGTGCCGGATGGGGTCGCTTACTTCGGCGGCTCGCTGATCAAAGTTCGTGAGATCGCGAACAAGCACCATAACTGGATGACCAGGATCGCCTTTATCAAGGGAGATTGCGGCAACATTCCGTACTCGCCACAGCAAAAAGGCGAGGAGGTGTACCGCGAGCCTGCCGTGTCCGGCAACGATGTCGAGCTCCACAAATACTTCCTCCACAAAGACTTTGAGGTCGTCTACCTGCGAAGGGGCCTCGACACGCTTCTCCCTGTCCTACCCGACGAGGGTACTACTCTCCCAGTATTGCCGAGCCCGCCCGGTTGCCAAGCTCGCCACATTGCTATTGAAATTGTTCTAACTCTTTCCAAGTATTTTCTTGTAGTAGAGCGGTTGATTCCCACGAACCCGCCGTTTGCGGACCCGGGGTCGCACCTGGACACCCTTGCTTGCGAGAAGGCAGCCTGCCGAGATGAGGCGGCCTTCTCTCAACCCTCTTTCAGCAAGAGGCGGCCTGAGGATGCGATGTCGAACCCGCCACACTGCCGACCTCTATCAAAAAGGATGAAGAAAGCCGTGCTCGCCCCGTGGGGAAAACATCAATCCAGCCCCAAATATATAAGCTCGTTTGAGACCCTCCCCGACGCATCGCCGGAGAGCCCACTGAATGAGATTACCAGCAAAGGTCGGAAGGGCAGTGAGGCTCCTTCTTTCACGGTTGCGATCTACCCTCCTCCTTCAGCGAAGAGGGCGGCTCGCGAGCGCGGGGCTCCGAAGCAGCATCCCCTCTTTAACTTCGGGGGGCGGTGGAAGGACTCGGCGTGTGAGCAGATGGTGTAGTGGGATGAGCTAGCCCATCGGGTCTCCATCTCCACCCTGCATCCTTCCTAGCATGACCGCGAGCCCGCCACAGGCCACGCTTATTCCCTCGGCTTCGGCCTCTATGGCCACGATGATGCCGAGGCCTACAAGAACATGACCCTGCGGCAGCTCGGCCGTGAGGGTCTGCACCACATGCTGACCCGCCGTAGCTTCGGACTCAGCAACCAACTCCAAAAAGCCGAGCACGCCCGCGACATTGCCAAAGACAAGGTCACTGATCAGGTGAGGCGGCTCAGCATCGCCGAGGGTCTCCTCGCCAAGGACGCTGGTGGGTTGGTGAGTATCGGGCTTCTTCCTTCTTTTACTTGAAATATTTTGCGCTGTAACTAATGATTTTTTCTTCTGTCAGGATGCCAAGGCCGCCAGGGAGCTGCGGGCTCGCAATGCCGAGCAGGAGGAGGAGATTTGCCAGTTGCGCGCTCGGCTTGCTGAGATGGAGGTTGGTGAACCTCAGCCGTGAGGCTCGCCGCCACGCGGAGATCTTCATCCCGGCCAGCGATGTCGACACTACCCTCCCCTATAAGAGGCCACGGGTATTTGGCGAGGCCGACCTCGCCGAGAGGATGCGGATCAACTCCATCCAAGATGCCGAATGCACCCTCCAAATGATGAAGGACACGGGGGTGCTGGTGGAGGGGTGCGAGGAGATCTCCGCCAAGGACCTGATGCCGAGCTTGTTCCGGCGACGCCGCCCAGCGAGAAGGAGGGTAGCCTGGACGAGATGTTTGGGAAGGGCTTCCAGGATCAATTGGGCGAAGGGGTGGACCTGTCGGCGGCGGGGGGGGGGGGGGGGGGGGGGGGGGGGAGGCCTAGATGTATATGTTTTCTTTTGTTTCCCCTCTGAGGCGAGCTCCACCTATAAATACCATTATTCAATGAAAACAGATTTTTGATCATACCCGTGCCATTTTTTTTTGCTTTTTCTTTTTGCTGTGTTCCGTATATCCGCGAGCCCTTCCCTAGGTGGCCTCGCATAGACAGGTACTACGAGTAGGGTAATCATTAGTGTGCCCCCGCGAGAGAGTACCTTGAGTGCTCGGCAATTCCAGGCCTTCGTCGCAGCTCGCTCGCGAGCTGTCCTTGGCCTTCTTAATCAAAAAGTCAAACTCACTGGATTTTTCTAAGTAAAATAAATTAGGGGCGGGGCCTTTTGGCGGGACCTACCTCCCCTTGGCGAGGTCCCAGGGCCTGGCTTGCTGATCTTCTCAGGATCCGCCCCAGCTTGCCCGTGAGCTGTCCGTCATCTTATCGATATGAGACAAAATTCTCTAAATCTTCCCAAGTAAAACATAGTGGGGGATGAGGTGGCCTGGCTGGGCCCGTCTCCTCTTTGCGAGGTCCAAGGCTCTAGCTTGCCGACCTTCTGTAGAGTCCGAGCTGGACCAGCGAGCTCGAACTCGCCCATGCCAAGCTCTCCTCTCTTGGAAAGGCCAAGTTTGTTAGGTACTACCTGGGGAGAATAAGGACTTCCTTGGGTGACCTTCAGCCCGTCCGTTTGGTGAGAACCTGACAACATGATCTGCTCGGGGTCCACTACTAACACCATTGAGTGACTTCCAGCCCTACCAGCTAGGTGATAGCCTGATAGCAGGATCTTCTCGAGGCTCGAGGATGACATCGAGTGACTTCCAGCCCTACCAGCTAGGTGAGAGCCTGACAGCGGGATCTGCATGGGGTCCACTACTAACACCATCGAGTAACTTCTAACCATGCTAGCTAGGTGAAAGCCTGACAGTGGGATCTGCTCGAGGTCCAATGATGACACCGAGTGACTTCCAGCCCTTCCAGTTAGGTGAGAGCCTAACAGCGGGATCTGCTCGGGGTCCACTACCAACACCATCGAGTGACTTCCAACCCTGCTTGCTAGGAGAGAGGCTCACAGTAGGATCTGCTCGAGGTCTAAGGATGACACCGAGTGACTTCCAGCCCTGCAAGATAGGTGAGAGCCTGACAGCGGGATCTGCTCGGGGTCCACTACTAACACCATCGAGTGACTTCCAGCCCTGCCAGCTAGGTGAGAGCCTGACAGCGGTATCTGCTTGAGGTCCAAAGGTGACACCGAGTGACTTCCAGCCCTGCCAGCTAGGTGAGAGACAAACAGCAGGATCTGCTCGGGGTCCACTACTAACACCATCGAGTGACTTCCAGCCCTGCCAGCTAGGTGAGAGCCTAACAGCAGGATCTGCTCGAGGTCCAAGGATGACATCGAGTGACTTCCAGGCTTGCCAGCTAGGTGAGAGCCTGATAGCGGGATCTTCTCGGGGTCACTACTAACATCATCGAGTGACTTCCAGCCCTGCCAGCTAGGTGAGAGTCTGACAGCGGGATCTACTCGACGTCCAAGGATGACATCGAGTGACTTCCAGCCCTGCCAGCTAGGTGAGAGCCTAACAGCGAGATCTTCTCGGGGTCCACTAGTAACACCATCAAGTGACATCCAGCCCTGCCAGCTAGGTGGGAGCCTGACAGCGGGATCTGCTCGAGATCCAAGGATGACACCGAGTGACTTCTAGCCCTGCCGTCTAGGTGTGAGCCTGACAGCTGGATCTGCTCAAGGTCCGAGGATGACACTGAGTGACTTCCAGCCCTGCCAGCTAGGTGAGAGCCTGACAACGGGATATGCTCGGGGTCCAAATTCACCTCACTTTTTCATGCGAGCTCATAGTGACAATATTGGCATATTAAAGAACTTTTCATTAAAAAACATGGCACAACTTACAAGCTTCAAGGGAAAAAGCATTTTTAGTCGTCACCACTACAGGTGAGACTTAGGGTCTCTCCCTCCACATTTTGGAGTCGATAACCCCCTGATCTTAAGGCTTCTTTTACAATAAATGGGCATTCCCAGCTGGGGTTGAGCTTCCCTACGGTTAATGATCTCCCTGCTGCGTCCACCTTCTTCAGCAACAAGTCCCCCTCCACAAATTGTTTGACTCTGACGTGCTTGTCGAATTACTTGGCCATCCGCCTCTTCACCTCTTCCTGCCGGAGGGCGGAAAGATCCCGTAGTTCTTCCACCATGTCAAGGGAGAGCCGCAGCTCCACCTTGTTCTCTGCCTACCATTCTTCCTTGCCTTCCTTGGCCGTAATAACTCGAAGTGTTTGGAATTCAAATTCCACGGGTAGCACTGCCTCGCACCCATGAGAGAGTTTGAAGGGGGTCTCTCCGGTAGCTGTGTTGGGCGTGTTTCTCAGGGCCCAGAGAATCGCGGGGAGCTGCACCACCTAGCTTCCCTTCAGATTTTCTACTTTCTTTTTCAGGAGGTTGACGATGATCTTGTTCGCGGCCTCCACCTGCCCTTTGCTCCTGGGGTGATGGACCAAGGCGAACCTGAGGTCGATTCCGAGCTGCTCGCAAAAACTGATGAACTCAGCACTGGCAAACTGGGGCCCGATGTCCGTATCGATGGCCTGGGGCAGTCCATGGCGGCAGATGATCTCCCCCAAACAAAGTTTCTGATAACCTGGCAGGTCACCTTGGCCAGTGCCTTCACTTCCAACCACTTGGAGAAATAATGAATAATCACTCGGAGGAACCTCCTCTGCCCGCTGGCCTGGGGGAACGGTCCAACCAAATCCATTCCCCAAATGGCAAAGGGCCAGGGGGCCGTGATACTTTTGAGTCGCTGAGCCGGCTGTAGCTGGAGGGGGGCGAACAGCTGGCATTTGTGGCACCTTCTTGTGAGTTCCGTTGCATCGTGGCCCAGGGTGGGCCAGAAATACCCCTGCTTGACGATCCTACCTTCCAGGGTCCGACTCTCGGAGTGACCCCAGACTCTCCGGAATGGACTTCCTCCAAGATTATTTGTACCTCCCCCTCGGCCACGCAATGAGCCAACGTCCTCGAGAGTGTCTTCTGGTATAACTGCTCGTCCTGGAGGAGGTAGTACGCTGACTTATGCCTAAGCTTCTTCTTATTTGCCCTCTCCGGATACTTTCCCGTGGAGAGGAAAGTTATAACTGGGTCCATCAATGAAGGCCGTTGATCTATCTCCATAAGCTCTCCTTCTTCGATGGAAGGGCAGAATAGGTCGGTCATGGTACCCCCCACCAGTTGGCTGTGCTTTGCGAGCTGATCGACGTGCTCATTTTCCTCCCGGGGCACGTGCTGGATGGCGAAAGTTTGGAACGTGTCGACGACCCCCTTTACTTTGGCTAAGTACAACCGCAGGGTAGGCTCCCTTGCCTCAAACACCCAGTTGATCGGGGAAGCTATCACCATGGAGTCGGTAAGGACCTCTGTAACGCCCCCGGTTTTTCTATGCTTTGTTTGATCTTTGGCTGGCGTTACGATGGCGTATTTCCGGCTTTTTTCCGTTGTAGAGCGTGGTCTTAGCTCTTACGGTTCCCTGTGTAGCCTGTTTGTAGCCTGTTAGCAAGATTCCCCAGCTAGCCGGAGTCTGTTTGATGACTCGGCTGGGCCTCTTAGGGAATGCTTGTGTTTTTGGCTTCGGGAGATGTTATCCCGGATTTTGTTCGTCGGATGCTAATTTCGACTTCGTAGTTGCGTTCATAGTGTGGGTTTTTAGCTGCGGCGTGAATTTCGTCGTTTTCCGAGAAGTTTCGGGTTTCGGGTTGTTTTGTTATTAAGTGTAAATAATTATTGATATGTGGTTTGTTTATTATTAAAACTGATGTATATATAGTCTTGGGTCAGTTTTAGGGCCCTTCTTGTTCTCTTCCTGTTTCTTTGCTTGGAGGAAGCCGTCGCCCGTCGCTTGTACGAGAGGAAGAGCATCGCCGGCCTACCCTAGCCTTCGGACGCCGTTTTCCTGGAGTTTTTGCGGTCGGATTTTTGGTTTCGAGAGTGGATCTGGACTGCCCTCGCCTGGATCTGCACTCTTTCTGCTCCTCAGCTGGTGCTCTGCGGCTAGATCCGAGAGTGGGGGACGCCGCCGACCAAGCTTTTCTGGTATTGAGGCAAGTGATGTCCCCTCATCCTTGTCAAAGCTGATCTTTGTCTTTCTTTTGAGCTAATTTTTATCTCTTTCTTGTTTAGATCTTAGGTGTAAGCTAGGGTTTGTGCCCGATCATACTGTGGTTAGTGTAGAAAGTTCCAGTTAAATCTCAGTTTTCCGAGGGATGGTGTCTTTTAGGGACAGTTTTGGTTCGGTTTAGGTCGAGTAGCTGCCTTTGTCGGTGGATGTTGTACTCTAGGGAGAGAGAGAACCCTCGTTTTCATTCATGGTTGTGTGCTGGATCTGGCACCTGGAGCCAGTCAGGGTGTCGACACCTTGGTTTCGACACCAGCCAGTCAGGGTGTCGACACCTTGGTGTCGACACCAGCCTGTCCGGGTGTCGACACCTTGGTGTCGACACCAGCTAGTCTGGTTGTCGACACCTTGGTGTAGACACCAGCCTGTCAGGGTGTCGACACCTTAGTGTCGACACCAGCCTGTCAGGGTGTCGACACCAGCCTGTCAGGGTGTCGACACCTTGGTGTCGACACCAGCCTGTCAGGGTGTCGACACCTTGGTGTCGACACCAGCCTGTCAGGGTGTCGACACCTTGGTGTCGACACCAGCCTGTCAGGGTGTCGACACCTTGTGTCGACACCAGCCTGTCAGGGTGTCGACACTGGCCGCAGTGGTGTCGACACTTGGTGTTGACACCCGCAGCGGCAGTGTCGACACCTTGTGTCGACACCGGCGATAGAGGTGTCGACACATCGTGTCGACACTGGGTGCTGCCCTTGTTTTGGAGTCAGGGAGACTCAGGGTTGGTCTTGGTTAGGCGTGCAAGGTCGCGTCGGTTGGACCCGACATTTTTGTCTTGGGTTCGTGTGTTTCTTAGGATTGTTAGAGTGACTTTTTCCCCGGGGGTGCTTTGGGTGTTCGGCTAATTTCTGCATGCCGACTCTTGGGTCGTGGCAGGTGGTGGAGTTTTGGTGGCCTCTAGAGGGGTGGTTTTATGTGGAGAGCTGTGGCCACCGCCTTTTGCCCCGGTTTGGGTTGGTGTGTGTGGGACCCTAAAGCTGCCACTGTTTGACCCCTTAGCCATTTTTGGGTCTGATCCTAGTTATGTAATCAGACCCATGTTTGACCACTGCAACTTACCCACGTGTTAGGACTGTTAGACCCTTTCCTGTTTATGCTTCCTTTCTTCTGGCATATGTATATGACTTGGTGCTGTTGCAGGCTCTCTCTTGGTAAGGCACTTTGGTTTTATTGCTCGCACTTGGTGTGCTCTGCGGTGTTTTATACTGTAATCTTTTCCTTCTGTCATTCACTTTTTCTTTTACTTATAGCAGTTTGCTGTCGGGTTGGTAACCCTTCATCTTATTTGCTCATTAACCTATAGCTCTATTTACTTTTGATTGTTTCCTTGCTGAGGTGTTCTTTTCTTGAATGCCTCAGGTCCAGGTTGTAGCCAGTTCAGTGGCAGTTCTTTAGAGGGGCTTGTTGGTGGCCTCTAGGGTAGCTGAGATTGTTGATCCCCGTTTGTTGTGAGGTAGTTCTTTACTCTTCTGTATAGACATACACACTCGCCAGTGGGTTCGTGTCAGGTTGTTGGCGCCCACTGGTGGTTTTTTGTGATGCTGAATATGAATTTAAACTGCTGTGTTTGCCTATTTGAGATTGGTTACTTGCTTCTGGGAAGGATTTATGCTAGGTTGCATGTTAGATATTTTAAACCCTAAAAAGTATTAATATATGTACTTCATGCATAACATGTTTTCTAAAACAAAGACACTACTTTTCCTCAGCGTAAAACACTATCTTTTTATACATACTACATTCACCTTAGAGTCATGCACGTATAAGTCATCCCCCGGGGACACTTATGCTCTTTTATGGTGTCAAATTAATCGAACCCAAGTATTTTCTGCTGCGTACAGATATAGTTTTAACTGTGGACTAGATGATCCACCGGGCCGAGGGATACGGCCATTCATCGTAACTGATTCTCTTTATATTTAATCAAACATTTTTCCTTAAGATCTAACGTTTGGAGTTTTGCCTGAGCGTGTGCAGTTATCCCCTGCACGACGTGGCATCACGGCGCGTGTTTTCTCCTACTCTGATACGATTTTTACCGTTGAGAAAATGCGGGTTGTGACAGTTGGTATCAGAGGGAGGTAGCTTGACAAATGGTTGGGCAACCTTTCCCTTGTCTGCATTAGTGTTTGGCATCATACCATTCACACACCGATATGTCATCAGCACGTCTTGGCCGAAGCACGAACACTACACTCATGAGCATAAAGAAGTATACATGGCATATTATGTAGTATGGGATGCATAATATGTGTTTGTATATGGATCCACCATAGGAGGCAACATGTGAGGGTTATGTAGTATGGGATGCTAACCTCACCACATGAATGCGGCTAGCACGTTTTCTTTTTTCGTTACATGGGAATGTTATGTAGTATGGGATGCATAACATTTTCATGTGTACGCCGCCATGGCATGCACTAAGGCCTTTTTAGAATGCATAGCACATCATGCATAGCATAACATTTCATAAGCACAACGTGCCAAGCTAAAGACTTGCAAGATGACATATGTACACACATGGTTTTGAGTCAAAAGAAATATAAATGCATGCATTCATGGTTTAGGCACATGAGTCAGTATGATGGTGGTGAACCATCTTAGGATAAGCATAACATCATCATGGTAAAAAACAACTCCCAGAGCAAGTTTTGCAGTTGAAGTTCATATTTAAGTGTGTTTGTCCGTACCGGGTAGTTTTGTTCTAGTTGATGGGCTAGGATTTGTCTAAATCTTGTGCGATTTTAGGATGGCGAGACGTCCTGTGACGAGATCGACCCCCCAATCCGAGGGTGAGACGTCAGGAGCGCAGAGCGATGCGTTGGTAGAAAGCTTGCGGCATAGTAATGAGGAGTTATCGAGGCAGGTAGTGGCTATGCAGGCTCAGATTCAGTCCCTGGTAGCAGTGGAGGCGGGACAGCCCCCGAGAGCTCAGAACCCCGTAGAGGGGGTATCTGTTCCTGCCCCTCCTGTTCCTCCCGTGCCTTTGGTTGTAGTGCCTCCGGAGATGGCGTTCATATCCCAGTTTCAGCGGCTGAGACCCCCTACCTATGATGGGCAGGCAGATTTCATGATTTTGGATGACTGGCTGATTACCATTGAGGAAATGTTCTTGTACTCAGGGATTACAGACGATCAGAGAGTGATGCTCGCTGCCTACCAGCTCAAGGGCTTAGCAACGATTTGGTGGCTGAGGGAGAAAGAGAGCTTAGTGGCAAGTTGCACTTGGGAGTCATTTAAGGTGCTGTTGTTAAGTAAGTTTCTGCCTTCAGTCGAACGGGACCGGCTAATGAACGACTTTCTTCACTTAAAGCAGAGGAAGCTCACTGTTAGTGAGTATGAGATTGAGTTTAGTAAGTTGAGTCGGTTTGCTCCGGGTCTGGTGAGTGTTGAGGCAGACCGAGTTAAGCGGTTTCTAGGTGGACTAAGAAGCGACATACAGCAGTTAGCGAATGCCTATGGAGCAGTCAGTTACGCCAGTGCGGTTGAAGCCGCTTTGAGAGTTGAGGCCATTGAGAATGCCAAGAATAGAGGCCAGCAGTTAAGGAAAGATAAGCGGAAGTCCGGTGGAGGGAAGAGCCCTCAGGAACCTGATGCTGTCGCAAGAAAGAAGGTCAAAGAGATTTGTAGCTTTTGTGGCCGGCCAGGCCACCCCTTTGAGAAGTGTTTCAAAAAGTTGGGAGCGCAGAAGAAGGATCAGGTCTGCGCGATTCAGGGTACTTCCAGGGGAGACTTGGTGTGTGCCTTGTATGGAAGGAAGGGGCATGAGGCTGCCCGTTGTTGTTTAAAAGATAAGGTCTGTTTTCAGTGCGGCCAGAAGGGTCATCTCAAGACAAGGTGCCCTCAGACCCAGTCTATTCTGCAGCCAGTTCCCCTCCAGGCTCTGCCACCGCCTCAGCGAGTGGATAAAGGAAAAGGAAAGCTGAATGTGCTCTCGGCAGACGAAGCGCAGACCTCGACCCAGGTTATCTCAGGTTCGACTCCTCCCCAGTCGTTTTGTTACGTTCTCTTTTTGGTTGTAGTTTTCGTTTTAGCACTTGTTGCCTTAGATGCGTATGCAATTCGTAGGGCGATTTAAGGTAAAGAACCGCTGGGCGCGCGTTCTCTTCGATTCCGGAGCTACCCACTCGTTTGTGGCTAGAGCCTTTGTGGAGCGGTTCAGTCTGGGCCTAGATCGTGTTGGTGGTGCCTTCTGCGTTAAGTTCCCCTCCGGTGACTCTGTGGTTACGGACCTGGGTGTCCTCGATTGTCCAATTTGGTTGGGAGATTTTCTAGCCAAGGAAGATTTGAAGGTGATTGACCTGGAGGACTTCGACGTTATTTTGGGCATGGACTGGTTGTCAAGGTGCGATGCTGTGATCCAGTGCAAGGGTAAGCGCTTGGACTTCTTCAAAGACAACGGTCAGCCAGGAAGCGTTTATGGATATTCTCTCCAGGAGTCTCCTATCATTTCTGCGGTGCGTGCTCGGAAGTTGCTTGTTTCTGGCTGTTTTGCCTGTGTGGTTTCTCTGGTAGGGTCGATTGTTAGTATGCCCCGTTTGGAAGAAATTCCTGTGGTATGTGACTTTTCTGATGTGTTTCCAGACGACCTTCCCGGTCTTCCACCCGATCGAGATGTCGAGTTTGCAATAGATTTGGAGCCAGGAACGCGTCCTGTCGTAAAGGCGCCGTACCGGATGGCCCCGCGAGAGCTGGAAGAATTGCGAGTTCAGCTGGATGAGTTATTGGAAAAGGGCTTTATAAGGCCGAGTTCTTCACCTTGGGGTGTGCCAGTGTTGTTCGTTAAAAAGAAGGATGGGTCGATGAGGTTATGCATCGACTATAGAGAGCTGAACAAGGTTACTATTAAGAACAGGTACCCTTTGCCGCGAATAGACGATTTGTTTTACCAACTGCGTGGTAGTGCCGTGTTTTCCAAGATAGATCTTCGTTCGGGCTATCACCAGTTGAGGACTCGGGAGTCAGTTGTTCCGCGAACGGCGTTCGCTCTCGTCATGGGCATTTTGAGTTTTTGGTTATGTCATTCGGTTTGACTAATGCGCCCTCAGCTTTTAGGATTTGATGAACAGAGTTTTCAAGGATTTTCTAGATAAGTTCGTGATTGTCTTTATAGATGATGTTTTGGTGTATTCTAAGAATGCAGAGGAGCATGATCGACATTTGTGGCTGGTCTTGGCGACTCTGAGAGACCATAAGCTATACGCCAAGCTGAGCAAATGTGAATTTTGGTTGCCTCAAGTTTCTCTTCTAGGTCACGTGATTAATAAGGAGGGAATATCGGTGGACCCAGAGAAGATCGCTGTTGTTATGGAATGGGCGAGACCGGTTACCCCCAAAGAGATGAGAAGCTTCTTGGGTTTGGCTGGTTATTATAGAAGATTTGTAGAAGGTTTCTCTACCTTATCCGCACCGTGGACCAAGTTGACGCAGAAGAATGTAGCCTTTATATGGGATGACAAGTGTGAGAAGGCTTTTGAGGAACTAAAAAGAAGGCTATGTTCGGCTCCAATTTTGTCTTTGCCTACGGAGGGTAGTGAGTATGATATTTATGTGGATGCGTCGCATGTCGGTCTGGGCTGCGTTTTAATGCAGGGCGGAAAGGTGATTGCGTATGGGTCAAGGCAGCTAAAGACTCACGAGAGGAATTACCCTACGCATGACCTGGAGTTTGCAGCTGTGATCTATGCGTTAAAATTGTGGAGGGATTTGCTATATGGCGCGCAGTGCAAGATTTTCACGGATCATAAGAGTCTGAAGTATGTCTTCACTCAGAAAGAATTGAATCTGCGCCAGCGGTGGTGGTTGGAGTACGTGGCCGACTTTGATGTTGAAATTCAGTATCATCCAGGCAAGGCAAATGTGGTGGCTGATGCCCTGAGTCGGAAGTCAGGTAAGATTTTTAATCTTTTCGCCGAGCGTCTAGTGGAAGAGTTTCTGTTGATGGGACATGAAAGTCCACCTAGTGTCAACAAAGTTTCACTATGGGGTAGGGGGGGGGGGGGAATAGGTGACGAGAATGCTTTTGCGGAATTTACGAATGTGCCTGCACAACAAAAATAAATTACACAGCACACAGAATACACAGGCAATTTTATAGTGGTTCCCCGACTTGGGTACATCCACTTTTCCCCCTTGACCTATCTCCCAACAAGGGACGACTCGGTCTCTTCTCCAACAGGATGTGAAATCCAATCCCTGACTATCGGAAGGAACCCTTCCACACGTAGGAGTCAACACTCCACAAAACGGGTTGCACCCAACCCTTACAATACGGAACAACCGTTCCTTTACAACAAAAGTAAAACTAGAAATGTACACGAGATACAAACTTCGTTAGGAGACTAAGATGTCCCTCTTTTATTGACGACGTGTTCTTGACGTCCACAAGGAGTCCACAACTTAGATATCTCTTGGAGAGGATCTCCCCGGAACCGACGGCGACAAGATGAGCGGCGGCTAGGTTCACGGGACGGCGGAAACAACGATGTGAGGCTGCACTTCTTTAGAGATCCAAACTTCGTAGCGAAGCTAGCTAGGTCTACAACGGTCACACTAGGATCAATGTACTCTCACTCGATCGATCGGATGGGGAAGATACTCTCCCAATCTAAAAAGCGAGAGACAAGAGATCTCTGGTTAGACACGTGAGACGCTGAGCTTAGCTAGGGCTTCTGTCACCGGAGATCGGGAAGAAACGCGATCAACAGCGGCGACCAACTTGTCGCGAAGCGGGCGGCGGCGGCGGACGGAAGCGGCGATTTAGGGTTTGTCCGTGCTCGCGTATTTCTTGTCTTCTTCACCTGCTTACTGTTCAAAAATACCCATGTATTTATACACTGTAGACCCATACAATATGACCGTTGTGGGTCCAACAAGTAGAAACCCGAAATCCGGTTTAAACTAGTCCAGCGGTAGAATCGGTCTAGCAGCATCCAGAGAAAACGCCAAGTAAAATTCGTCGAGAATCGCAGGTGGTTCTCGACGAATCGGCGGAGAACAGTTAGTGATCTCGCCGATTCGTCGAGAATCACTAGTGATTCTCGACGAATCACTCGTTGATTCTCAACGAATATAACTTGGTATTCATGATCTGCTCAACGATGTGTTCGGCGAGAATCATTAGTGATTCTCGCAGAATCTTACTTGGCACCATTTTGGTAGCCGGAAAGAGTCGGCGAGAAATCACTAATGATTCTCGATGATTCGGCGAGAATCACTAGTGATTCTCGCCGAAATCGGCGAGAATCACTTGGTGATTCTCGCCGAATTATACTTAGACGAATTTTTCGTCTTTCCACCCAAGAGCTGCTCCTTGACCCATCCTTGCTCCTTGTCTTCTCTTGCATAAACACTGCCCTGTACTTGAAAGTAAGTGCACTCCAATAGAGAGAGTACACGTAGGCCAACACCTTGATATGCTCAACGAGGGATTACGTCGTGCAGACCCCTGTATATTGACCTACTGCACCCTGACATTGGTGTGCACTTAGCGGGGAAGAACTGCAAGCACAACTTACGAGTTTCATCAAATACATTGTGAATTCATCTTAGCTTGACGGGGGCTTCCTCAAATACAGGTAATTGTGGATACAATCCCACAATCTCCCCTATTTGACGAAGCCAAAACCCTACTAGCTAAGATGAATAACACCGATCAAAATAAAAATAGCATTCAGAATCTAAACATGCAACACAAGAGAATGTAAGCAAACAGATCAAGACTTGAGTCATTCACAAATTCAAATATATATACCAATATATATATATATACACATATAATCTCAGAATTGTTCATATAATAACAATAAGCATTAAATGTTCTTAAGAGAAAATGACAAGCTAAAAAATTGTTGACTATTTTTCCTTAGCTAAGTCATTCTTGAATTTTTGTGCCAAATACTTCTTCCTTTGCCTCTCCATATATTCTTTCGGCTTCGGATAGTATCTGGGAGGAGGAACTTTATCTACATCCGTGTTGTTTCTGAAGAAGATGTTTCGTCTTGCTTCATACGTTTTGTGCATTTCCCACTCATACTGGCTGTATACTTCGTTTCGATTGAGTTCTCCTTTCTCTTGTAGCCAGAAGGTGTCCAAGATAATGTTCTTTGAGACTGGACTCCACTTTTCATTTCATACTTCATCCTCATTCATTCTGATTCTCTTTTCAGCTAGTGTCTCCTTGGAGGTCCCTTCCTGAGCTTTTCTCTTGACCCTGGCTTTTGCTAGAGCCTCTTTGTCAAACATGCTCCTCAGTTTAGCTTTGGAGATAGCCCTAGCATCAGCTTCACTTATGGGAACATCTGCAGCACTTGCACTTATTTCCTCAGCAGCACTTACTCCCTCAGCGGCCGTAGAGGTCTCGGGAGCATGAATATCCGCAGGATGTTCAGGCAAGGCGATGCCTAACGCCTGGTGGAGCATCCACCAGTTGCTGTCATAGACGTATTTGTTTGATTGTTCGAAGTTTTTGATAATGACTTCTTGGAGCTCAGCCATCTTAGCTATGTAGTCCTTCTCCCCCTTTTTGGCTTCAACAGCGATGAAGTTTGCATAGGAGTGCAGGGAGTCATCAATGTGCTTGGTGGTCCGGGAGAATTCAGTGACTAAGGCCTGTTGATTGGCGTTGAGGGTGACCATATTACCGTCAAATTTTTGAATGTTGTTCGCGACAACATGAGCATTCTGATTTACAACAGCAAGAGTATCGGTGTTCTTTTTCAAGCCGGACATAAGAAGTGTGACAGCTTCGCCGGCCGCTGTATACTTTTCTTCAAATTTCTTCTCCATCGCGTCAAGTTTATGGTTGATCTCCACCATATTCTTGAGCATGAGATTTTCAGATGTCTTAATCTTTTTCAGCAGTTTATTCTGAGCTTTATCAAAGGAGGTTTTAAGTTCATTCACTATGCCCTGAATGACATTTACAGTGTGAGTGGCTAGCTCATCTCGCAACGGAATAGCCGGAGGCACTTCTTGGCTTTGCTCTTCAGCGGACGCATCTGTAGAGCTGGATACAAGCACAGTCTCTAATGGGGGAATGCTGACGACCTCGGTAGATTTTTCTAACTCCCCCTCCACTGGTGCAGCAATGTTTTCAGGAACGATTTCAGGTGCGTGCTTGTCAGATGGAGGTTCAATGAGATCCGGAGCTTCCAATGCTTCATGTCCCTCATTCTCGTCATCCTCTTCGTCATCATCCATGAAATCATCTTCATCAGCAGCCTCTTCCAATTCTTTGTCAGCAGTCTCCAGTACAGTAGCACTTTCTTCTTGTATTTCAGCCACAGCATCCCTGGCCACCTTGGAGATGTCAGATACTACATCAGTATGAGGGGGTAGAGGCTCCCCCTCGATTCCTGCAGTCAAGGTATCAGGAACTTCATTGGGGGTGACTGCTGGAGATACTCCCTGTTGTTCTTCCACGGCAGTCTGCCCAATACGCCTCTCCCATAGGTCAAACACACTTGAGTCCATCTTCTTCAAGTAGTGTAGAGGAACACCTTTGCTCATGTCAAACTTGTCTCCATTTAGCTGATTTAGATACAGACTTATGATACGGCCAAAGCTCGGAGAGCCCAAGGTGTCCTTTATCTTCTCGAACAGCAACTCCCCCCAGTTGAACCTTTTACGGCAGACAACAGCTATCAGGATCTTGAACATATCCGCTGAGATATGGTCATGAGAGCCCGGCTTGCAGATGAGCATCTTTCCAATTATGTCAGACAGGAGCTTTCCTTATTCATTCATATCCTTTCTCTTTATTGACCGAGTTCCTCGTGGGAGACCGCAGAATAAGAGAGTTCTGGTTTTGTCATCGTCCTCCAGATAGTCCTCATGCTCCGAGCTAGAAAGCTGCAGGAAGCGGGTCAGCTTGCTGGCAGACATCTTGACCTTTGCCCCAGCCACCTTGCTTTTGATTAGGGAGTCACCATTTCGGAGTCTTGCGGTAGCGAAGAACTCCAACACCTCTTTGTCCAAGATTTTTCAAGGGTGCTCCAGGACGAATGTTAGCCCAGCCTCTTCCAGCATCAGAATGATGTTGCGGAATTCGTCCGAGGCCTGAGAGAACCCAGTTCGAACAAGCTCGCAACCAGTGACCAACCCAGCAGTTGTCCTTGGAGACATTGCAGATATATGGAGAGAATCCCTATTCTACGCTTAATCAAAAATCAAAAAGGAAGTGATACTAGTGATCAAGTCCAAGTGAGGGTGAGGGGATACCTAGCGGTGTAGACGGTGAGTTATTTCGAGCGGAGAAGAATCGAAACTGGGAGAGATCGTCGGTTGAGAGCTTCGCGGGATTCTTGCGGGAGACCTTCGATGGAGACCGATTCGGCGAGCTTTCCTGCAGGGGTCGCGAGTTGCCCTTCCGGTAAGTTTCCCTTGCGGCGGCATGAGTTTTGCGGGAGTCGGTGAGTTGCCCTCGGCGAGTTTCGGCGGAGAAGGAGAGAGTTCCCTGCTGAGAGAGTCGGCGAGATTCGGCGTGCTTCCGCGAGTCGGTGGGAATGGGAAGAGTCTGCGGTAAAAACCTAGTGTCTCCTGCGAAGTTCAGCGGGATTCATACAGTGTCTCCTGCGAAGGTCGGCGGGATTCGTATAGTGTGCTCCTTCGGCGGGATTCTTATGGAAGGTGAAGGGTCGGCGGGAATTCTTCCTCAAATGTGATTCTTCTTGATCCTTCGGCGAGAATAGGATTTTCCTTAAATGCCAAGCTCGACGAGTTAAATGGGATTCTTACGGTTTCCGTTTGTCTAAGTTAATTTGAAAGTCTTCTAACTATATAGATACTCCTGAAAGTCAAGCTATTAGGGTTGAGCCGGCTTTTCCATACACACATTGAGCCAGTGGAATTAATTTAACGACGTAAGTTAATTTGAAAGTCTTCCAACGACGTATCTTTGTTAGTTTTCAGTGAATTAATTTACGCCTGCAGATGTTGTTCTCGAATCTACCAGTGGAAGTTCCGATAACTCTTTAATGATGTATCTCAGGTTTTATATTTATCGTGTTACCCTATCCTTGGATGTGCATACATACACGTATATACAAGGATGTATCTGTATATAAAGATATATATATATATATATATAATATTATATATATATATATATATATATATATATATATAATATATATATATGTAACTGTCAATGGAAAACGACTCAAGTCTTGGAACTGATCATGAGTACCTGGATTTTGAGAGTCATCGTTTAGTCCCACAGGTAGAACATATTAGGAGCTCAATGTGAGTATGCTCAAGTCGATATCAGATCTGTTATAGCAGAGCTTGTTTCAATTTAGTCTTGAGCCACCTACTGTCTGGTTCCCATCATATTCATGGGAACCTAGACTACCCTGCAAGAAAGAATTACTTCACCTTAGGAACCCAAATCATATTGGTCCTAGGATCCTGTTAGCATAAGCACGCAACTGCCTTCCTTCAGAAAACTGTCAGGAAGACTACCTCTGTCCCGTGAATGTGGATAAGCCCTTGCCGTTGGCACAGAGGGGTTGTGACAACAATCGATGGCAAAGTGCCCCACTTTGCCACAACACCAACATGGGTGAATGTTGTTTCGCCGTTTCCGACCTGATCTAGTGACTGAGGTAGTCACGGTGCTAGGTCTAACCGGGATAGAGCATGATCGCCTCACAAAAAATTCTCTTTCCATCGTGACACGTGGAAGGGTGGAAGGAATGCATGTTGCGAGCGTCATGAGGCCGGGAAGGTGGTGCCTTTCTCACAGGCATCCCACTTCTAGAGGCCCCTGAAAACTTACACCATGACTTCTATCCTCCCTATTATGTGTCCTCGGGTGTGAGAAGTCTTCTGTGAGCAGGGACATGCAGATTCACACCGAGTTGAGGCAGTGATAGTGAATACAAAGGGCTCAGAATGAGCCTTAGGTATTCTCTCATGGTTTGCCACGACGGCCCTTGCACTATGGGTGTCTCCACATGGGGACAGATCACCCTTGCAGTGACCACGACTATTCCTGTGGTCATACCTGAAGGCATGATGAGTTGCCTTCCTGCTTGGAGTGGGGGGCCGGAACACCGTTTCCCCATTTCTCCACGAATTGATAATCCGGAGATCCACCCGTTTTCTTGCTTTCTCTTTATAGCATCAACTTTGGAAAAGTTTGATACTATTCGTTTCTCATTCTCTAGACTACTCTCTAGAGCTGAGATCTTAGAGTCCTTGACCTTGTTGGATGCCAATTGGAGAACCAACAAGATCTTCAGTCGAGCAATCTCTTGAGCTTGTTCCTCAGCAAGTAGGTTGCTTGACTGAAGGGCTCTCTTCAGAGAATCAGAATCTTCTGGAGGAAAGCAGTTCTTGTCTTCAGAAAGTTCAAAAGAGATGGGGCAGGATGAGGAAGTTACCTGCTCTTCAGTGTTATTGTCATTCGAGCCAGTGACTATTGCGTCATCCTCATTAGAGCTGCTTTCCTCACTGGTCTCTTCAGTCTCAGACACAGACACTGGAGCTCTGATGCTATCCGAGAGATGCTTGCCTTCATCTTCAGAGGTGAGGACCCCCACATAGGCTTCATCCTCTGGTTGACAGCATATTCCACCTTTCTCTGACTCCCCCATCAACTCTGAGATCATCACCCACATGGATTTAGCCATCCTACATTTTTCTAATCTAGAGCGAGAAGCTCCAGACCAGATATCCAAGATAATTTGACGAATCCTCTCATCCAAGTTAAATAGTGACAGTTCCGTCTCTGACATCTCAGCAATGCACATGGGCACTTGGATCCTAGAGTCGGAGGTCTTCATGGGAATAAACGGACCCTCTTCCAGGATGAAGGATGCTCGAGGATCGATAGCATCCAAGTGAAACGACACTCTCATCCTCCAGATGGGATAATAATTCTTTGTGAATGCGGGGAGTTTGAGTGGCGATATCTCATAATCCAGCTCCATGCTTTTGACACTGGTAGCAGGATTCTACTCAAGGTGTTAACCTTTTTGATGAGTAACCTCCCTCTGATACCACTTGAAAGTCCACCTAGTGTCAACAAAGTTCACCTATGTGGGGGGGGGGGGGGAATAGGTGACGAGCAACGCTTTTGCGGAATTTACGAATGTACCTGCACAATAAAAATAAACAGCACAGCACACAGAATACACAGGCAATTTATAGTGGTTCCCCGACTTGGGTACATCCACTTTCCCCCTTCGACCTATCTCCCAACAAGGGACGACTCGGTCACTTCTCCAACAGGATTGAAATCCAATCCCTGCACTATCGGAAGGAACCCTTCCACACGTAGGAGTCAACACTCCCACAAACCGGGTTGCACCCAACCCTTACAATACGGAACAACCGTTCCTTTACAACAAAAGTAAAACTAGAATGTACACGAGATACAAACTTCGTTAGGAGACTAAGATGTCCCTCTTTATTGACGACGTGTTCTTGACGTCCACAAGGAGTCCACAACCTTAGATCTCTCTTGGAGAGGATCTCCCCGGAACCGGCGGCGGCAAGATGAGCGGCGGCTAGGTTCACGGGATCGGTGGAAACAACGATGTGAGGCTGCACTTCTTTAGAGATCCAAACTTCGTAGCGAAGCTAGCTAGGTCTACCTACGGTCACACTAGGATCAATCGTCTCGATCGATTCGGATGGGGAAGACTTTCCCGATCTACAAATCAAGAGACAAGAGATCTCCGGTTAGACATGTGAGACGCTGAGCTTAGCTAGGCTTCTGTCGCCGGAGATTGGGAAGAAACGCGATCAACAGCGGCGACCAACTTATCGCGAGCGGCAGCGGCTGCGGAGCGGTAGCGACGATTTAGGGTTTGTCCGTGCTCACGTATTTCTTGTCTTCTTCACCTGCTTACTGTTCAAAAATACCCATGTATTTATACACTGTAGACCCATACAATATGACCGTTGTGGGTCCCATAAGTAGAAACCCGAAATCCGGTTCAAACTAGTCCAGCGGTAGAATCCGGTCTAGCAGCATCCATAGAAAACGCCAAGTGAAATTCGTTGAGAATCTCAGGTGGTTCTCGACGAATCGGCGAGAATCAGCTAGTGATTCTCGACGAATCACTCGTTGATTCTCAACGAATATAACTTGGTATTCATGATCTGCTCAACGATGGGTTCGGCGAGAATCATTAGTGATTCTCGTCGAATCTTACTTGGCACCGTTTTGAGGTAGCTGGAAAGAGTCGGCGAGAATCACTAATGATTCTCGACGATTCGGCGAGAATCACTAGTGATTCTCATCGAATCGGCGAGAATCACTTGGTGATTCTCGCCGAATTATACTTAGACGAATTTTCGTCTTTCCACCCAAGAGCTGCTTGTTAAATTTTCTCAACGTGGTCAGCAAGATAGCCCAAACACCAAATTAATATCTTCGGAACTACCCAGTTCGCACGCTGAACCTGCGGAAAACCCAAGGACTAGAGGTTTCACCCAACAAAACAATGGAAGCACAAGAAGGTCTTTTTATGCATTCACTTCTTTACAATCCGAGGCATACATAGCGAGACATGATTTCGCTAGTATTACAGCTGTAGATGTGCCAGGGGGGTCCTATTTATAGGCCAGGTGAGGAGTGTGGTCACCGCCCAAGAGATAGCGACACCACCCCAGTCCGCGCGAATACAAACGACCGTCCGCTCAGTCCGCGAGGACTTAGCCGGTCACCAAGGAAAACCGCCAGGAGCAAGGCAACCGTTGACGAACCCGCTCCAGTCCGCCTATGCTAAGCGGACAAGGCATCAGCCCGCAAAGCTCCAACCACTGCCGGACAGCTACCCCCTTCAATGGCTGTCCGCACCAACCCGAGGCAGTCCGCAAGACCTACACCTCAATCCGCCACAAGTCCACGACCAAAGGCAGCTAGCAACAGACCGCCCGGTCACCGCGGACTTGGCGGATACGGCGGACACCATGAACTTGGCACAAGGTGTGACCAAGCCCAAAACCATTAAGGAACAATGCGAGCATGGCGGACACGAGTTCTCGTCCGCCAAACACCCTAGCATAGACCGTCACCAGTCCGCGAGCACCTCGCACTCTTCCAATGCAGTAGCTCCCTCCCGGACTCCAAACACCAGTCCGCCAACCGGTCTCCACAGCAAGACCTTCTGTAACACCAGAGCTCGACAAGGCCTCAGCCAAGCTCTAAGCCCAGTCCGCAACAGCCAGAACCGCGGACATGCCAGTCCGCAAGCTTCCCGCGAACTCGAGCCAACCCGCCTGTCAGCACAAGCTTGCACCCGCGGCCACTGAGCAATGCACCAGTCCGCAAGCCTCTCTATCCGCAGATACCAGGCCGCACCAAACTGCGGACTCCATGCAACAACCCGCTCAACACAGCCGGCTTCCACCAGACTTTCCACCAGGCCACAAACCTCAGTCCGCCCAGTCCGCCCAGTCCGCCAAAGATGTCCGCCACAGGCCGCGCGGCCTGTCCCGTCACCCACTTCCACTTCACAAATTTCAACACTCCCCCTTGAAGTGAGAAGTGGTGACCAAGCCCAGCAAGCTGCGCAAGCGTTTAAAGGGCCCCTTTGACAGCGGCTTCGTGAAGATGTCAGCAAGATTATCTTCACTCCGAACATGCTCGACCATCAGAGATCCTTCCAACACCTTCTCCCTGATGAAATGGTGATCAATCTCTATATGCTTGGTCCTGGCGTGACACACTGGATTGTTAACCAGTTTGAGAGCACTCTCATTGTCATCCCGGAGTAAAGTAGGCCCTTGCACTTCTTCATGGACATCCTCTATGAGCCTCCTCAACCAAACGGCTTCCCGAGCAGCCAAGGCCAAAGCCTTATACTCCGCCTCCGTGGTTGAAACCGACACCGAGTCCTGCTTCTTGCTACACCACGAGATGCTAGCTGAACCGCAAGTGAACACATAACCTGAAGTAGACCTCCGATCATCCAAATCACCGCCATAGTCAGCATCCGTGTACCCGAGCAACGCAAACTCCGCATCCCTTCCATAGAGGAGTCCCATCTCAGAAGTCACCTTGACAAAATTCAGAATCCCCTTCGCCGCCACTAGATGAGATTTCCTTGGTTCAGCCATATATCGACTTACTCGGCCAACAGCATAAGCTATATCCGGCCTTGTAATCATCAGATAAATCAAGCTCCCAACAAGATCCCTGAACACCAAGGGATCATTAAGCCCCCTTCCCTCATCTCGTCGAAGCTTCAGCCCAGGTTCCAGTGGAGTAGAGCACTTCTTCCCTTCGCCCATGCCAAACCGCTTCACAATACGATCAGCATATCCCTTCTGGCTAATGAGAATCTCGCACTCCTTCCTCTCCACTTCCAGACCGAGAAAGTGATGCAACTCTCCCAAGTCCTTCATCTCGAAGCGTATAGCAAGCTCAGCCCTGAGCCTTGCTACTTCCTCCTCCGAATTTCCTGTGATGATCATGTCATCCACATACAGTAGGACCAAGACTCGAAGCTCTCCCTTCTTCTTGACGAACAAGCTAGAATCCGAGTTAGAAGCAAAGTATCCACAGAATTGAAGGTACTCTGCAATCTTCCCATACCACGCTCTAGGAGCTTGCTTCAACACGTAGAGAGCCTTCCTGAGTTTGCAGACAGACTCCGGATGCTTCTCAGAGACAAAACCAAGCGGCTGATCCATGAAGATATCCTTGTCAATCTCTCCGTAAAGAAATGCATTCTTCACATCGAGTTGCCACAACCTCCATCCCTTACTAGCAGCCAAGGCGATCACCACTCTTATAGATGTCATCTTCGCAACTGGACTGAATGTCTCCTCATAGTCTTCTCCATACTGCTGTGAGAATCCTCTAGCGACCAGGCGAGCCTTGAACCGATCAATGCTCCCATCAGCCTTCTTCTTCAACTTATACACCCACTTGCAAGTAACCGGAGTAATGCCATCAACCTTAGGCACAAGGTCCCAGGTTTCATTCTTCTTCAGAGCATCAATCTCTTCCTTCATGGCACCTTCCCTCTCCTTCACTCCAGTGGCCTCGTTGAAGTTTGCAGGCTCTCGCTCATCCAGAGGACCTGCAAAGAAGCAGGAGACAAAGCTCACTACATTCCCATCACAGTACCGAGCTGGTGGCTTAACCACCCTCTTCGATCTCCGAAGACATGGCTCCTTGCTCACGGCTTCCGTTGCTTCTTCAGGCTCCACTCCTACCTGGGGCAAGCATTGAGCAGTGCTCCCCCTGCTTCCTGAGCCAGAAGGCTCAGCCTCGGAGTTCGAAGCAACAGGAGCTGCTGGTGAAACAGCAAGCTCCTCTTCCAAGCCTTCAGCAGCCACCACCGGTGCTTCATCAACCTTGCTACTTCCGGTTAGCTCCACCGCGCCACCTCCATATGACGTTAGCTCGTCAAAGACAACGTCTATTGACACCACGAACTTCTTCGTCACAGGGTCCATGCATTTTCATCCCTTCTTCTGCTCATCGTAGCCAACAAAGACAAGTTTCCTTGCCTTCGCATCCAGCTTTGTCCGTGAAGTATCCAGGACATGCACGTAGCAAGTTGAGCCGAATACCCTAAGGTGTCCAACACTCGGCTTCTCCTTCAGCAATAGCTCAACAGGAGTCTTCATGTTGATAGGGCTGAGTGGCATCCAGTTGATAACATAAGCAGCACAAGACATTCCCTCTGCCCAAAAGGACCTTGGGATATCTTTCGCATGCAGCCAGCATTTGCAGGTTTCCGTCAAATGACGGATCGTCCGCTCCGCTACCCCATTTTGTTGTGGAGTGTGGGCACAGGTAAGCTCTCGTTGGATCCCGTGCTTCCTGCAGAAGTTAGAAAACTCGGAGGAGGCAAACTCTCCCCCGTTATCAGTTCTAAGCTTCTTAATCCGCAAGCCAAGCCGGCCTTCTACCAACTCCTTGAACTCCACAAACAAACGGAAGGCTTCTGACTTCTCCTTTAAGAAGTACACCCAAGTATACCTTGAGTAGTCATCAACCAAGACAAGCATATATCTGCTTCCTCCAAGGCTGGAAGTAACAGTCGGTCCCATCAGGTCGCCATGAATACACTCCAATGGTTTCTTGCTCCTTGTTTGAGATTTATCAAATGGAAGGAGATGTGCCTTACCATATTGACAGCCCGCACAAACATGCCCATCACCAAAGGAGGACAACATCGGCAACCCCCTCACCAGACTTCTACTAGCCATTGCCTTCAGCTTGTCCATGCCAACATGCCCCAGCCTCTCATGCCAGATAGCCGCACTATCATTGGCTCTCATCCTATCAACATAAGCACTGGTGGACAGAACAAACAAGTTCTTCACCCTCCTTCCAACATGAGCAACATCAGCCTTCACCGCTGATACGTTGCGAAGGAACCTCACATCTGTTGGCCCAAATAGAACGTGATACCCAGCATCCACCGCGTTGGTCACCGAGAAGAGGTTCTTCTTCATGCCCGGCACGTGATACACACTCCTTAACGTGAGTGGCCCCTGATCACTACCCAAAGACACGACCCCCTCCTTATCTACTACATAAACAGTATTATCAGCAGTGATAATAGCTTCATTACCTGAGTAAGCCTGCATGGAGGTGAACTTCGATTTGTCTCCGGTGAGGTGATGACCACACCCGGAGTCCACGATCCACTCGCTGTTGAAGTCCTCAGCAGATAAGGCCCGGACACAAGTGCCCGTCATGAAAGCTCCTCCCCATTCTGCTTCTTCACTTCGCGAGCAAGCTTCCTCCTTTCCCGCAGCATGCCCAGGCTGTAGTTTGACCTTGCAGTCCCGCTTGAAGTGCCCTCGCTGATGACACCGGTAGCACTTCAGATTCTTCTTCCAGTCCTTAGGAGCATTGCTCCTCTCCGGCGGATATGAAGTCGAAGTCTCCTTCTCACCAGCGGCCTGCACCTTCTTCTTCTTCTTCCCTTCCCATCCCTTCTTCTTGCCTGAGAAGATGGCTTAACTGCCTTCCTGATTCAGGTTCACTCCAGCCATCTGCCTTGCTAAGCTCTCCTGCAAGGCAAGCAGATTCTCCATCTCTAGCAGTGACGGCTGAGTATCCCACCCTTGAACAGATGTAACAAAGGCCACATACTCCTTCCGCAAGCCGAGGATAATGTGCCTTTTCATCTTTGCCTCAGAGATAGGCTCATCAGGATCCAGTGCCGACAGCTCAGCACACAAGCTCTTCATCTTTAAGAAGTATTTGGAGATGGAAAGGTCTCCCTGAGTTGCCCTGGCCAACTCATTCTCCAGGAACTGAAGCCGCGCCACATTCTTCCTATTGAACAACTCATCAATGGTTGTCCAAATATCAGCAGCCGACTCACATCCAATGATGTGATCAAACAGTTCTGGAGAGACAGCTCTCTTCAGAACGAACTCTGCCTTAGCATTGGTTCTTCTCCAGAGCCTCACCTGCTCAGCAGTACCGAAAGCAGCAGTTACTTCCTGTCTATCGTCTCCACCGACGACTTCCCACAGCTCCTCGCCAAGAAGATAACTCTTCATGCACGACTTCCACTTCTTAAAGTTAGTCGGCGTTAAGAGTTCAATGCCTAGACCTCTTGCCAAGCTCCCTTCCATTGCAAACACCTGTTGGTACCCTTCAGCAGCTCCGAGCAACAACACAGGTTGATCACCACTCAATCTCTGAGTCACAACACTGGCTGACTTCCGCTCACGCAACTGAACCTCCGAAGCCTCAGTAACCTGGCTCTGATACCATGTTAAATTTTCTCAACGTGGTCAGCAAGATAGCCCAAACACCAAATTAATATCTTCGGAACTACCCAGTTCGCACGCTGAACCTGCGGAAAACCCAAGGACTAGAGGTTTCACCCAACAAAACAATGGAAGCACAAGAAGGTCTTTTTATGCATTCACTTCTTTACAATCCGAGGCATACATAGCGAGACATGATTTCGCTAGTATTACAGCTGTAGATATGCCAGGGGGGTCCTATTTATAGGCCAGGTGAGGAGTGTGGTCACCTCCCAAGAGATAGCGACACCACCCCAGTCCGCGCGAATACAAACGACCGTCCGCTCAGTCCGCGAGGACTTAGCCGATCACCAAGGAAAACCGCCAGGAGCAAGGCAACCGTTGACGAACCCGCTCCAGTCCGCCTATGCTAAGCGGACAAGGCATCTGCCCGCAAAGCTCCAACCACTGCCGGACAGCTAGCCCCTTCAATGGCTGTCCGCACCAACCCGAGGCAGTCCGCAAGACCTACACCTCAATCCGCCACAAGTCCACGACCAAAGGCAGCTAGCAACAGACCGCCCGGTCACAGCGGACTTGGCGGATACGGCGGACACCATGAACTTGGCACAAGGTGTGACCAAGCCCAAAACCATCAAGGAACAATGCGAGCATGGAGGACACAAGTTCTCGTCCGCCAAACACCCTAGCACAGACCGTCACCAGTCCGCGAGCACCTCGCACTTGTCCAACGCAGTAGCTCCCTCCCGGACTCCAAACACCAGTCCGCCAACCGGTCTCCACAGCAAGACCTGCTGTAACACCAGAGCTCGACAAGGCCTCAGCCAAGCTCTAATCCCAGTCCGCAACAGCCAGAACCGCGGACATGCCAGTCCGCAAGCTACCCGCGAACTCGATCCAACCCGCCTGTCAGCACAAGCTTGCACCCGCGGCCACTGAGCAATGCACCAGTCCGCAAGCCTCTCTATCCGCAGATACCAGGCCGCACCAAACCGCGGACTCCATGCAACAACCCGCTCAACAAAGTCGGCTTCCACCAGACTTTCCACCAGGCCGCAAACCTCAGTCCGCCCAGTCCGCCCAGTCCGCCAAAGCTGTCCGCCACAGGCCGCGCGGCCTGTCCCGTCACCCACTTCCACTTCACAAATTTCAACACTGCTCCTTGACCCATCCTTGCTCCTTGTCTTCTCTTGCATAAACACTGCCCTGTACTTGAAAGTAAGTGCACTCCAATAGAGAGAGTACAAGTAGGCCAACACCCTGATCTGCTCAACGAGGGATTACGTCGTGCAGACCCGTGTATATTGACCTATTGCACCCTGACATTGGTGTGAACTTAGCGTGGAAGAACTGCAAGCACAACTTACGAGGTTTCATCAAATACATTGTGAATTCATCTTAGCTTGACGGGTGGCTTCCTCAAATCCAGGTAATTGTGGATACAATACCCAACAGGACATTTCTGTGGGAAGCTGTGATTCGCAGAGTAGCATAGTAGTAGCAGAACCTTCGTGGATTACACTTACGAGACTGCATCAGAAGGACGATCCCGATCTTCTGCATTTGTATCTTCGAGCTGAGAGTGGTGAATTACCAGATTTCTCTATAGATGATGCGGGTACCTTGAAGTACCGTGGCAGGTTTTGCATCCCCGTAGTTGGAGATATCCGGGGCATGGTGTGCAAAGACGCCCATGGATCTAGTGTTGCCTACCATCCAGGGTCTACCAAGATGTATCATGATTTAAAACAAATTGCCTGGTGGTACGGGATGAAGAAGGATATAGCTAGATTTGTTTCAGAGTGTTTCACTTGCAGGCGTGTGAAAGCCGACTATGGGAGGCCTGGTGGCAAGATGACTCCCTTGGAGATTCCGATGTGGAAGTGGGAGAGTATCTCGATGGATTTCATTACCGGTTTACCGAAATCGCCTAAGGGGCATGATTCAGTTTGGGTAATTGTAGACAGATTGACGAAGAGCGCTCATTTCGTACCATTTAAGATCGATTATCCGATGAGGAAGATATCCGAGCTGTATCTGGAAGAGGTTGTCAGATTGCATGGTGTACCCGTAAGTATCATATCAGATCGACACTCCAGGTTCACGTATCGTTTTTGGAAGAGCATTCAAGAAGGGTTGGGTACAGATTTGAGATACTCCACGGCTTATCATCTGCAGACCAATGGTCAGACGGAGCGAGTAAATCAGATTGTGGAAGATATGATCTGATGCTATATTCTGGACCACGGAGGAGCGTGGGACGAGCTCTTGCGGCTTATGGAATACGCATATAACAACAGTTATCAAGAAAGCTTGCAAATGGCTCCTTTTGAAGCTTTGTATGGGAGGCGCTGCAGGACTCCCTTGTTTTGGGCTGAGCTTGGCGAGGGACCTTTGTTGGGTCCAGAAGCGCTTGAGGAGATGGAGACCGCTGTGAAGCTTATTCGGGAAAAGCTTCGGATAGCCCAGGAGAGATATGAGAAGAACGCCAATCGGCGTAGATCGGACTTGGATTTTGCTGTGGGGGACTCGGTGTTCTTAAAGGTCTCCCCGTTGATTGGAGTCAAGCGGTTTGGCAAAAATAGGAAGTTGGACCCGAGGTACGTGGGGCCGTTTCCGATTGTTGAGCGGATTGGGGTATCAGCCTACAGGCTGGCTTTGCCAGCAAATTTCCCTGGCGTGCATGATGTCTTTCACATCAGTCAGCTGCGAAAATGTGTGATAAATGGCAGGCAGGTATTTGATTCTGTGCCTCAGTTGGAGCCGAATCATTCTTATGTGGAGGTGCCTGTTCGAATTTTGGATTCTCAAGCTCGGGCATTGCGGAAGAAGACTATTCCTATGGTTAAAGTTTTATGGAGGAATCAGGATGTGGAGAGCGCGACTTGGGAGTTGGAGTCGGCTATGAGGGAGGCTCACCATCGTCTGTTTCCCTGATCTTGTGTCTGGTATGCTCTGTTTTGTTCTTATTTAATTGTGGCTCTTTCCTGGCTCTTTCTCTCTCCTACTTTATAGGAGTGTTGTGAGTAAAGTTTCGAGGCGAAACTTTCTTTTAGGGGGAGTGGCTGTAACGCCCCCGGTTTTTCTATGCTTTGTTTGATCTTTGGCTGGCGTTACGATGGCGTATTTCCGGCTTTTTGCCGTTGTAGAGCGTGGTCTTAGCTCTTAGGGTTCCCTGTGTAGCCTGTTTGTAGCCTGTTAGCAAGATTCCCCAGCTAGCCGGAGTCTGTTTGATGACTCGGCTGGGCCTCTTAGGGAATGCTTGTGTTTTTGTCTTCGGGAGATGTTATCCCGGGTTTTGTTCGTCGGATGCTAATTTCGACTTCGTAGTTGCGTTCGTAGTGTGGGTTTTTAGCTGCGGCGTGAATTTCATCTTTTTCCGAGAAGTTTCGGGTTTCGGGTTGTTTTGTTATTAAGTGTAAATAATTATTGATATGTGGTTTGTTTATTATTAAACCTGATGTATATATAGTCTTGGGTCAGTTTTAGGGCCCTTCTTGTTCTTTTCCTATTTCTTTGCTTGGAGGAAGCCGTCGCCCGTCGCTTGTACGAGAGGAAGAGCATTGTCGGCCTACCCTAGCCTTCGGACGCCATTTTCCTGGAGTTTTTGCGGTCGGATTTTTGGTTTCGAGAGTGGATCTTGACTGCCCTCGCCTGGATCTGCACTCTTTCTGCTCCTTAGCTGGTGCTCTGCGGCTAGATCCGAGAGTGGGGGACGCCGCCGACCAAGCTTTTCTGGTATTGAGGCAAGTGATGTCCCCTCATCATTGCCAAAGCTTATCTTTGTCTTTCTTTTGAGCTAATTTTTATCTCTTTCTTGTTTAGATCTTAGGTGTAAGCTAGGGTTTGTGCCCGATCATACTGTGGTTAGTGTAGAAAGTTCCAGTTAAATCTCAGTTTTCCGAGGGATTGTGTCTTTTAGGGACGGTTTTGGTTCGGTTTAGGTCGAGTAGCTGCCTTTGCCGGTGGATGTTGTACTCTAGGGAGAGAGAGAACCCTCGTTTTCATTCCTGGTTGTGTGCTGGATCTGGCGCCTAGAGCCAGTCAGGGTGTCGACACCAGCCAGTCAGGGTGTCGACACCTTGGTGTCGACACCAGCCAGTCCGGGTGTCGACACCTTGGTGTCGACACCAGCCAGTCCGGGGGTCGACACCTTGGTGTCGACACCAGCCAGTCTGGGTGTCGAAACCTTGGTGTCGACACCAGCCTGTCAGGGTGTCGACACCTTGGTGTCGACACCAGCCTGTCAGGGTGTCGACACCTTGGTGTCGACACCAGCCTGTCAGGGTGTCGACACCTTGGTGTCGACACCAGCCTGTCAGGGTGTCGACACCTTGGTGTCGACACCAGCCTGTCAGGGTGTCGACACCTTGTGTCCACACCAGCTTGTTAGGGTGTCGACACCTTGGTGTCGACACCAGCCTGTCAGAGTGTCGACACCTTGTGTCGACACCTTGTGTCGACACCGGCCGCAGTGGTGTCGACACTTGGTGTCGACACCCGCAGCGGCAGTGTCGACACCTTGTGTAGACACCGGCCGCAGAGGTGTCGACACATCGTGTCGACACTGGGTGCTGCCCTTGTTTTGGGATCAGGGAGACTCGGGGTTGGTCTTGGTTAGGCGTGCAAGGTCGCGTCGGTTGGACCCGACGTTTTTGCCTTGGGTTAGTGTGTTTCTTAGGATTGTTAGAGTGACTTTTCCCCAGGGGGTGCTTTGGGTGTTCGGCTAATTTCTGCATGCCGACTCTTGGGTCGTGGCAGGTGGTGGAGTTTTGGTGGCCTCTAGAGGGGTGGTTTTATGTGGAGAGCTGTGGCCACCGCCTTTTGCCCCGGTTTGGGTTGGTGTGTGTGGGACCCTAAAGCTGCCACTGTTTGACCCCTTAGCCCTTTATGGGTCTGATCCTAGTTATGTAATCAGACCCATGTTTGACCACTGCCACTTACCCACGTGTTAGGACTGTTAGTCTCTTTCCTGTTTATGCTTCCTTTCTTCTGGCATATGTATATGACATGGTGCTGTTGCAGGCTCTCTCTTGGTAAGGCACTTTGGTTTTATTGCTCGCACTTGGCGTGCTCTGCGGTGTTTTATACTGTAATCTTTTCCTTCTGTCATTCACTTTTTATTTTACTTATAGCAGTTTGCTGCCGGGTTGGTAACCCTTCATCTTATTTGTTCATTAACCTATTGCTCTATTTACTTTTGATTGTTTCCTTGTTGAGGTGTTCTTTTCTTGAATGCCTCAGGTCCAGGTTGTAGCCAGTTCAGTGGCTAGTTCTTTGGAGGGGCTTGTTGGTGGCCTCTAGGGTAGCTGAGATTGCTGATCCCCGTTTATTGTGAGGTAGTTCTTTACTCTTCTGTATAAACATACACACTCGCCAGTGGGTTCGTGTCAGGTTGTTGGCGCCCACTGGTGGCTTTTTGTGATGCTGAATATGAATTTAAACTGCTGTGTTTGCCTATTTGAGATTGGTTACTTGCTTCTGGGAAGGATTTATGCTAGGTTGCATGTTAGATATTTTAAACCCTAAAAAGTATTAATATATGTACTTCATGCATAACATGTTTTCTAAAACAAAGACACTACTTTTCCTCAGCGTAAAACACTATCTTTTTATACCTACTACATTCACCTTAGAGTCATGCACGTATAAGTCGTCCCCCGGGGACACTTATGCTCTTTTAGGGTGTCAAATTAATCGAACCCAAGTATTTTCTGCTGCGTACAGATATAGTTTTAACTATGGACTAGCTGATCCACCGGGCCGAGGGATACGACCATTCATCGTAACTGATTCTCTTTTATATTAAATCAACATTTTTCCTTAAGATCTAACGTTTGGAGTTTTGCCTGAGCGTGTGCAGTTATCCCCTGCACGACGTGGCATCACGGCGCGTGTTTTCTCCTACTCTGATACGATTTTTACCGTTGAGAAAATGCGGGTTGTGACAACCTCCACGCCCAACACCCCAGCTCCCTGGCCAGGCGCAGCCCTACTATCACAGCTTCATACTCAGCTTGATTGTTGGGGATGGGAAAGTGCTCCACGACCGTTTGCTCAATTCTGGTCCCCTGAGGGCTCTCCAAGATCACTCCCACTCCTAGGGAATGCTTCCCCGAGGCGCCGTCCACCTTCACCTTCCAAGGAGTCGGACGAGTGAGCTCTTCCTCCGCCACCTCAATCAAATAATCGGCCAAGAAGTCTGTCATTGCTTGAGTTTTGATCGAGAGGCGGCGGACAAAGGAAATGTCAAACTCACTCAACTCCACCGACCACTTGGCCAGCCTGCCAGAATGCTCCACCCCCTCAAAGATGTTGCGGAGAGGATGGTCAGTAACCACTCAGATGAGTTTGCCTGGAAATAGGGTCGCAGCCTTCGGGCTGAGATGATAAGGGTGAAAGCCAGCTTCTCCAAAATTGGATACTGGAGCTCGGCCTTCCTCAGGACCCGACTAATATAGTAAATAGGGAGCTGCTTCTTTCCCTCTTTCCGAACTAGGATGGAGCTCAAGGCCTCTGCCCCGGCCCCTAGATACAAAAACAGGTCCTTCCCCCCCGCCCTTGGGACCTTGGAGCAGCGGAGCATGGGTCAACTGCATCTTGAGGGCCAGGAATTCCTCCTCGCACTCCTTGGTCCATTCAAATTTTTGACCGCCCCTTAGCGTTTTGAAGAAGGAGGAGCACTTTTCCCCAGCCCGGGAGAGGAACCAACTCAGCCCTGCCAGTTTCCCTGTCAGACGCTGCACCTCCTTAGTGTTCCGTGGCGACCCTAGCTCCATGATAGCCTTAACCTTGTCAGGATTCGGCTCGACCCCCACAGGGGTGAGGAGATGTCCCAAAAACTTCCCCATGCTAGCCCCGAAGACACAGTTCAGGGGGTTCAGTCGCATCTTGTACTTGCGCAGGGTAGCGAAGGTCTCCTCCAGGTCCTGGAGGTGGGAGTCCACATCTCGACTCTTGATCATGAGGTCATCCACGTACACCTCCAGATTCCTCCCCTTTTTCTCTTTGAAGACCCTATCCATCCTCTTTTGGTAGGTCTCCCCTGCGTTCTTTAGCCCAAATGGCATCATCTTGTAACAGTAGCATCCATCCCCCATGATGAATGGGATATCCTTGATGTTCGGGGGTGCATCCTAATTTGATGATAACCTGAAAAAGCATCTAGAAAACTCATTACAGAAAAACCAACGGCTGAGTCAACCAGCGCGTCGATCCGAGGCAAGGGATAACAGTCATCAGGACAAGCTTTATTAAGTAAGGAGAAATCGATATACATTCGCCACCGGCCGTGTCCCTTTTTGACCGTGACCACATTGGATACCCAGCCGGGGTACTGGATTTCGGACACGAAGCCGGCCTTGAGAAGCTTTGCCACCTCCTCTCTGATGGGATCTGCCAGCTTGTACGCGGTGGACCTCTTCCTTTATTGGATGGTGCGTGTTCCCGGGTCCAGGTTGAGGCGGTGGCAGGCCACATCCGCGTCAACCCCCGGCATCTCCACGGCATTCCATGCGAATATGTCCACATTCTTCTGGATGCACTCCAGCATCCTGCCTTGGTCTTCCGGGGTAAACCCTCCGCTGACGTGGACCTTCTCCACCCTGCCTCCACGGGTGAGGACCTCCAACTCCACCACTTCCTCCGCAACCTCCAACATGGACTGCTCTCCCCATCCTTCAGCATCCCTCTCCTCCTGGATTGGAACCTCCACCTCCACCTCTTCTTTCGTGGCCATTATTTCCGCCATCTCCTCCTAGTATCTTCCTGCTATCTCCGCATCTGCACAGTTCTCCACCTCCAGCTCCTCCCTTCCTGCTTCCTGCTCAGCCTCCTCCATCCTTCGCCGTATCTCCTCGTCTCCTTCCTACCAAGAGATGGAGTTTACAACGGTGACATAGCATTCCCGCGCCACCTTGGGGTCCCCCCTAACCCTGACCTGAATCCCCTCAACATTGAACTTCAAGCATTGATGGAATGATGAGGGGACGCAGTGGAAGGCGCTGATAAGGGGCCTCCCGAAGATGGCACTATAGCTGCTGGGGGCATCCACGATGACGAACCTGCAGTTCCTGGACTGCCCCCCCCCCCCCCCCAGGGTGACATGGAGGCCACTTAATTTCTTAAATAAGTAGCAGAGTGACATGAATCAAGTGAAGGAATACCGGACCAAACGCAGCCTCCTCTACCTCAAACACAGTCGAGGATCGAGATAGGAGGCAGATTGACAACCCAGCGAATCCTATCGTGAATCCTCAGCAAAACTTCGGATCCGATCGATTTTGCATACTTTTCTTCTCTTGTTGCTGATAGTGTAGTTGATCTCTTTTATATGATGAAGTTGCTCAAATTTTGATAAACATATGTATACAGTCATGTTTATGTGATTTCATATTTATGTTATTTGCTTGAGGTGCTCCTTTATTTTCCATGCTCTACCACATCTGGTTGTGCCACACTAGCAATTGCTAATGGCGTGCAAAGCGTAGAGGTGCTCTCGACCCTCATTCCGCCGTTCCCACAACCTCATCCGCAAGCCTGCTCGTCCATCCACCTAGCGATTCGGTGCATAGCGGCCCGTGTAGTATTCTATCCCGCCCGGCGAAGCATTGCATAGCAGCGTTGCATAGAAGTAGTTTATAGGTTTTTACTTTCTGTTTCCTCAACCATCAAAACCCCCATCGTTAACTCCGACCTAAGGACTTCAATCTCAAGTCCACCTCGAAATTAACTCCACCTTACTATGTTCCTTGAAGAGATCGATACTTGGTAAATTCACCCATTTTATATTACTTGTTCCATCGGTACACTTACCGTTCAACGCATCATGTTTTTGGTGCCGTTTCTGGGAACCACAATCATGTGAGTTTTTGGAGAGGGAGATAAGAGATAGAAGCCATTTTCCATTTGTATATTTCATGTTCCTTCTTTGTTTTAGTTCTCAGAATTTTTATTTTTTATATTGCTTATTTCTTCTTGCCCTTTTCTGATTTTTGGTTTAGATAGCTGATCTGTGCTTCCTTTTTTATTCTTTTGTGTAGCACTCTTTTGGTAAATATTTTTGTTCGCGATGTACTCTGTAGTTGAGTGCCGTCTACTTGACACTTTGTGTCGATACATCGACGCCATGGTTATTATGAATGTCGAGCATTGTATTCCATGTTTGCTATGTCAAGGTGTAGGACACATGGTGAAGGATTACCCTCACTTGTGTGAGCCTTCTCGTTCTGAGGGCATGTGCGCAACAACCTCCCATTCACGAAAGACTGTTGTGGACATGCCTACTAGGATGTTTCCTGGCCCATACATTGACATCGCTCATCTAGCTCGTTCTTTACCCATTGAGATTACCGAAGAATCTCTCGCTGTATATAGATCCTTCATGGGTCTCTCGCTCCATTTTTACGAGCTGCCTTTGAGTGATGACGATCAGTCCGATGTTAGCTAGCAAAAAGAGGATCCAGAATCTATAGGCTCTCCTGTATGGGACAAAGAGATTTTTCCAGTCGGCGGGGTGGCGTCTGCGAATGATTTTGTGATGGGGCATGCTCATTCAGTGCCTGATTTTGAGAGCAGTTTCGCCCCTCCGCAATTTTTACCTGAGTTTGCTACTGTAACACCTCCCCTGTAATGACCGTATAATATGGGTCCGGCCGGGGCCCCACAACATACAGATGCCACAACTTCAGTATTATAAAATGATATAGCTACCCAAACTCAAAACTCAAGCACAACACAGCGGAAACAACCAAAGAGACTAGAAGTTATCCACGCCTACAAGAGTAACAAAATGGCCTTAAGGCCTTACAACAAGAGTAAATCCAAACTCAAATAATACATCAGTCCTGAAAGTGCATAAGCACACCTACTCTACCTCGGCATGCAAGCCGGTCAAAATGAGCATACAACATACGATGCCATAAACGTAAAGCTACAACAAAAGGTGACACTTCATGAGACTTAGGCCTTTCTGGCCAGCGAGCTAGCTTCTGCTTGCGATCCTTGCCCTGTAAATATTATTAGTGACGTGGGTCAGCAAAGGCTGACCTCAAACTGTGTAACAAACACATCTCCTCCTAGCCTCCCCTAGCAGACCCCAGGGTACTCCTCCAACATGCATGTTAGCACTTTGTATGCAATAATCATAAGCAATAAAAGCAACTAAAGGAACAGGCTTGGATGTCTCAAACATCATACATGTTCTCTACTGTTGAGCATATAATATTAGGGCCTACTATGCAACATGAATGCAACTCCCGGGTTTCACCCAAGGCACCCTATAGAGTATGCATCTAGCACAAAATCACATCAATTGGGTACTCATCGCTTCCCCATTGGCATAAAGCCACAAACAACGGGGTAACACAATCCCCCCTAACGACGCACAAGCTGCCACATGGAACTCTTGCTAAGGCCCCACCCGCTCATGGTCTTAGACCCGGGCTTGCCTGCAAGCTCTGTCGTCTCATGTCAGGATTCCAACAAACACAAACTGACCGATTCTAAGAAGCCTTGTTGGACCCCACCTGCTCATGACATCATTGCACGGGCTTGCCCCCTGCTTGGCATTCTCGTCAGTCTCACAGAAGCGGACTAGTCTCGCCGGGACACTCTCCACACATTACGTGTACGTCACGGGATAGTCAGCCGACCACGGATACAAATCCACACCTTGACACATCACAATCCAAGACAATTCCACCCTAGTCCCTCATTTATACTGCAGCGTTCCCGCGCACCAAGGAAACCATCTACCACACATGTGGAGCTAACCTTGTTCATCAAGGAAACCATCAACCGCCATTGGGGAGCTAACCTTGTCCGGTTCCGACTACATGTACTTACTCGGGAAGAAGGGGAAAACATCACCACATCACAAACGACATCTTGCCGCAATGGATCTCTACGAATCCTTAAAGCTCGTATGCAACATCACCGAGTCGGACTAACGGTCGCGACTACGGCTTCACACACCATGCCTAATCCACTAACGGAGCGGATCTCTAATGCAAAAACATATCGGGGACGGACTCAATCGACCCGGAGGTTCCTCTTGAACCTTGGCGACCCAAACCCCTCTCATTTGAGTGTTTTATGCCCAAAAACTAGAAAAGAAAAGATGCTAAAACATGCATCCTAAAACCGAGAGGAGAAGTGTTGTTACCTTCCGACTCCTCTTCCTAGCCATGAAAAATAGCTGGATGAAAACCTTCACAACGATCTAGCCTCCACGGATCTGGACTCGGCTCGCAATTTGGAGCACCGAAGCCTCTCCAATAGCCGGATCTCTACATCACATTCTTCCTTGCTCTCCCCTCTCTCTAGAACTTTAGAAAGAGAACCACCCAAAAGAAAAGAGGGTTTCTAAGGGTCCAATCCTGTGTATATCCCATTAGGAACAACCCCCAGCAGTTGGATACCAAAATAAAGAAACAAATGGCCTTGAATCATGCCTGAAATGCTAAACCTGGGCCGAACACGGCCTGCGACACGCCCGTGTCCAGGGTCGTGTCCCCCATTCGCCGTCAGAAATCGACGTGCCTGGAACAACACACGAGCATCCGACACGCCCGTGTTCGACCTGACACGCCCGTGTCCCAACTAACACGGCTGTGTGGTCGGCCGTGTGCCACCATCGACACAGCCTCGAAAACAACCCGAGACTCACACGGGTACTGGACACGCCCGTGTCCTTGCCCGTGTCTAACTCAACACGCCTGGGCTCCAGGCCGTGTTCACTGTCTCGACACTTCGTCGAGAGAAGTTCGTCGACTGCCTGAAATGGCCTTGGACACGCCCGTGTCCTAGGCCGTGTGCCTTATCTCGATACATCGTCGAGTGAAATTTGTCGACTCCCCGGGCCGATCGTCGACACGGGCTCGACAAGCCCTGAGACACGCCCGTCTCTCAGGCCGTGTTCTCTGCTCGACGATCGTCGACTCCAAAATCGTCGACCTCTCGACCCAAATCATCGACTATAGCCTGACACCCCCTGGGATACGCCCGTGTTCCAGGCCGTGTGCCCCCTGCCAGAAACCAAACTTAGCCAGAAGCGCCGGTCATCCTTCTACAAATTTTGGGGCGTTACAACTCTCTCCCCCTTAAAAGAATTTCGTCCCGAAATTACAAAGCAAAAGGGAACAAAACTTAAATGGTACCTGATTTGAAGAGTTCTGGATACTCTTCTAGCATGGCTTGTTCTCGCTCCCAAGAGTGCTCCTCACGACCATAGTTGTCCCATCGGACTTTCACGAGCTTAAGCTCTTTATTTCGCAACTCTCGAGTCTCTGAATCCTCTATAGCAATTGGACGGACTCACGTCCTCAAGTCTTCCTCTATCGGCATCGATGTCGGCTCGATCACCACACTTGCCTCCACCAAGGCTTTCCTCAAGACGGAGACATGGAAGACGTCGTGCAATCCACTCAGCTCCGCGGACAACGCCAACCGATAGGCTGCTCCTCCCACCCGTTCAACAACTTCAAAAGGCCCCAAAAACCTTGGACTCATCTTCTTGAGCCGGCGAATCCGTGAGACGCCTTTGAACGACTTGATCTTCAAATAGACCCAATCACCTACCGCAAACTCCAACTTCATGTGACGAGCATTAAAGTATTTTGCTTGCCGGTCTTGCGCCACATTCATACGCTCTTGAATGGTCCGTACCAACTCACAAGCGTCAACTACCACCTCCTTTCCCAAATTTTTGGTGTCTCCCGCCTCTATCCAAGACATCAGTGTTCGACACCGTCTCCCATACAAAGCTTTGTTTCGCGCCATTTTTATACTTGCTTGATAACTGTTATTTTACGCGAATTCCACCATGAAGAGGTCATCCTCCCACTTCTTGCCGAAGTCAAGAATGCACATTCTCAGCATATACTCCATAGTACGGTTCGTTCTTTCGGTTTGCCCGTCAGTTTGAGGATGGAACGTCGTGCTGAACTTTAGCTTCGTGCGCAAACTCTTCTGAACCAATCTCTAGTCCTTGGACGTAAACCGTCCATCTCGATCCCTGACTATACTCTTTGTAATCCCGTGGAGTCGCACGATGTTGCGAACATACAACTCCACTAGCTTCTCCACGATGTCCTCCTTCCGATTTGGGATGAAGTGGGCCACCTTGGTCAAGCGATCCACGATCACCCAAATAGCATCATTACCCTGCTGCGATCTAGGCAGACCATGAACAAAATTGATGGAGATACCATCAAATTTCCACTCAGGGATTGGATGGGGCTTCAGTAACCCGCCCGACTTCTGACATTCGGCCTTCACCAAGGCGCAAGTTTGACAATGATTCACATACAAAGCTACGTCCTGCTTCAGCCCCGGCCACCAAAAGGATTTCTTCATATCCAAGTACATCTTTGTACTGCCCGGGTGAATAGAGTACTTTGTGAAGTGAGCCTCAAACATCAACTCCTTACGGAGTTTGCCAAATTGCGGTATACAAACCCTTCTGTTCTTCCTCAGAATCCCACCAATCATCTCCCAGGCACTGCTCTCGCACTTTTGAGCCTCCATCACATAAGGATGAAACTCCACATCCAACCGAGTCGCTTCCCGAATGCGATTGTGCAAGTCGTTCTGCATTTCAATCCAGTTCAACCGAGCCACGCTGGACTCGCCTCTCGCCACATATTCCAAACCAAGGGACTCCCATTCCCGTACCAACTACTCATCATGAGCTTCGATCCAATTCCCTTGCCCCGAGTACTTTCTACTCAAGGCATCCGCCACCACATTGGCTTTACCTGGCATATACTAAATCGCCACCTAGTAGTCTCCAAGAAACTCAACCCACCTATGTTGCTGCATGTTCAAGTCCTTTTGATCCAAGAGATACTTCGGGCTTTTATGATCCGTGAAGATCTCCACCTTTGCACCATACACATAATGTCGCCATATTTTCAACGCAAAAATTACCGCCGCCAACACCAAGTCATGGACGTGGTAATTCCTCTCATGAGGCTTCAGCTGTCTCGACACAAAAGCTATCACCTTGCCATGTTGCACCAAAACGCAACCCAAACCGCATCCCGATGCATCACTGAAGATCTGAAATCCTTCGGTCCCTTGCGGTAGACTTAGGATTGGAGCCATCATCAGTCTCTCCTTCAGTGCCTCAAATTCATGACTGCACTCTTGAGTTCACACAAACTTATGATGTTTACGAGTGAGCGAGGTGAGGGGTAGAGGTATCTGCGAAAAATTCTCCACGAATTCCTATAATAGCCAGCTAGTCCAGGAAAACTTCGGACTTCTGCCACGGTCCTCAAAACCGGCCAATCTCTGATGGCTTCCACTTTTGTTGGATCCACTGCCACCCCTTCCCCACTAATCACGTGGCCCAAAAATGCCACCTTCAGTAACCAGAACTCGCACTTTGAGAACTTTGCATACAACTGATTCTCCCTCAACACTTGCAAGACCACTCTCAAGTGGGTCTCATGCTCCACTTCCGATTTGGAATACACCAAGATGTCATCAATGAAGAAAACCACAAAAGAATCTAAGTATTCCCGAAATACTCGATTCATAAGGTCCATGAACACAGATGGCGCGTTCGTCAGCCCGAACGGCATCACCGTAAACTCAAAGTGTCTGTACCTCGTACCAAAGTCAGTCTTGGGGATGTCCTCATCCCGAATTCGCAACTGATAATAGCCTGACTTCAAGTCCAATTTTGAGTACACCACCGACCCCACCAATTGGTCGAACAAGTCATCTATCCGAGGAATCAGATACTTATTCTTAACGGTCAGTTTATTCAGCTCTCGGTAGTCTATGCGCAACCACATACTACCGTCTTTCTTCTTTACAAACAACACCGGCGCGCTCAACGTCGAAGAACTGGGTCTGATATACCCTTGCTCCAACAGTTCCTGTAACTGTACTTTGAGTTCAGCCAACTCCTTTGGTTCCATCCTAAACAAAGGACGTGACACCGGCCTAGCCTCCGGCACTAACTCGATCGAGAAGTCGATCTCCTGTCGAGGAGGCGCTCCAGGAAGTTCATCCGGAAACACATCCTTGAACTCTGCCACCACGGGCACTTCCTCAATAGACAACTGGGAGAGGCGAACCTCCAATAACGCTACCAGTGCTACACTACCCTGGTAAACCGCCCACATCAATTGCATGGCCGAAATCAGGGAATAGGCCACTCCATAAAGGCCCTCTAATTTGACCTCCGCCTGCCCTTTGCTCTTTAGGGTCAATACCTTAGATAGGCAATCAATACTGGCGCGCTGCTCTGCAAGCCAGTCCATGCCCAAAATGACATCGAACTCAACCAATGGTAAAACCGCTACTACCAAAATGAATTTATCTCCGTCCAGCTCCCAACATATGCGCCCTTTGGCCCCGGTGGTCATGGATGACTCATTAGGCATGCGCACTTTCAGCTACGCGTCCGGTGAGAAAGACTCAACCCCTATTCTACGGATGAAGCTCTCTGTGAGAAAGGAGTGCGATGCTCCCGTATCGAACAATACTCTAGCAGGGTATCCAGAAACTAATACGAAGCCTACAACATCGACATCACACATAAAAGTCTAAAAGTATGAAGCACAAAATTAAACTCAAATTTCCTCATACCTGTCACCACATCGGTTTGGCGGATCGCTTCATGTTGTCCAAGGTTATAGGCCCTTGGTTGCACCGGTTGGAACCGAGAAGCGCTTGACTCCGCCATCTTCCCTTTCTCTGCGACACTGGGGCCGGAGCGCACAGTCTACTCCTGCCTTGCCTCTTGCTCCGCTCCTCCTTGAGGTCAAACATGAGCTATGTGCCCCACTTTACCGCAGTTGTATCACGTTGGCGGTCCCCTAGAGTGAGAACCTCCAGGCATCCACTTACTCTTCTCACCGGACCTGGAAGTGTGAGGCTTTTTCCTCCACCTACTCCCTTCAGACTTTCCTTGGGATTGGGGAGGCTTCCCTTCACCTTGCTTGGGAGTGAAACCCTTATGACATTGGGTTTGCTCCAGATCACTCTCCAATATCCTGGCAGCCTCAACTAGCTCATTAAAACCAGCTCTCTTCATGGAAATGAGGGGTTACCTCAGATTCTCCCTCAACCCCTGGTAGAAGAGGTTATCCCTCTCTACATCATCTGCCATCATCGTTCCCATGTAATGACCCAAACAGGTGAACTCCTGCACATACTCGTCCACCGTCTTGTCTCACTGCATTAAGTGCAGAAACTGCCTCTGAAGGGCCAACCGTGTAGAAACGGGAATGTACCTCTTTAGAAAAGCATCCCCAAATTCCTCCATCGACGGGGTGCATCCAGGGAACTGGCGGCCACTATGGCTCACCCACCACAACTTGTCGTCTCCCTCCAACATGAATGCCGCATACTCAGATTTCTTTTCTTCTGGCGTCTCTGCCGCCCTCAAAAGCTCTTGAATTTAAACCCACCAATCCTTTGCATCCGTTGGCGTACCAACTCCCTTGAACGACGACGGATGGAAGCTCATGAAATAATTCATGTGCCGGTCTCCATGTCCGACAACCACCCTTTTCGCCAAAGGCTCCACTCTCCTGACTTCTCCGCCTGGCACGGCCGTCGCCGTGTCCGGTGTAGCAGGGGTTGATACCTGAGCTGCCGCTACAGCTTGGGCGCCACCATCACTTTTGCAAGCATGCAGCAGATGTCGGCCTGGTTTACACTCGTGCCCAAAAGACCTGGAGCAGTGGCACTGCTCGCCGAAAGTTCTTCTCTTGCTCTCGACGTACCCGCCTCGTTGCTTGCACTCTTCAAGAAAACAAGAGATAAGGGATCAGTCTCTAATCTCAAGACTTAAACATAAGGGCACTCATGGTCCACGTTACTCTTATGTGGATAACTTCTCTAGACACTGACCATGAATCTAACCTCACTTTGATACCAAATTATAACACCTCCCCTGTAATGACCGTATAATATGGGTCCGGCCAGGGCCCCACAACATACAGACGCCACAGCTTCAGTATTATAAAATGATATAGCTACCCAAACTTAAATCTCAAGCACAACACAACGGAAACAACCAAAGAGACTAGAATTTTTACACGCCTACAAGAGTAACAAAATGGCCTTAAGGCCTTACAACAAGAGTAAATCCAAACTCAAATAATACATCAGTCCTGAAAGTGCATAAGCACACCTGGTCTACCTCGGCATGCAAGCCAGTCGAAATGAGCATATAACATACAATTCCATAAACGTAAAGCTACAACAAAAGGTAACACTTCATGAGGCTTAGGCCTTTCTGGCCAGCGAGCTAGCTTCTGCTTGCGATCCTTGCCCTATAAAAAGTATTAGTAACATGGGTCAGCAATGGCTGACCTCAAACTATGTAACAAACACATCTCCTCCCGGCCGCCCCTAGCGGACCCCGGGGTACTCCTCCAACCTGCAAGTTAGCACTTCGTATGCAATAATCATAAGCAAGAAAAGCAACTAAAGGAACAGGCTTGGGTGTCTCAAACATCATACATGTTCTCTACTGTTGAGCATATAATTTTAGGGCCTACTATTCAACATGAATGCAACACCCGGGTTTCACCCAAGGCCCCTATAGCATATGCATCTAGCACAACATCACATCAATTGGGTACTCATCGCTTCCCCATTGGCATAAAGCCACAAACAACGGGGTAACACAATCCCCCCCCCCAACGGCGCACAAGCCGCTAGATGGAACTCTTGCTAAGGCCCCACCCGCTCATGGTCTTAGACCCGGGCTTGCCTGCAAGCTCTGACGTCTTATGTCAGGATTCCAACAAACACAAACCGACCGATTCTAAGAAACCTTGCTGGACCCCACCCGCTCATGGCCTCATTGCCCGGGCTTGCCCCTTGCTTGGCATTCTCGCCAGTCTCACAGAAGGGGACTTGTCTCGCCGGGACACTCTCCACACATGATGTCTACGTCACGGGATAGCCAGCCGACCACGGAGACATAGCCATGCCTTGGCACATCACAATACAAGACAATTCCACCCTAGTCCCTCATTTGTACTGCAGCGTTCCCGTGCACCAAGGAAACCATCTACCACTCATGCGGAGCTAACCTTGTCCATCAAGGAAACGATCTACTGCCATTAACGAGCTAACCTTGTCCGGTTCCGACTACATGTACTTACTCAGGAAGAAGGGGAAAATTATTGGCCCGCGAACAGACTCTTACTGTGGTTGGTTCGTTGAGTCGATCGCCGTGGGCTTGCTAGATGAGGCAAGTGCACCTATCGCAAGTAGTACTCGATATTCAGGAGAATACCGAGGTCATATTATCCTCGGGAACGGGTTGATTACCCCTACTCCTCCGAAAACACTATTATTTTACCGAAATAGAAGTCGAGGGTTTTAAGTAAAATAGGAACGAAAACATATTTTAAGAAAATAGTCGATGAAGAGATAACTCCCGGTATCGAATTGCGTTAGGATTAAAAATAGATTTGAATAACTAGATATTTAAAGTTTCAATTTAATTAATGCGGGAACTTGGCCGTGGAGGTTAAAAATAATGAGCTCACCTATCTCTAGGAATATCGCTCACCTAGAAATTAAGGCTATTCGGCCGGGCTCTCGTCCGACGAAGGATTCCCCTTAATGCCCGCAGTACGCTAAGAACCCCGCTATTGGGTGGGGAACCCAATCCGGTAGAGTTAGCGCACCTCCTCTCTCGAGGGTTAGTGCGGAACTCTATCTACCCAGGGGTGATTTGTCCACATGCACAGCCTCTCGGCTAGCTAGCGTATGGATAACGGAAATAGAGCCCACACATCGATATGTGGGTGTACGCGTCATTAACCCGAGGTAAACCTTAAGTTTTTAATTAAATTGAAAAATTAGACATTTGGTTATTTAAAACATTTTAGATCACAAAGCTCTTCGATACCGAGGGCTAAAAGCAATTAGTCACTCATCGGAATGAGGATAACTTATATGTTTGGTTGTGCGAGCGTTCTAAACTATTCGCTGAAAGGTTATAAAGAAAATAAGAAGAAAAGTAAAATATCCTAATATTAGAAAAGTTTTTACAACTAAACACACTCGCACTCATTTAAACATATAAGAAGAGACAGAAATAAAACTAAGTTACACATAATAGAAAATTGCATAATTGACAATTGCAGGTCCCACTCAAACGAGTGGGGGCGGGAAATAAAAGTTGAAAAGTGCGTAATTGAAATTTGCAGGTCCCACTCAAACGAGTGGGGTGTTAAAATTCAACAAACCGCAGACGCCCCCTTGGATACCCTGCTGAAAACTCAACAAACCGAAGGAGAATACGCCCACTTATATGTTGAAAGTTTTCCCGGATCGTGGAGTTAACAGTGGTTATCTCAACAAAGCAGTAACAACCAGCAACACATGCAGCACAAGCTTCTTTATTGATCAAGAGCAAACTTCTTTACAAGGCGAGACATACATGGCGAGACATGCTTCACCAAAACCCAACACCGGGAGAGCAGAGACAGTTACAAAGACAAGAACAAAAAACAAGCCGCGCGGACTCAAACAATTAAGCCGCCGACCTACTGCTGTGGAGTCCGCTCAGTCCGCCAGGTCGCCAGACCGCAACCCAAGCCGCGCGAACTCACCCTTACTCCAATGCTTAGCTCTTCACCGCCGGTCTGCACGCCGCCAGACCGCACAAGCTGCGCCACCGAATGGAACAGTCCGCCAGAAACCGGCGACTTCCTGAACCCCGAACCAAGTCGCCAAAGAGAAGACCGCCTGGCCGCTATCCGCGACCTGCTGTTTACCGCCTGTTGCTTAACCGCAGAGTCTGCACTGTCCCTGACCGCAATCAGAGCCAAGTCCTGGCTTTCCAGCGCTATCCGCACAACCTGCACAGCACAACCGGGTCAACTCTATCCGCGCGGACACAAAGTCCAGGCCGCAGCAACTTACGCGAGCTCAAACACTGTTCACTTACTTCGGTCTAGGTTCCTCGGTTGGTTCTGATGTGACATGGGTCCTATTTATAGGCACGACGATGAGTATGGTCACCGCCCTTCCCGATAGGATCACCGCCACAACCCGCAGCAAGAACTTATGTGTCCGCCAGCCCGCGGACACATATGCCAGTTCGCCGCCCTGTGCAGATAGCCAGTCCGCCCCAGCTTCTCCAAGGCCGGACTCCAATATCCAGTCCGCCTTGCCGCCAGAGACCAAGCCAGGACCACCACAGCCGGACTCCACAAAAGCCGTATCCGCCATTCTGCGGACAAGGCATCAGCCCGCAAAACCCGAGCCCGCAACCGCGCCATCAAGGCACCTGCCGGACTCAGCGGATACCCAGCTATCGTCCGCATATCCCAAGTCCATTACCTCATTGCCAAGGCACCTCCGGACTTAGCGGACACGCCAATCCAGTCCGCTAACAGCAGACTCCAGTCCGCAACTCCTGAGTCCATTGCCTCATCACAAGGCATCTCCGGACTCAGCGGACTCCAGCTCCAGTCCGCACGCTCCTGCACGGGCAATCCTCCAGTCCGCATATCCCCAAGCTAGCAAACAAGGCAAAGCACTTCTACTACGCTTGGCGGACTGAGAAACCAGCCCGCGCTCCACTGCGCGATCTCCCCGGACTGAGCCATCCTGTACTTGGTTCAATTCCCACCAAGTCCAGTCCACTGGCCGCAAGGGCCAGTCCGCACTTACTGGCGGACACTGGATCTAGCCTGCCATACCGGGCGACGTCCAGTTCCTGTCCGCGCTGACCGGCGGTCTCCGCGACTTCCACTTGCCGCTTCACTAGAGCAAGACCAAGGCATCTGCCAAACCGGTCTGCCGAGCTCCAGTTCTTCAGTCCGCTTCAAGCCGGACTCCGCGGATAACATTCCTATCCGCCCGGTTACTTCCTGGGAGTAAACCGCCTGCTGAGCAAACACTGGCCTGTCAGACCGCCGCTGCTGTCCGCTCAGTCCGCGCGAACAGACCGCCCAGGCCGCCACAGAGCAAACCGCCTGCAACATCCCTGCCGACCTAGCAGTCCGCCAACCCAGTCCGCGTAGTCCGCGCGGATAGGTTTCCCAAGCCTTCCATTCATCCACTTTCACTTCACAGAATTCAACACTCCCCCTTGAAGTGAGAAGTGGTGAATAACTCCAGCAGCTCCCGTAACCTTGCACCTGGTCCTTCCGATAGCATCTACGAAGAGATGTCCAAGACATAGTCCTCGCCCCGCATATCATGGACCATGAGGGAGCCCTCCAGCATCTCCCAAAAGGAGCCATGCTTCCCTCTGCCTTCTTCAGCTTCAACCTCCACTCATGCATCAAAGGAGTATCACCAACTTCCTTGGACCCAGAAGCCCAAGCCTCGTTGCCTCTGAGAGAAGTCACCTCATCAGACTTGGTGTCAACCACCTCCTTGATTCTAGTGGGGTCATCACAGCCAGAAGTCCCTTGCTCGACCTGAGGGCTAACAAGGAAACACGGGACCAAGTCCGCCGTGTTCCCTTCGCTATATCGAGCTGGTGGCTTACTGATCCTCTTCGATCTCCGAAGAACCTGATCATGGCTAACCACCTCCGCTGCTTTTGAACCAGCTCCGTTCCCGGGCAAACCCGGAACAATGCTCCCTTTGTTCCCTGAACAAGACGCCTCCTTACTGGAACCAAGAGCACCTGGAGCAACGCTCCCCCTGCTACCTGAACCAGAAGACTTCCCTCTTGAACATGAACTGCCTGGAACATCGCTCCCCTTGCTTCCTGAACAGGAAGCCTCCGCCTTTGAGCCAGAAGGTCCTGGAGCATCTCTCCCCCTTCTTCCTGACTCTGACGCCTTTGCCCCGGAGCTAGAACAACCTGGAGCACCTGGTGACTCAGGCAACTCCACTTCCATAGCAGCAGCCTTCTTCAGCCCACCATCTGACCTGCTTAACTCTAGCTCCACATAAGAGCTACCCCAATACGGCGTCAACTCATCAAAAACAATGTCTCTCGACACTATGAGTTTCTTCGTCGCAGGATCCATACACCTCCATCTTCTTTTCTGCTCATCATACCCAACAAAGACTAGCTTTGTTTTGAGAGCACCCGGAGAGTGTATATAGCAGGTAGATCCAAACACCTGAAGGTGCTTCACTGAGGGCTTCACTCCGAACATTAGCTCATAAGGAGTCTTCACTATAATCGGGCTAAGAGGCATCCGGTTGATGACGTGAGTAGCACAGGCTATTCCCTCCGCCCAAAGAGCCTTCGGAACGCCTTTACTCCGAAGCCAACACTTGCAGGTCTCCGTTAACCAACGGATCATCCGAGCTGCAACACTACCCTGTTGTGAAGTATGTCCACAAGAAAGCTCCATCCGGATCACTTGCTTCCTGCAAAAGCGTGAGAACTCGGTTGAGTCAAACTCACCACCGAAACCTGTCCTCAACACCTTGATCCTCCGGCCAAGCTGGCCTTCGACAAGCTTCTTGAACTCCACAAACAAGCGTACCATGCTGGACTTCGTCTTCATAAAGTATACCCAAGTATACCCAGAATAGTCATCAACCAATATCAGCATGAACCTGCTGCCTCCAAGACTGGCCGTGACGGTCGGTCCCACCAGAGCACAATGGACAACCGCCAATGGTGCATTACTCCTGGCTTGTGCTTTGTCGACCATGAAGCGATAGGCTCCACTTTCCTGACATCCCGCACACCCCCGACCATCGCCATAGGATGACAATCTAGGCAAGCCTCTTACGAGTCTTCTTTCCGCCATTGCTTTCAGCTTGTCCATCCCTACATGCCCCAGTCTTTCATGCCAGATAGCTGCACTATCATTGGCATCCAGCCGATCAGATCCAGAACTAGTTGAAGTCCCAACTACGTTCTTCTCCTTCCTCCCTACCTGAGCAACGTTCGCCGAGAGCAAGACAACCTTGCACTCCTTCCGAAGATGACCTTGCTGCTTGCATTTATAGCACCGTGGTCCTTCCTTCCTCTTCCTATCACGCCTAGGAGTAACACTCCTTTCTTCCTGATATGAAGTAGAGGGACCATCATCAGCAGCAACCTCCTTCACCTTCTTCCTGAACAACCCATCAAGGGAAGTCCAAACCTCCGCAGCTGACCGACATCCACTGATGTGGTCCAAGAGCTCCGATGAGATCACCTGCTTGAGAATAGACTCCGCTTTCACATTTGCCTCCTTCCAAGCTCTCATCGCCTCAGCATTGCCAGCAGTATCCTCTTGTCTTCCTGCTCCGCATACAACCTCCCAAAGGTCCTCGCCAAGAAGAAAGCTCTTCATACAGGACTTCCACCGTTCACAGTTCGCCTCTGTAAGAAGATCAATACCAAGACAACTTGCATCCTCCACTGCCATGGTTCTACCACTGGTTTCCTCTTCAGAAGAGCAACTACTTCCATTGAGCACTGCTTGACCACTCCAATAACCTGGCTCTGATACCATGTTAAAATTCAACAAACCGCAGACGCCCCCTTGGATACCCTGCTGAAAACTCAACAAACCGAAGGAGAATACGCCCACTTATATGTTGAAAGTTTTCCCGGATCGTGGAGTTAACAGTGGTTATCTCAACAAAGCAGTAACAACCAGCAACACATGCAGCACAAGCTTCTTTATTGATCAAGAGCAAACTTCTTTACAAGGCGAGACATACATGGCGAGACATGCTTCACCAAAACCCAACACCGGGAGAGCAGAGACAGTTACAAAGACAAGAACAAAAAACAAGCCGCGCGGACTCAAACAATTAAGCCGCCGACCTACTGCTGTGGAGTCCGCTCAGTCCGCCAGGTCGCCAGACCGCAACCCAAGCCGCGCGAACTCACCCTTACTCCAATGCTTAGCTCTTCACCGCCGGTCTGCACGCCGCCAGACCGCACAAGCTGCGCCACCGAATGGAACAGTCCGCCAGAAACCGGCGACTTCCTGAACCCCGAACCAAGTCGCCAAAGAGAAGACCGCCTGGCCGCTATCCGCGACCTGCTGTTTACCGCCTGTTGCTTAACCGCAGAGTCCGCACTGTCCCTGACCGCAATCAGAGCCAAGTCCTGGCTTTCCAGCGCTATCCGCACAACCTGCACAGCACAACCGGGTCAACTCTATCCGCGCGGACACAAAGTCCAGGCCGCAGCAACTTACGCGAGCTCAAACACTGTTCACTTACTTCGGTCTAGGTTCCTCGGTTGGTTCTGATGTGACATGGGTCCTATTTATAGGCACGACGATGAGTATGGTCACCGCCCTTCCCGATAGGATCACCGCCACAACCCGCAGCAAGAACTTATGTGTCCGCCAGCCCGCGGACACACATGCCAGTTCGCCGCCCTGTGCAGATAGCCAGTCCGCCCCAGCTTCTCCAAGGCCGGACTCCAATATCCAGTCCGCCTTGCCGCCAGAGACCAAGCCAGGACCACCACAGCCGGACTCCACAAAAGCCGTATCCGCCATTCTGCGGACAAGGCATCAGCCCGCAAAACCCGAGCCCGCAACCGCGCCATCAAGGCACCTGCCGGACTCAGCGGATACCCAGCTATCGTCCGCATATCCCAAGTCCATTACCTCATTGCCAAGGCACCTCCGGACTTAGCGGACACGCCAATCCAGTCCGCTAACAGCAGACTCCAGTCCGCAACTCCTGAGTCCATTGCCTCATCACAAGGCATCTCCGGACTCAGCGGACTCCAGCTCCAGTCCGCACGCTCCTGCACGGGCAATCCTCCAGTCCGCATATCCCCAAGCTAGCAAACAAGGCAAAGCACTTCTACTACGCTTGGCGGACTGAGAAACCAGCCCGCGCTCCACTGCGCGATCTCCCCGGACTGAGCCATCCTGGACTTGGTTCAATTCCCACCAAGTCCAGTCCACTGGCCGCAAGGGCCAGTCCGCACTTACTGGCGGACACTGGATCTAGCCCGCCATACCGGGCGACCTCCAGTTCCTGTCCGCGCTGACCGGCGGTCTCCGCGACTTCCACTTGCCGCTTCACTAGAGCAAGACCAAGGCATCTGCCAAACCGGTCTGCCGAGCTCCAGTTCTTCAGTCCGCTTTAAGCCGGACTCCGCGGATAACATTCCTATCCGCCCGGTTACTTCCTGGGAGTAAACCGCCTGCTGAGCAAACACTGGCCTGTCAGACCGCCGCTGCTGTCCGCTCAGTCCGCGCGAACAGACCGCCCAGGCCGCCACAGAGCAAACCGCCTGCAACATCCCTGCCGACCTAGCAGTCCGCCAACCCAGTCCGCGTAGTCCGCGCGGATAGGTTTCCCAAGCCTTCCATTCATCCACTTTCACTTCACAGAATTCAACATGGGGACGGAAAATAAAAGCTGAAAATTGCAAGTCCTATTCAAACGAGTAGGACAGAAATGAAAGCGAGTCCTACTCAAACGAGTAGGAGGAAATAAATGCGATTACAGGGCTTTCTTAAATATTTACATCAAAATAAGGTCCGACCATTTAACTCCTAGTGAGTAGGCGGAAAATCAAATCCAGCCATTTAACTCAAGTGAGTAGGAGGAAAAATAAAGAATAAAAATTACAAGTCCTACTCAAACGAGTAGGACTGAAAATACAGACCAGTCATTTCACTCATGTGAGTAGGCGAAAAAATAAAAGCTACAAACACTTGCTTGAGTAAAATCTAGCCAATTAACTCAAATGAGTAGGCGGAAAAATAAAAACATCACACGCACTCTACATAAATAAACACACACACACAAACACTTGCATAATTTAACTTAGGAGCTGAAAAATATCTCATACACTCACACACTCGTGCTAAAATAATTGCAAAAATCAAAGTTATCGAAAAATTAAAATGACTGCATTTCTACCGCTGGAATGCAGTAGAAATGCATAAAAAGGCAAAATAAAAATTGTTTGAGCAAAAATTTTTCAAATTAATGTGAGAAAGGCAAGTGCCCGAAAAATTAAAACGTTTACATTTTTACCGTTAGATTTTGATAGAAATGCTTAAAAAGTAAAAATAAAAATTGTTCGAGCGAAAATATTTTTTAATTACTTAAAATGAAAGTTGATGAAAAATAGAAATAACAATTTATACATTCCTATAGCCTTGTAAAATGGTTTAAAAAGTGGGAGTAAGCTAAAATGAAGCAGTAGTTTTATAATTAAAACAAAGTAAAAGCTAAGTTAAGAGAGGTGAAAACCACCTTTTTAAAGTTTTACAAGTTCATAAGAACGCATTTTAAAGCATGAAAATCCTAAGTATAACCAATTTTTGAATTTGATAATGAAATCAGCCATAATAACGGCTATAAATTTTGTTATAATTGAAAGGAAAACAAGAACATTTTCGATTTAAAAACATAATTTTTGCAATTTTAAGCTATACACACACACGCATTATGAAAATGAAAATGAAAGTATAGAAGATTGATGAAAAGGAGGCCTTTAGAGAAAATTCAGAGTATATAAGGATGAGAAAACATCTATTTTATTAACAAAAGAGATTGATTACAGGAGCTTAAACAAACTAACATCAAAAAAAAGGGAAAGAGAATCCTTACATAGCACTAAAACTGCTCTAACGGCAGCCCTTATACATCAAAATGGTTCGGATTTTTGGAACCCTGAACTCATACAGTAGCTGCCCTTAAATAGGCAAAAATTTCCAAGTACACGCCCTCCGACACGGGCGTGTCGGGGGGCGTGTCAGCACTATTTTATAGCAGAATTCGACGATCTGATGGATTTGACGGCGATTTGACTTTCCGGCCGAAAACGCGGCGGTCACGCCCCAGGTCACGGGCGTGACGGTGGGCGTGTCGTTCGGCGCTTAAAGGCGTTATTTTTTAGATTTTTTAGGTTTTGCGGAAAGTGCGAGAAAAAGAGACGGTATTTACAAGAATGAGAGAGAAAAGGAAGGGGGAGAGAGAAGATTATTTACAAAAATATTTACACAGATTTTTACAAACAGAAAATCTTTTTTGGAATTTTGGTTTTATAATTTTTTTTGAAGTTTTTGTTTTATAATAAGTTTTGTTTTTTTTTGAATTTGTTTGTTTTACAATTGTTTTGGGATTTTTGGTTTAAAAGACATAAAACAAAAAATCTTTTTAAAAAGACATAAAACAAAAACTTGACGTTTACAAAAATATTTACACAGATTTTTACAAAAAGAAAATCTTTTTTGGAATTTTGGTTTTATAATTTTTTTTGAAGTTTTTGTTTTATAATAAGTTTTGTTTTTTTTGAATTTGTTTGTTTTACAATTGTTTTGGGATTTTTGGTTTAAAAGACATAAAACAAAAATCTTTTTAAAAAGACATAAAACAAAAACATGACAAAAAAAACTTAGGTTTTTGGGTTTTATTTTTTCATTTTCAAAATTTTTGAAGTTTTTGTTCTTTTTATAGGATTTTTTGTTTTCATATTTTTTTATGTTTAAAGTGCAGAAAATAGAAAGACAGTGAAGAAAATATGAAAAATAAAGCGAGAAAACACCCTCATACTTAAGTCCAACATTGTCCCCAATGTTGTAACGTAAGTATGCGGAACAAAACAGGTAAGATAATATATACAAAGAAAAGAAAGAGATGGGGGGGGGTAGAAGCTTCCCTGATAGGAGGTGGGGAAGGCGCAGTTTAGGAACCCTGTATTAGGAAGAAAGATAGCAAAGAAAAAGGTAAAGAGATAGCGAAAAAGATAAACATGGGGTGCCTCCTAGGAGCGCTTTGTTTATAGTCGCGTAGCTTGACTATGTTGGCGGTTTATATATCTTGGAGGGTTATGGATTCGAAGTTACCGCCCACAGGATCGCCTGCTATGTATAATTTTAAGCGATGACCGTTCACTTTAAACGAGCCTTTATCCGGGTGGGAGACGAGTACGGTCCCATAAGGCCAAACCTCTTCAACTTTAAAGGGGCCGGACCAACGTGATCTAAGTTTCCCGGGGAAAAGTCTAAGTCGTGAGTTATAAAGAAGGACAAGATCGCCCAGAGAAAAAGTTTTCTGGGGCTTGAGTTTTCGGTCGTGATAAAACTTAGAACGCTCCTTATAGAACTTATTGCTCTCATAAGCGTTTGCACGCCATTCATCGAGCTCGTTTAGTTGCAGTTTTCTATTTTGGGCGGCTAAGTTAGCGTCGAGATTTAAAAGTTTTAAAACCCAAAGTGCGCTATGTTCTAATTCTACTGGTAGATGACACGCTTTGCCGTACACCAATCGATACGGCGTACAACCAATTGCGGTTTTGTATGCGGAACGATAAGCCCACAACGCATCGTCGAGTTTGATGGACCAATCTTTCCTATTAAGTGAAACGGTTTTCTCTAATATGTGCTTTATCTCGCGATTGACTACCTCTACTTGGCCACTAGTTTGCGGGTGGTAGGGGGTGACAAGTTTGTGTGTGACGTCGTATCTAGCTAACGTCTTAGCCATCAGGGTGTTGCAGAAATGCATCCCCCTATCGCTTACAATAGCGCGCGGAGTGCCGAAGCGCGAAAATAGTTTTTTAAGAAATGTAACGATGACTCGCGCATCGTTGGTGGGGAGAGCTTGCGCTTCCGCCCATCTCGATATGTAGTCGACCGCTACTATAATATACATATTTTTGAAAGACGGAGGTAGGGGGCCAACGAAATCTATGCCCCATAAATCGAAGACTTCGCACTCTAAAAACATGTTTTGGGGCATCTCGTCGCGACGAGAGATGTTACCCGACCGCTGACAGCTATTGCATGCGCGCACAAAATTATGAGCGTCTTTGAATAGAGTGGGCCAAAATAAGCCCGCCTCTAGCGCCTTCCGCACGGTCCGGTTAGCTTGATAATGCCCACCAGCCGGACCCTCGTGGCAGTGCCTAAGGATTTGCGTGCACTCCACACCCGCGACACATCTTCGAACCGCTTGGTCCGCGCAGATACCTAAAAAGAAAGGGTCCTCCCAAAAGAAATATTTCAAGTCAGAAAAGAATTTCTTCTTTTGCTGGCTTGAAAAGTCTTTTGGAAGTACCCTCGCAACTAAATAGTTCGCAAAATCTGCGAACCATGGCGGGGAAGACGAACTAGTAGTTATGGCTATGAGGCGTTCCTCGGGGAATCTGTCATTTATGTCAGATTCGACGAGCGCTTCCGCAGCGGGATTTTCTAAGCGGGAGAGGTGATCGGCGGCTAAATTTTCCGCGCCCCTCTTATCCCGGATCTCTAAATTGAACTCCTGCAAGAGGAGGATCCATCGAAGAAGGCGGGGTTTGGCGTCCATTTTTGCTAACAAATATTTTTAGGCGGAATGGTCAGTAAATACGATAACTTTGGATAACATTATATACGAGCGAAACTTATCGAAAGCAAATACGACGGCTAAAAGTTCCTTTTCCGTTGTTGTGTAATTTCCTTGTGCGGAAGTGAGTGTCTTGCTAGCGTAGTAAATAGGATGAAAATATTTGTTTATACGTTGGCCAAGAACGGCTCATACGGCAATATCACTAGCGTCGCACATAATTTCAAACGGAAGGGTCCAATCGGGCGCCACTAAAATAGGTGAATTGATAAGTTTTTGTTTTATAAAATTAAATGCAGACTCGCATTCGCTATCAAAGACAAAACTTGATTCCTTTTCCAAGAGACGAGTAAGCGGCTTTGTTATTTTTGAAAAATCTTGAATAAAACGCCTATAAAAGCCCGCGTGCCCTAAGAAACTCCTAATAGATTTAACGTTGGAAGGCGGGGGGAGTTTTTCGATAATTTCAACTTTGGCCTTATCGACCTCCATCCCCTTAGACGAAATCATATGGACGAGAACCAAACCTTCTCGAACCATAAAGTTACATTTTTCCCAATTTAAAACGAGATGCGTGTCCTCGCATTGCTGAAGGACACGATCTAAATTACGAAGACAGGACTGGAAAGAGCTTCCGAAAACAGAGAATTCATCCATAAAGACTTCCATAATGTCTGCTACCAGCTCGCCAAAGATCGCCAGCATACATCGTTGGAATGTAGCGGGCGCGTTGTAGAGGCCAAATGGCATTCTTCGATATGCAAGGTACCAAACGGGCAGGTAAAAGTTGTTTTCTCTTGGTCATCAGGGGAAATGGGGATTTGGAAAAACCCCGATAATCCATCGAGAAAACAAAAATACGGATGACCGGACAAACGCTCTAAAATTTGGTCTTAAAATGGTACTGGGAAATGATCGTTACGGGTGGCATCATTTAGTTTTCTATAATCGATGCACACCCGCCAACCGGTAACTGTACGAGTTGGGACGAGTTCATTGTGCTCATTCTCCACTACAGTAAGACCGCCCTTTTTGGGCACCACGTGAATGGGACTAACCCACGTACTATCTGATATGGGATAAATAATCTCCGCATCTAATAATTTAATAATTTCGGCCTTAACGACGTCTTTCATGTTTGGGTTAAGACGTCGCTGCGGCTAAATGGTTTTGCGGAAATTATCGAGAAGGAAAATCTTATGGGTGCAGAAAGACGGGTTAATCCCTTTGAGATCAGAAATTTGCCATGCAATTGCGTGGCGATGTTTAAGCAAAACTCCCAATAAATCGGAAGTCTCCGATTCGCTCAAATACGAAGAAATGATAACAGGGAGTCTATCATCTTTCCCCAGAAAGGCGTATTTGAGTGAATCGGGTATGGGTTTGAGTTCAAGGTAGGGCGGTTCTTCTAACGAGGTTTTAATTCCTATGTCTTTCTTACCAATTGGTTCGAAAGGCAAGTCTATAGAGGTATCCTCATCGCAGTTAAAATTTTCGAGCGCATAAATATCGTCGTGTCAAAAAGTAGACTCAAAAATAGGGGAAGAACAATCTCCGATATATGTGTCTAAATTATAACAAAAGTCATCGCTCGATGATGAGTCTCCTATGGAGAGATTAATCGAGAAAGTAACTTCGTCATCTCCTACCCGAAGGAGGAGACGACCGTTACTGACATCAATTAATGCGCGGGAGGTGGCGAGAATAGGGCGACCGAGTATAATTGGTACATCGGTGTCCACCTCGATGTCCAAGATGACGAAGTCTACCGGAAAGATAAACTTATCAACTCGGACAAGTACGTCCTCCACTACCCCGACGGGAAACTTAATCGAGCGATCCGCTAGTTGGATTCGCATTTTAGTAGGGGCCGTAGTGCCCAAACCTAATTTTTGGAAGAGCGAGAACGGCATCAAATTAATGCTCGCGCCTAAATCTGCAAGAGCGTATTTTACTAATATATTGCCAAAGAGGCACGGGATGGAGAACCGTCCCGGGTCATTTCTTTTTACGGGCAATTTATTAGTAAGAGCCGCTGAGCAGTCAGCATTAAGAGAAATATGCGAAATATTTTCTAATTTTTGTTTATTGGAAAGAAGTTGTTTTAAGTATTTCGCATATTTAGACATCTGAGAGATTGTCTCGCAGAAGGGAACATTAATATGAATTTGTTTTAATAATAAAATAAATTTTTCAAATTGCGCGTCCTTACGCTCACTATTAAGTTTATGCGGATACGTCAAGGACGTTTTAATAAGTTTTTCATTTAGAATTTGTAAAGGCGGCGTAATCAAAGAAGGGGGAAGAGGGGTCAGAGGTAAAATATGTACCTGTGGATTGGTCCGATTTGAATCGATCACCTACTTTCCTCTACGGAGGGTTATAGCGTTGATATTTTCCCACGGATTGGGCTCCGTGTTTCCCGGCAGTGCCCTGAGCGCGCGCACGGACATCATTTGCGCTAGCTGTCCAACCTGGAGTTCTAAGTTTTTTAGCGATCCGGTGATGTTCCGGATATTTGACTCGTTGGAAGCTATATATTTAGAAAAATTATCCTCCATCAGGGAGGGTTTTGGAAGAGGGGGAGGCGGCAGAAATCCAGGCGCGAAAGAATTGGGGGGGCGCTGCGCATTATTCGGATTGCTCCATGAGAAGTTGGGGTGGTTCCTCCAACCCGAATTATAGTTATTGCTATAAGGGTTGTTATTGGGGTTGAAGGAAGGTTGCCCAGCATTTCCCACGTAGTCTACGAATTCATTTGCTATGATGGCATTAGGGGGAATCGCCCAAGGAGGAGTGGTGGAGGCAGCAGACATCTCCGCCACCTGCTTCGTCAGCCTTTCGACTTGAAGGGCTAAGTGGGCAGTGGCATCCACTTCAAAGAGGTCGGCCGCCTGCTTGGGACGTCCCCGCGGGACGTTCCATTGGTAGGCGTTCATAGCCATCTCTTCAATAAGAGCTTGGGAAGCCTCGGGGGTCTTATTTTTCAAGGTACCCCCGGCAGCCGCGTCAATCATTTTATGCGTCTGATAGTTAAGCCCATTGTAAATGATTTGGACCTGCAACCACGCAGGCAGTGCATGGTGCAGACACTTGCGGAGGAATTCCTTAAAGAGCTCCCAAGTCTCAAAATGAGACTCAGAATCGTTCTGCACGAACGAAGAAATGTCCGCCCGCAACTTTGCAGTTTTGGCGGGCGGAAAATACTTCGTTAAGAACCGCTCCGCAAGCTCGGCCCAGGTGGTGATACATCCTCGTGGGAGGGAATTCAACCACGCCTTAGCTTTGGATCTGAGGGAGAATGGAAAAAGGCACAAACGAATGGCATCATCAGTGACGCCATTAATCTTAAAAGTGTCGCAAATCTCCAAATAACTATACAAATGAACGTTCGGGTCCTCATCCGGCTGTCCATCGAACTACATGGTGTTTTGGATCATTTGGATAACGCTCGATTTGATCTCAAAATTATTGTTCGCCACCGTCGGGCGAACAATACTGGACCTAGTATCGTCCAAATTCGGTCGGGCGTAATATGACATTGTACGCTCGGCGGCCGCGTTCGGATTGGGGTCGGCCATAGCAATGGTAGAGGGTTATCCGATGGATTCTTCGGGATCCAAAGAGGGATTTCGGCATTGAGACCGAATACGCGCAAGCGAGCGTTCGATCTCAGGATCGAAATCCAAATTTTCGGACTCTGAAGGCTATCCACGGGTCATACACCTTAAAATAAAAAGTAGAAAATTAACCCTTTTTTTGGAGTTTGAAGAAACGTTTTTAACTTTTTTTTAGTTTTTAGAAATAAAAGTAAAAGTAATAGAGTTCGGATTCGGAATAACAACTCAAAGAGAAGTCCCCGGCAACGGCGCCAAAAACTTGATTTGCCCGCGAACAGACTCTTACTGTGGTTGGTTCGGTGAGTCGATCACCGCGGGCTTTCTAGATAAGGCAAGTGCACCTATCGCAAGTAGTACTCGATATTCGGGAGAATACCAAGGTCGTATTATCCCCGGGAACGGGTTGATTACCCCTACTCCTCCGAAAACACTATTATTTTACCGAAATAGAAGTCGAGGGTTTTAAGTAAAATAGGAACGAAAACAGATTTTAAGAAAATAGTCGATGAAGAGATAACTCCCGGTATCGAATTGCGTTAGGATTAAAAATAGATTTGAATAACTAGATATTTAAAGTTTCAATTTAATTAATGCGGGAACATGGTCGTGGAGGTTCAAAATAATGAGCTCACCTATCTCTAGGAATATCGCTCACCTAGACATTCAGGCTATTCGGCCGGGCTCTCGTCCGACGAAGGATTCCCCTTAATGTCTGCAGTACGCTAAGAACCCTGCTATTGGGTGGGGAACCCAATCCGATAGAGTTAGCGCGCCTCCTCTCTCGAGGGTTAGTGCGGAACTCTATCTACCCAGGGGTGATCTGTCCATATGCACGGCCTCTCGGCTAGCTAGCGTATGGATAATGGAAATATAGCCCACACATCGATATGTGGGTCTATGCGTCGTTAACCCGGGGTAAACCTTAAGTTTTTAATTATATTGAAAAATTAGACATTTGGTTATTTAAAACATTTTAGATCACAAAGCTCTTCGATACCGAGGGCTAAAAGCAATTAGCCACTCATCGGAATGGGGATAACTTATATGTTTGTTTGTGCGAAAGTTCTAAACTATTCGCTGAAAGGTTATAAAGAAAATAAGAAGAAAGGTAAAATATCCTAATATTAGAAACGTTTTTACAACTAAATACACCCGCACTCATTTAAACATATAAGAAGAGACAGAAATAAAACTAAGTTACACATAATAGAAAATTGCATAATTGACAATTGCAGGTCCCACTCAAACAAGTGGGGGCGGGAAATAAAAGTTGAAAAGTGCATAATTGAAATTTGCAGGTCCCACTCAAACGAGTGGGGGCAGAAAATAAAAGCTGAAAATTGCAAGTCCTATTCAAACGAGTAGGACTTAAATGAAAGCGAGTCCTACTCAAACGAGTAGGAGAAAATAAATGCGATTACAGGGCTTTCTTAAATATTTACATCAAAATAAGGTCCGACCATTTAACTCCTAGAGAGTAGGAGGAAAATCAAATCCAGCCATTTAACTCAAGTGAGTAGGCGGAAAAATAAAGAATAAAAATTACAAGTCCTACTCAAACGAGTAGGACTGAAAATACAAACCAGCCATTTAACTCAAGTGAGTTGGCGGAAAAATAAAAGTACAAACACTTGCTTGAATAAAATCCAGCCAATTTGGGTGGGGAACCCAATCCAGTAGAGTTAGCGCGCCTCCTCTCTCGAGGGTTAGTGCGGAACTCTATCTACCCAGGGGTGATCTGTCCATATGCACGGCCTCTCGGCTAGCTAGCGTATGGATAACGGAAATAGAGCCCACACATCGATATGTGGGTCCACGCGTCGTTAACCCGGGGTAAACCTTAAGTTTTTAATTAAATTGAAAAATTAGACATTTGGTTATTTAAAATATTTTAGATCACAAAGCTCTTCGATATCGAGGGCTAAAAGCAATTAGCCACTCATCGGAATGGGGATAACTTATATATCTGGTTGTGCGAGCGTTCTAAACTATTCGCTGAAAGGTTATAAAGAAAATAAGAAGAAAAGTAAAATATCCTAATATTAGAAAAGTTTTTACAACTAAACACACCCTCACTCATTTAAACATATAAGAGGAGATAGAAATAAAAATAAGTTACACATAACAGAAAATTGCATAATTGACAATTGCAGGTCCCACTCAAACGAGTGGGGGCGGGAAATAAAAGTTGAAAAGTGCATAATTGAAATTTGTAGGTCCCACTCAAATGAGTGGGGGCGAAAAATAAAACCTGAAAATTACAAGTCCTATTCAAACGAGTAGGACTGAAATGAAAGCGAGTCCTACTCAAACAAGTAGGAGAAAATAAGTGCGATTAGAGGGATTTCTTAAATATTTACATCAAAATAAGGTCCGATCATTTAACTCCTAGCGAGTAGGCGGAAAATCAAATCCAGCCATTTAACTCAAGTGAGTAGGTGGAAAAATAAAGAATAAAAATTACAAGTCCTACTCAAACGAGTAGAACTGAAAATACAGACCAGCCATTTAACTCAAGTGAGTAGGCGGAAAAATAAAAGCTACAAACACTTGCTTGAATAAAATCCAGTCAATTAACTCAAATGAGTAGGCGGAAAAATAAAAACAACACACACACTCTACATAAATAAACACACACACACACAAACTCTTGCATAATTTAACTTAGGAGCTGAAAAATATCTCATACACTCACACACTCGTGCTAAAATAATTGCAAAAATCAAAGTTATCGAAAAATTAAAATGACTGCATTTCTACCGCTGGAATGCAGTAGAAATGCATAAAAAGGCAAAATAAAAATTGTTTGAGCAAAACGTTTTAAAATTAAAGTGAGAAAGGCAAGTGCCCGAAAAATTAAAACGTTTACATTTTTACCGTTAGATTTTGATAGAAATGCTTAAAAAGTGAAAATAAAAATTATTCGAGTGAAAATATTTTTTAATTACTTAAAATGATAGTTGATGAAAAATAGAAATAACAATTTATACATTCCTATAGCCTTGTAAAATGGTTTAAAAAGTGAGAGTAAGCTAAAAAGAAGCAGCCGTTTTATAATTAAAACAAAGTAAAAGCTAAGTTAAGAGAGGTGAAAACCACCTTTTTAAAGTTTTACAAGTTCATAAGAATGCATTTTAAAGCATGAAAATCCTAAGTCTAACCAATTTTTTGAATTTGATAATGAAATCAGCCATAATAACGACTATAAATTTTGTTATAATTGAAAGGAAAACAGGAACATTTTCGATTTAAAAACATAATTTTTGCAATTTTAAGCATATACACATACACACACACGCATTATGAAAATGAAAATGAAAGTATATAAGATTGATGAAAATGAGGCCTTTAGAGAAAATTCAGAGTATATAAGGATGAGAAAACATCTATTTTATTAACAAAAGAGGTTGATTACAGGAGCTTCAACAAACTAACTTCAAAAAAGGGAAAGAGAATCCTTACACAGCACTAAAGTAGCTCTAACGGCAGCCCTTATACATCAAAATGATTCGGATTTTTGGAACACTGAACTCATACAGCAGCTGCCCTTAAATAGGCAAAAATTTCCAAGTACACGCCCTCCGACACGGGCGTGTCGGGGGGGGGGGGGGGGGGGGGCGTGTCAGCACTATTTTACAGCGGAATTCGGCAATCTGACGGATTTGACGGCGATTTGACTTTCCGGCCGAAAACGGGGCGGTCACGCCCCAGGTCACGAGCGTAACGGTGGGCGTGTCGTACGGGGCTTAAAGGCATTGTTGACTTCGGGATTCGCCGGCGGCAGTTTGTTGGGGGACACGGGCGTGTCGCACATCGGACACGGGCGTGTCCCTCTTGGGTTCGACGAACGTTGAGCGCGAAACGGTGACCTGTCAATCTGCCACGGGGTGTGTCGGGCTGACACAGGCGTGTCACACATTGGACACGGGCGTGTCCCTCTCGGGTCGACGATCGTCGAGTTGAAATCGTCGAGCGGGATGGACACGGCTTGGTCACGCCCCGTGTCGGATGAACACGGGCGTGTCGCATCATGGAACACGGGTATGTCAGTCTTTTCTCTTCAAAATTGGCTTCGTTTCAGGATTTTGAGCTGTCACGCCCTGGTCACGGGCGTGACCAATATGTCACGGGCGTGACATGACACTTTTTTGCAGATTTTGATTGTTCCTGAAAAAAAATAAAATAAAACAAGTTAGTATAATATTTACAAAAATAGGAGCATTTTATTGAATAAAAACAAGTAGAAATGTCAAAAATAAATTAAAATGACTTAAGTAATGTATATAAAAATAGGTATATTTATAATTCATCAGAAAACATCACCACATCACAAACGACATCTTGCCGCAACGAATCTCTACGAATCCTTAAAGCTCGTATGCAACATCACCGAGTTGGACTAACGGTTGTGACTACGGCTTCACACACCATGCCTAATCCACTAACGGAGCGGATCTCTAATGCAAAAACATGCCGGGGACGGACTCAATCGACCCGGAGGTTCCTCTTGAACCTTGGTGACCCAAACCCTTCTCATTTGAGTGTTTGGTGCCCAAAAACTAGAAAAGAAAAGATGCTAAAACAGGCATCCTAAAACCGAGATGAGAAGTGTCGTTACCTTCCGACTCCTCTTCCTAGCCATGGAAAAGTAGTCGGATGAAAACCTTCGCAACGATCTAGCCTCCACGGATCTGGACTCGGCTCGCGATTTGGAGCACCAAAGCCTCTCCAACAACCGGTTCTCTACTTCACCTTCTTCCTTGCTCTCCCCTCTCTCTTGAACTTTAGAAAGAGAACCACCCAAAAGAAATGAGGGTTTCTAAGTGTCCAATCCCGTGTATATCCCATCAGGAACAACCCCCAGCCATTGGATACCAAAATAAAGAAACGAACAGACTTGAATCGGGGCTGAAATGCTAAACCTGGGCCGTAAACGTCCTGCGACACGCCCGTGTCCCGGGCCATGTCCCCCATTCGCCGTCAGAAATCGACGTACCTAGAACAACGCACTAGCATCCGACATGCCCGTGTTCGACCTGACACACCCGTGTAACAACTGACACGGCCGTGTGGTCGGTCGTGTGCCTCCATCGACACAGCCCTGAAAAAAACTCGAGACTCACACGGGTACTAGACACGCCCGTGTCCTTGCCCGTGTCTAACTCAACATGCCTGGGCTACAGGGCATGTTCACTGTCTCGACACTTCGTCGAGCGAAGTTTGTCGACAGCCTGACACGGCCTTGGACTCGCTCGTGTCCTAGGCCGTGTGCCTTGTCTTGACATATCGTCGAGCGAAATGCATCGACTCCCCGGGCCGATCATCGACACGGGCTCGAAACGCCCGTGTCTCAGGCCGTGTTCTCTGCTCGATGATCATCAACTCTAAAATCATCGACCTCTCGACCCAAATCGTCGACTGGAGCCTGACACGCCCTGGGACACGCCCGTGTCCCAGGCCATGTGCCCCCTGCCAGAAACCAAACTTGGCCAGAAACGCTGGTCATCCCTCTACAAATTTTGGGGCGTTACAGCTACTCCTTTTTCTTGTGAACCGGTTGATGATGCCATATTTTTGGATGATTCGGTTCCCGAGGTTGCGCCAAAGTGGGATGATGATTCTTCTATCTTCGACGGAGAATGTGGATCTTCGGAACACTTTTACGCACTCCAGTAGGATGAGGAATGCTCCCATTCTGATGCGGAAGTTTGCACCTCCTTATTGGATGAGGTCGTCCCCCTTACCACTGCGGACCTCGAGTTCTCGGTTCCCCATGATACGACTCGTATGACACTGACGATGATCTATTCTTGGATCATGCTGGGAGTGAGACGGGGACCACTCCCCTTATTTGATTATTTTAGTTCTTCTTCTCTTTAATTACTTGATCTCCCTTCTCTATCTGTGTAAGACCCCCCCCCCCCTTTTTTTTTCTTTTTCTTTTGTGACACCGGGGTCTTAGGCCCAGAACCGTCATTTTGTGGTGACTCCTTCACGCCCTGAAGAGTCATCACCACAAAGCGCCGATTCTGCCGGCCAATTCGATCACAGGAAAGTAGCAGAATAATGAAGTAAATGTAGGCTATCTATCCACAGAAAATCACATGACATAATAAATATAACTCCACGAAGGGAGTGTCCACAGAAAATAACATCCGAGTAGCAAAACGGGCTTATGCCCGGTACATCAAATCCTCACTACAAGATCTCTCATGCAGAAACAAAAGTAGAAAACTGCTCAGGGTCGAGACTCACGGTCCCGGCTGTGTGAACTTCGGAGCTAGACTGCCCCACCTCCAAGCGCACCGGTCTCTGGGCTGCTCCTCCATGATGGTCTCCGCGATCCCCTAAATGATGCGGTTCGAAAACCGTTAGTCTAAAAGACTAAGTCCTATCATCCCCCAACCCTTCCCCCACGGCTCCTAGGCACCGAGCGGAGAGGAAGAAAGGGGAGGACTTGAAGGTGGAGAATGTCAAAACAGATGGCAGCGGTCCTATTCTAGCAAGTTCTATGGTATATAAAGTCGACAAGATGTAATATGAAATGTAACCTTCACTTATGTGAAAAACACATAAGCCAAGGGGTCTTTTGCAAGGCTCCCATCGTATAAAAAGTCCCATACCGATTTATACGCTGGGGTGTCGGTGGTCAAACAGCAGTAACTAAATATATCAAAATTAACCTTAATTTATAAACTTGCCCACACAAGCTTATAGACTAAGGGGTCGTTTAGCAGGTCCTAATGTATAAGCGTCCCATTCCACTTATACTTTAGGTGTCAAGGTTTAAGGTAACGATTATGCTATGACATGCAAGTGGGTATGATGGACATGCAAGTGCAACACACACACCCGACTCTGTGCACACAGACCTTTAGTTCCCCCTTTCTGGAGCCGTAACCTCCCAGGATACCTCAGTAGTGGCAGACGGAAGCGGTGGGTTGGGCCTCGCCCACCTCTAAACCAGTAAAGCACTACCGGTCAGACCTATCGTACGCCTCAACGCTTGGTGCACGAAGCGGACTCCTGCGTACTCTTGCCGGCTGGCGCACCAGACTTCTGTTGGCGAAGTGCTAACCACACTTGCCGAGTCAACGTATTGGTGTCGGTGCATCGACCCTCCAATACCGAAGACCCACCACCTTAATTTTCTTTCCTGTTATGCACATGCAATTTAGCGTAATCATGAATCGAGCCGAAGCTCCCCGGACCAACACGTCCGACTCAAGCAATCGAGCCGAAGCTCCCCGGACCCAAAGTCCGCCTTTTTAACCATCCGAGCCGAAGCTCCTATCCAACCTCTGGTGCCATTAGTGTTGTGGAATGTGCAACCCTAATTACTAAGTTACTCTTTCAGCTTGATAAACAGTTTACGTTAACCCAGGACTGCCCCCGGTATTCCCTGTGAAGGGCTCTCAAGGGGCACTAGGAACTATGTTGGGATTACGCCCAGCGTTCCCTTTCGCAAGGTACTTATTTTACTATTGGTTGATTCCCTTACCCTTTATTTTCTCACATTTCGATATGCTAATCCTAGGGTAATTTGACTCCACTCTCCTTGGGTAGGACGATCTTTCGTCGGACCCAAACGTCTATAACCCTAGGCAGATCCACACCTTGCTCACTCATCTTCCAAAGACGCAGCCCATTCCACTTGTCCTTACAACAACCACCATGACTCATCATACTTGCCCTAATTCACATCCAAATGAAATCCTGCAGTTTTGCTATATGCAGACCACTTAAGCTACATGACCCGTAAAAAGGGAAGTACATGAAATACTCATCCAGTACCCTTATGATAATTATTAGAGGTCTATTATGATAAATATAGTCTAAACTCAGAAAATCATATTTTTCCCAATTAATCTACTATTTATTGAATTTCCTCAAAAACTAGGCCATAGTCAATTTGAACATGAACCATAAGATTTTCTCAGGTGATGGCCTCTTAAAATTTGTATTCACTAAATATCATAGACATATTATTGGTTGCCAATTTTCATAATTTTCCAGATAGTTCTTGACCTCTAAAGGATTTATTAAAATAATTCCTAAAATCAAATATAATGAAGGAAGTGCCACAAATATGTCTCCAATAATTATGTAAAAATTACTAGGGCTTCATAAGGAGCTAGAAACATCATGATGAAGACATTAGAATTTTTCAGACAATCTAAATGTCATTATTAAATTTACCAAAGTTCCATAGAATTAAATAATTAAAGAAGCAACTACTAAATATCATTCTTCAAAAATTTCATAAAAATTTACAGAGATGGGTACCATAAGTACAAGCCCCTCTACTAAGTTTCATCAGGTTTAATCAAGTATATTTTTCTCCAAAAATTCCTAAGTGAAAATTGTAAAACATGACTTTGTGAATAAAGTACCAAAAATATTCATCCAAAATTTGTTATAAAATTTCCAGAGATATATATACCCTACGCAACTACCCATTCAAAGACTTAGGCCTTTTCAGAAAGTTTTGGTATTAGATCTTATGGTTTCAAGCTAGTGCCCTAAACTAGGGTTATGGATTTAAGGGGTTTTAAGTCTTCCAAATGCCCTAACATTTTAACCACAGGACCATAGTAACCCTAAGGACATCATTCCCAAGTTTCAAGTCCATCCAAGGTCTTTTGACCCCAATTTCCTCAAACCCTAGAAATTTACCCTAAAGGGCCTACCCTAAAATTTTAGGGCTACCCTAGTCCAATCCACTCCAAACTCCATAAGTGAGTGTAAAAAGTCAAGTTATATCAGTGGCCAAAATTTCAGCCTCTGATGAGGGAATTTGGCCACTCAACCATCACATAGTGGTTTTTGACCAAAATACCCTTATAAGGTCATATATAGGGTGGGTAAATTACCTATCCTAAACATCTCCAAATGAGCTAAAGTTTTAAACCTATACCTATCATGACATCTAAGACCACCCACCAAAATTTGCGGGAGTTTTAAATTAATTAGGTCACATAATTAAATTAATCATGATTTATTAAATTTTCCTAAAAACTATAGAAAACTTTTCTCCAAAAATTCTAAATTTTGGATAGTTTCTAGGTATGGCTAAGACCTTCTCACTGCCCAAATTTCAACTTGTTTGGACAAGGAATGAAGTGTGGGCACCAAAATAATCTCTGTTTAGTCCTAGGTATAGGTCCTCCCAAAAAGGGTACCCTGGTCTAACCAGTGGCCCAAAAGGGTCCAAGCAATTTTTGCTACAAACTAGACACCCTAAGCTACAATTTTCATGTTGGGCAGATTTCCATTCAGGGTCCCTAAGTATTTTTAAAAATTAAATACATTAAATACATCTAGTGTGACAGAAATGAAATGATTTTTATTTAAATCCTAAAGTATTTGATTTGATGCCGCGCGAATCTTGGCGCAGATCGACAGCGCTGGGTTATCGTCCCCGATGAGCCAACGGCTGAGATTCGTCCCGCCTGGAGCGATTTCCAAGCCCTGCCGCCGGCGATCCAGCCCCTTCCCCGGCCGGCCACCGCCACCATCACCTCCGTCGAGGTGGTGGCTATCGTCATGCGGCGGCTCCGCCGCCGGAGAGGCGTTTTCCGGCGGATAAAGCAAGAGATTTTCTTGCCGAAACCAGGAGAAATCCCGGATTGAATCGGGCTCAATTGAGCCCGAAACTCAAGCCTAATGATTCCTAGGATCTACCCGCGAGTTAAGGAGAGGAGGAGGACCTTCCTGGCGGCCTGGATGCGAGAGGAGCGGCGGGATGCCATTGACGACGGCGGCGGTGCTCGGCTTCTGCAACTGCACAGTGGAATGGCCCGTCTCCTCCAGGTAAATGCTCCAAAATGATCCCCTCGGCTCCCTGAAGGTGTTTAAATGGCAAATGGGGGAGAGGAGAGGCTGGTTCTTCAATGGCCATTAACACCATTAAAGGTGTTGCTCGGGTTGTGTGGAGGGGGGCTGAACCCACCCCTTGGTGGCCGGGAAATGGCTGGAATCAACTCCTCTCCCCTAGAGGAGTTGATTACAGCCATAACTGGTGGCTGTTGGCCTTCGTTGGCCGGCTTCTCTCCTCCCTTCCCTCTTCCCCATTTTCTCTCTCCTCCATTATCATGGAGAGGAGCTTTTTTCTCTCTCCTAGTCACCTCTGGTTGACTAGTCAACCTCATAAGCTAAAGGCATCCCACTGGATTATGATGGTCATGGGAATGGGTTTAGCCTAAAGGAGAAGTGGCTTGAGCTTGGGTTAGCCCTTTTTGGGCTAAGTTGACTTGACCCTCAATGAGGGTTGACTTGGTCAGTTTGACCATCTAGGTTGACCCCATTGGGTCCTGGGTGATTCCTTGGCCTCCCTAAGGTCTATGTAGGGTTGGGTAGGGTTGTCTTGGCACCTTAAAGGTCACTTGACCCTTGGTAAGGTCACTTTGACCATTTTAGGGCTAGAGTTGACTTGGGTCAACATGACCATTAGGGTTCACCCCTATGGATCCTTGGTGACCCATTGACTTCCCTTAGGGTCTAGGTAGGGTTTTGTAGGGTTGCCCTGCACTTTGGAGGTCACATACCCTTAGTAAGGGTACTTTGCCCAGATTAGGGCTTGAGTTGACTTGGGTCAACCTGGCCTCTAGGGCTGACCCCAATGTGTCCTTAGTGGCCCATTGACCTCACTTTAGGGTTAGGAGGGCATAGGTGGGGTCCTCTAGACTAGGAGTGGGTCAATTGGCCCTAAGTAGGCTAGGTTGACCCATTCAGGGCTAGGGTTGACCTTGGTCAACTAGGCCTCTTGGGTTGGCCCTAATGAGTCTTTTTGGCTCTAATGGGTCTCCCAAAATGTTTGGGAGTGTTGTGGTAGGGTCTTGGGGCCATGGTGAAGCCCCATTGTCATTCTAAACCATTGTTCAAAATTCTACTATTTGCAGACCATGGTGATCCCTACCTTGGCCTCCTATCTCTTGGCCCATTTCTGGCTTCCTAGGGTTTTGTCATGACCTAGTCATGGCCAAAACCACTCTTAGGGGTCTAGTTGGAAATGGGATGTTACAAATCCCAATAAACAAAACAAAGATTTCGTCCCCGAAATCAAGGTTGGACCTACGGGTCTTATTAACGAAGGACAGAGTCTTGTAACATCCCATTATGACGCCTTGTTCGTTGAATTTGATTTTATGGGAAAACTTAGATCTAAGACCCCTTTCGCCCAAACAGCGAACCAAAATCCCAATAAACAAGGTTAAGCCCCAATAAACAAAAGATAAGCCCCTATCTACCTAGAGCAGCCCTTAGTATACTTAAAGCAGGAAAAATAAATTAACATCTTGAGGGGTCCGAGAGGTATACCTGACTGAATAGCTCGGGGTATCTTTGTCGCATCAGGTCCTGTGGCTCCCAGGTATGCTCCTCCTGGTCGTGGTTCCTCCACAGGACCTTGACTAGTGGGACCTTCTTGCGTCGCAAGACCCGCACTCCTCGGTCGTCGATCCTCACAGGCTCCAAATGAACCGACCGATCTGACGCTACCGGCCCTTCGGTAGTCAGAATCTGCTGCTCCGGGCGTAGCAGAGCCCTCCTCAAAGAAGAAATGTGGAAGACGTCGTGCAGCGCTTCCAGCTCTGGTGGTAACTCCAGCCGATAGGCTAGGGGTCCGATCCGCTCCAGGATCCTGTAAGGGCCCATGTACCTAGGGCTGAGCTTCTTCCTCCGACCACGCACCCGTGAAACTCCATGCATGGGCCGGATCTTCAGAAACACCCGGTCCCCCACCTGGAACTCCACCTGCCGATGTCGGGCGTCATAATACTTAGCCTGTCTACTCTGTGCCTCGAGCATCCTGTCCCTGATCAGCCTCACCTGTGCCTCGGTGTCTTCAACAAACTCTGACCCCAACACTTTCGGATCCTCATTCTGCACCCAAGAAAGCGGGGTCCGGCATCTCCTCCCGTACAAGGCTTCGTAAGGCGCCATCCTGATGCTGGACTGGTGGCTGTTGTTATAGGAGAACTCGACAAGGGGCAAGAGTTTCTCCCACGGTTCCCCGCGGTCCAAGATGCATAGCCTCAAAAGGTCCTCCAGCGTCCGGTTGGTGCGTTCTGTCTGCCCGTCTGTCTGGGGGTGGAATACAGTGCTGAAAGTCAATCGCGTGCCTAAGTAGGCTTGCACGGATCTCCACTCCCTGGAGGTGAACCTGCCATCCTGATCCGACACTATCGTCCTGGGCACGCCATGATAACGAATGAACTGCTCCACAAACTTCCGCACCAGTACTCCTACTGAATCATCCTTCCTGATCGGTATAAATCGAGCCACCTTGGTCAACCGATCGACGATTACCCAGATCGAGTCATTCCCTGTCCGAGACCGGGGAAGCCCATGTATGAAGTCCATGGCTATGTCGTCAAACTTCCACTCCGGCACCGGGAGTGGCTGCAATAATCCCGCGGGGTTCCTGCACTCCGCCTTCACTATCTGACATGCCTCACAATGGGTTACGAAGTGTGAGACATCCTTCTTCATGCCCGGCCAGTACATCGTCCTCTTCAAATCAGCTGTCATCTTTGTGATCCCCGGGTGCATAGAATACCGGCTGCAGTGCGCCTCCATCATAATATCCTCCCGAATCCGGCCTCCCTCCGGTATATACACCCGTCCTCTGAAGCACACCAGGTCGTCCCTCAGTGTGTAATCTCCTGCAGTGCCTGCCTCCAGAGCTTGGAAGATGGGCTCTAACTTGGCATCCCGCCTCTGCCCTTCTCTGACTCGGTCTCTGATGTCATCGGTAACGCCTATCGCGGCCAAGTACTTCTCATAGAGCTCAGGATCATCGGACGATACCAGGGAAATGTGCATGTCCTCTAGTCTCTGCAACAGCTCCATAGACATCAACTGAGGCTCTGCTCCTGCTGTGGCAGCTCTCCTACTCAGTGCGTCCGCTACCACGTTCGCCTTCCCCGGGTGGTAATGCATCTCATACTGATAGTCAGAAAGGAACTCCACCCACCGCCTCTGCCTGATGTTTAGTTCCTTCTGCGTGTCCGCGTAATTAAGGTTCTTATGATCGGAGTATATGTCACAGTGGACTCCATATAGGTAATGCCGCCATATTTTTAGTGCGAATACAACTGCTCCCATCTCTAGGTCGTGCACTGGGTAGTTCTTCTCATGGGTCTTCAGCTGGCGGGAAGCATAAGCTATGACGTGTCCGTTCTGCATCAGTACTGCTCCCATCCCTTGATATGATGCGTCGGTGTAGACCTGGAATCCCTCCCTCCCCGAGGGGAGAGTAAGAATGGGAGCCGAGGTCAGCCGATCCTTCAGCTCCTGGAAAGCTGTCTGGCACTGCGGGGTCCACACGAACGGTACCTCCTTCTTTGTCAAGGATGTGAGTGGGAGGGCGATTCGAGAGAATCCCTCCACGAACTTCCGATAGTAACCGGCAAGTCCTAGAAAACTCCGTACGTCAGTGGCTGTTTTCAGCTGCGGCCACTCCGAAATAGCTCGAATCTTTGCCGGGTCCACTGCCAGCCCGGCTCCGCTGATAATGTGACCTAAGAAAGCCACCTCCTTCAGCCAGAACTGACACTTACTGAACTTCGCATAAAGACGATGCTCCCGCAGTCTCTCCAGGGTCAGTGCTAGATGCCGCGTGTGCTCCTCCTCAGTCTTAGAATAGATAAGGATGTCGTCTATGAACACTATGACGAACACATCCAAATAAGCCTCGAAGACCCGGTTCATGAGGCTCATAAACGCCGACGGAGCGTTCGTGAGCCCGAAGGGCATCACGATGAACTCATACAATCCATATCGGCTACTAATGGCCGTCTTCGGAATATCCTCCTCCTGGATCCGCAGCTGGTAGTAGCCTGATCTCAAGTCCAGCTTCGAAAAATAATGGGCTCCCTCCAGCTGATCGAACAACTCGTCTATCCTGGGGAGCGGATAGGTATTTCGGACGGTCAGCCTGTTTAGTGCTCGATAGTCGATGCACAGGCGTAAAGTGCCGTCCTTCTTCTTTACGAATAGGACAGGAGCTCCCCATGATGAGGAACTCGGCCTAACAAATCCTGCTTCCACCAGCTCCTGCAACTGCGTCCGAAACTCCGCCAACTCCTTCGGAGCCATCCGATAAGGGGCCTTGGATACCGGCTTAGCCCTGGTACCAACTGAATCTGGAAGTCCTTTTCCCTATGCGGAGGTAGTCCTGGCAGCTTATCCCGAAAAATGTCGGCGTAGTCACGAACCACCGGAATGTTAGCAATCAGGTCCTTCTCCTCAGTCATCTCGAATAATACTTGATATACCTCGTCCCCTTGCATATGAGCCTTAATGGCCTGAATAGACGAAAGCAGGCGACGGGAGACCGGTGTAGTACCTTGGAATGTCGCATAAGTATCGCCGTGGCTGAGCACGACCCTCCTTGCCGGGCAATCAATCTGGGCATGGTTCCAGACAAGCCATGTCATGCCCAAGACGAGGTCGAAGTCCGGCATCCTCAGGATCGTCGCCGGGGCCTCGAGTGCCAACCCGTCTATGGTAACCTCCAGGAGGCACTTTTCTGTGGACTGGATCTCCATCCCATTGGGGAGGCGCACCCTCCTGGGTAGTCCCGTATAACATCGAATCTGATCCAGGTCCTTGACGAAATCCTCCGACACAAAGTTGTGCGATGCCCCCGTGTCGAACAGGGTATGGGCAGGTTTGTCGCACACCATCACCATTCCTAAATCAGTTTTGAAAGAAAAACTCTGGTGTAAGGTTTTCTAACCTAGGTTGTGTAGTAGTTCTATCAACACTTAATATGAGCAAAGAATAAATCCAAAACTAAGATTACTCTCATACCTGCAATAACCCTGTCCGGGTTTCGGGGCTGTGCTAAGTCCAAAGCGTAAATCTGCTCCCCATTCTGCCTGCGGTCGCCTCCCTGGTAACCACGTCCTCGGCCGCGTCCTCGGCCTCCGAAATGCTGGGTCGGTGGGCCACCCCGTGGTGCTGGAGGTGGTGCCCCCCTCATAGGGCAGTCTCTCCGGAGATGTCCCACCTGGTGACAATGGAAGCACTCCGGCGGGGGATACGCCATACCCCGGGGTCTTTGCATCTCTTGGATCCGGAGAGGTTGAGGGGCCAAAACCACCTGCTCTCTCGGCTCCTGCCTCACCTCCTGACGAGGCTGCTCCTCTGTCCTCCTCCCATCTGGTATGGTGCCTCGCCGCTGATCATTTCGGGCCCTCCGGCCCTGGTCCTCCGCTTGCCGTTTCCGGCCCCGAGTGGTGTGCCAGTCGGCCTCAATCCTCTTCGCCATCTCCAAAATCCGGGAGATGGGCCCGTCAGAGACAAAAAGCAGGTCCTCCCTCAACTCCTCTTTTAGGCCCTTGTAAAACCTCTTGACGTAACCTGCTTCATCCAGCTGATAGGAGCCCGCATATCGGGCCAAATGATCGAACTCTCGGTGGTACTCCACCACTGTCCTGGTGCCCTGCCTCAGCTGCAAGAACCGCTCCTCTAACTCGTCCCTGGCCGACTGAGGAACAAAGTGCTCCAGCAGCGTGGCCCTGAACTCTTCCCAAGTGATTTCTGCAATCTCTCTATCAGCAAAGGTCGTGTCCAACAGCGTCTTCCACCACCGCTTGGCATGTGACTCCAAGCAAGATACCACTAGGGCCACCCTCTCCTCCCAAGGGCATCGTATCCCAGTCAACATCTCGTACATCACATCCAGCCACTCCTCTGTCCGTACTGCCGACTCTGTCCCCAAGTAAGATGGGGGAGAGAGTCCTCGGAAGGTGCTCATCCAGTTGGCCCCTGGGTTTGGCTGCTGGGCTGGGGCTTGCTGAGCTCGGAAGGCCTCAAGGATAGCTGTAAGGGTCTGCCCCATGTCTGACTGGAGGAAAGGTGTGGGGACCATGGGAGGTGGTGCAATGTCTGGAGTCTGCTGAGCTCCACCTTGTGGGGTGGGCTGAGCTGGGGGCTGCAAAACGAACCACATTAGTAGGTAATCGACTCAATGCCTAATGAAAGTGGACAATTTACATGTGATTCCCCCCATATGGGCACACCACTGCTTCCGCTGCTTAGTTTGTCCCCAAACTAAACCCGCGCGGGGGTGACCCAGGGTTGTGGACGGCTACTTTTCGATCGAGGTTTGCTTTGATACCACTTGTAAGACCCCCCCCCCCCCCTTTTTTTTTCTTTTCCTTTTGTGACACCGGGGTCTTAGGCCCAGAACCGCCGTTTTGTGGTGACTCCTTCACGCCCTGAAGAGTCATCACCACAAAGCGCCGATTCTGCCGGCCAATTCGATCACAGGAAAGTAGCAGAATAATGAAGTAAATGTAGGCTATCTGTCCACAGAAAATCACATGACATAATAAATATAACTCCACGAAGGGAGTGTCCACAGAAAATAACATCCGAGTAGCAAAACGGGCTTATGCCCGGTACATCAAATCCTCACTACAAGATCTCTCATGCAGAAACAAAAGTAGAAAACTGCTCAGGGTCGAGACTCACGGTCCCGGCTGTGTGAACTCCGGAGCTAGACTGCCCCACCTCCAAGCGCACCGGTCTCTGGGGCTGCTCCTCCATGCTGGTCTCCGCGATCCCCTAAATGATGCGGTTCGAAAACCGTTAGTCTAAAAGACTAAGTCCTATCATCCCCCACCCCTTCCCCCACGGCTCCTAGGCACCGAGCGGAGAGGAAGAAAGGGGAGGACTTGAAGGTGGAGAATGTCAAAACAGATGGCAGCGGTCCTATTCTAGCAACTTCTATGGTATATAAAGTCGACAAGCTGTAATATGAAATGTAACCTTCACTTATGTGAAAAACACATAAGCCAAGGGGTCTTTTGCAAAGCTCCCATCGTATAAAAAGTCCCATACCGATTTATACGCTGGGGTGTCGGTGGTCAAACAGCAGTAACTAAATATATCAAAATTAACCTTAATTTATAAACTTGCCCACACAAGCTTATTGACTAAGGGGTCGTTTAGCAGGTCCTAAGGTATAAGCGTCCCATTCCACTTATACTTTAGGTGTCAAGGTTTAAGGTAACGATTATGCTATGACATGCAAGTGGGTATGATGGACATGCAAGTGCAACACACACACCCGACTCTGTGCACACAGACCTTTAGTTCCCCCTTTCTGGAGCCGTAACCTCCCAGGATACCTCCGTAGTGGCAGACGGGAGCGGTGGGTTGGGCCTCGCCCACCTCTAAACCAGTAAAGCACTACCGGTCAGACCTATCGTACGCCTCAACGCTTGGTGCACGAAGCGGACTCCTGCGTACTCTTGCCGGCTGGCGCACCGGACTTCTGTTGGCGAAGTGCTAACCACACTTGCCGAGTCAACGTATTGGTGTCGGTGCATCGACCCTCCAATACCGAAGACCCACCACCTTAATTTTCTTTCCTGTTATGCACATGCAATTTAGCGTAATCAAGAATCGAGCCGAAGCTCCCCGGACCAACACGTCCGACTCAAGCAATCGAGCCGAAGCTCCCCGGACCCAAAGTCCGCCTTTTTAACCATCCGAGCCGAAGCTCCTATCCAACCTCTGGTGCCATTAGTGTTGTGGAATGTGCAACCCTAATTACTAAGTTACTCTTTCAGCTTGTTAAACAGTTTACGTTAACCCAGGACTGCCCCCGGTATTCCCTGTGAAGGGCTCTCAAGGGGCACTAGGAACTATGTTGGGATTACGCCCAGCGTTACCTTTCGCAAGGTACTTATTTTACTATTGGTTGATTCCCTTACCCTTTATTTTCTCACATTTCGATATGCTAATCCTAGGGTAATTTGACTCCACTCTCCTTGGGTAGGACGATCTTTCGTCGGACCCAAACGTCTATAATCCTAGGCAGATCCACACCTTGCTCACTCATCTTCCAAAGACGCAGCCCATTCCACTTGTCCATACAACAACCACCATGACTCATCATACTTGCCCTAATTCACATCCAAATGAAATCCTGCAGTTTTGCTATATGCAGACCACTTAAGCTACATGACCCGTAAAAAGGGAAGTACATGAAATACTCATCCAGTACCCTTATGATAATTATTAGAGGTCTATTATGATAAATATAGTCTAAACTCAGAAAATCATATTTTTCCCAATTAATCTACTATTTATTGAATTTCCTCAAAAACTAGGCCATAGTCAATTTGAACATGAACCATAAGATTTTCTCAGGTGATGGCCTCCTAAAATTTGTATTCACTAAATATCAGAGAAATATTATTGGTTGCCAATTTTCATAATTTTCCAGATAGTTCTTGACCTCTAAAGGATTTATTAAAATAATTCCTAAAATCAAATATAATGAAGGAAGTGCCACAAATATGTCTCCAATAATTATGTAAAAATTACTAGGGCTTCATAAGGAGCTAGAAACATCATGATGAAGAAATTAGAATTTTTCAGACAATCTAAATGTCATTATTAAATTTACTAAAGTTCCATAGAATTAAATAATTAAAGAAGCAACTACTAAATATCATTCTTCAAAAATTTCATACAACTTTACAGAGATGGGTACCATGATTACAAGCCCCTTTGCTAAGTTTCATCAGGTTTAATCAAGTATATTTTTCTCCAAAAATTCCTAAGTGAAAATTGTAAAACATGACTTTGTGAATAAAGTACCAAAAATATTCATCCAAAATTTGTTATAAAATTTCCAGAGATATATATACCCTAAGCAACTACCCATTCAAAGACTTAGGCCTTTTCAGAAAGTTTTGGTACTAGATCTTATGGTTTCAAGCTAGTGCCCTAAACTAGGGTTATGGATTTAAGGGGTTTTAAGTCTTCCAAATGCCCTAAAATTTTAACCACAGGACCATAGTAACCCTAAGGACATCATTCCCAAGTTTCAAGTCCATCCAAGGTCTTTTGACCCCAATTTCCTCAAACCCTAGAAATTTACCCTAAAGGGCCTACCCTAAAATTTTAGGGCTACCCTAGTCCAATCCACTCCAAACTCCATAAGTGAGTGTAAAAAGTCATGTTATATCAGTGGCCAAAATTTCAGCCTCTGATGAGGGAATTTGGCCACTCAACCATCACATAGTGGTTTTTGACCAAAATACCCTAATAAGGTCATATATAGGGTGGGTAAATTACCTATCCTAAACATCTCCAAATGAGCTAAAGTTTTAACCCTATACCTATCATGACATCTAAGACCACCCACCAAAATTTGGGGGAGTTTTAAATTAATTAGGTCACATAATTAAATTAATCATGATTTATTAAATTTTCCTAAAAACTATAGAAAAAGTTTCTCCAAAAATTCTAAATTTTGGACAGTTTCTAGGTATGGCTAAGACCTTCTCACTGCCCAAATTGCAACCTGTTTGGACAAGGAATGAAGTGTGGGCACCAAAAATAATCTCTGTTTAGGCCTAGGTATAGGTCCTCCCAAAAAGGGTACCCTGGTCTAACCAGTGGCCCAAAAGGGTCCAAGCAATTTTTGCTACAAACTAGACACCCTAAGCTACAATTTTCATGTTGGGCAGATTTCCATTCAGGGTCCCTAAGTATTTTTAAAAATTAAATACATTAAATACATCTAGTGTGACAGAAATGAAATGATTTTTATTTAAATCCTAAAGTATTTGATTTGATGCCGCGCGAATCTTGGCGCAGATCGACGGCGCTGGGTTATCGTCCCCGATGAGCCAACGGCTGAGATTCGTCCCGCCTGGAGCGATTTCCAAGCCCTGCCGCCGGCGATCCAGCCCCTTCCCCGGCCGGCCACCGCCACCATCACCTCCGTCGAGGTGGTGGCTATCGTCAGGCGGCGGCTCCGCCGCCGGAGAGGCATTTTCCGGCGGATAAAGCAAGAGATTTTCTTGCCGAAACCAGGAGAAATCCCGGATTGAATCGGGCTCAATTGAGCCCGAAACTCAAGCCTAATGATTCCTAGGATCTACCCGCGAGTTAAGGAGAGGAGGAGGACCTTCCTGGCGGCCTGGATGCGAGAGGAGCGGCGGGATGCCATTGACGACGGCGGCGGCGCTCGGCTTCTGCAACTGCACAGTGGAATGGCCCGTCTCCTCCAGGTAAACGCTCCAAAATGATCCCCTCGGCTCCCTGAAGGTGTTTAAATGGCAAATGGGGGAGAGGAGAGGCTGGTTCTTCAATGGCCATTAACACCATTAAAGGTGTGGCTCGGGTTGTGTGGAGGGGGGCTGAACCCACCCCTTGGTGGCCGGGAAATGGCTGGAATCAACTCCTCTCCCCTAGAGGAGTTGATTACAGCCATAACTGGTGGCTGTTGGCCTTCCTTGGCCGGCTTCTCTCCTCCCTCCCTCTTCCCCATTTTCTCTCTCCTCCATTATCATGGAGAGGAGCTCTTTTCTCTCTCCTAGTCACCTCTGGTTGACTAGTCAACCTCATAAGCTAAAGGCAGCCCACTGGATTATGATGGTCATGGGAATGGGTTTAGCCTAAAGCAGAAGTGGCTTGAGCTTGGGTTAGCCCTTTTTGGGCTAAGTTGACTTGACCCTCAATGAGGGTTGACTTGGTCAGTTTGACCATCTAGGTTGACCCCATTGGGTCCTGGGTGATTCCTTGGCCTCCCCTAAGGTCTATGTAGGGTTGGGTAGGGTTGTCTTGGCACCTTAAAGGTCACTTGACCCTTGGTAAGGTCACTTTGACCATTTTAGGGCTAGAGTTGACTTGGGTCAACATGACCATTAGGGTTCACCCCTATGGATCCTTGGTGACCCATTGGCTTCCCTTAGGGTCTAGGTAGGGTTTTGTAGGGTTGCCCTGCACTTTGGAGGTCACATACCCTTAGTAAGGGTACTTTGCCCAGATTAGGGCTTGAGTTGACTTGGGTCAACCTGGCCTCTAGGGCTGACCCCAATGTGTCCTTAGTGGCCCATTGACCTCACTTTAGGGTTAGGAGGGCATAGGTGGGGTCCTCTAGACTAGGAGTGGGTCAATTGGCCCTAAGTAGGCTAGGTTGACCCATTCAGGGCTAGGGTTGACCTTGGTCAACTGGGCCTCTTGGGTTGGCCCTAATGGGTCTTTTTGGCTCTAATGGGTCTCCCAAAATGTTTGGGAGTGTTGTGGTAGGGTCTTGGGGCCATGGTGAAGCCCCATTGTCATTCTAAACCATTGTTCAAAATTCTACTATTTGTAGACCATGGTGATCCCTACCTTGGCCTCCTATCTCTTGGCCCATTTCTGGCTTCCTAGGGTTTTGTCATGACCTAGTCATGGCCAAAACCACTCTTAGGGGTCTAGTTGGAAATGGGATGTTACAATCTGAGCTTGTGCAGGTTGAGTCTCCACGGGTACGTTGGGATGATGATGAGCCTTGTGCTCATGCCGTCGTCATGACATCCTGCAGATCTATGGTTGACGACGCCTTGTTGGGCAAGGATATATTTTGTGGTGAGATGAGTGAGGACCAGTGTTCCTCCTCTTCATACTTCCTATTTCCTCTGCCTACGATCCACATTAAAAAATCAGGTATTTTTATTTAGGTAGAGGGGTAAAAAAACAAAAAAATTTGTTTTATCAAAAACACGCCTCTTTTAAATCGGTATTACCCGTTACCTAAAAAACTCCCCTCAGATCCAATGGAAGAATTACCTGTCAGCACTTTTTTTTCATCCAAAAGGCCAATTGCTGTGTGTTCTAGAACCTTTTCCTTAGCCAAACCCTAAGTCGTGCTGGGATCTTGCAGTCAATAATCCCAGCTGTAGTATTTAGCTTAGACCCAATAATTCAAACATTTTCTGCATTCATTTTTTCAAATATCAGAGTCTATTTTAGTTCTTTTATTTCTTGTATTTTGTTATTTTTCATTGTTTTTGCGGAGCTCACCCCTGGCAGTTATTCATGGGTAAACTCGTATTGGCGGGGTTGTGATTCTTCGTTTTTTATGTGACACGCTAACAGAACTACTTCTATGTTTTCACGCATCATCTGGTATGCTCATTTGCTGAGCATGGGGTAATTAAAAGAAAGGGGTTAGATGTAATTTACTCTAGAGGGTGTGGGGGGGGGGGGGGGGGTGGGGGGGTGAATAGAGTAATGAAACTTTTGGCTATTTTAAATTTTTATCAGAGTAAATAAACTAGGTGATACCAGTAGCAGTAAAAGAAAGAAAAGATAATCTAATCTAATCTACCATAACACATCAAACTAGTCTATCACAGAGATAGCAAGAACAACAAGAAAAAGGGAAACCAGACAACACAAGAAATTTTATTGTGGTTCCCCAACCTGGGTACATGCACTCTTCCATCACCCTGGTAGGAATCCACTAGCAGGGTTTTGATCAGGTGGCTGCCACCTTTGAGCTTTTGATCAAGTGCCCAAAAATCAAATTAAACTTTTGAAGGGAGTTAATAAACCCTTTATACAGGAGGGGGGGAGAGATTTGATGATGTATTCTCTTTCTCAAACAACTGAGAAGACTTAGTGGATTGTTGTTGTCAAGGCATCTTCAGAAATCATTCGAAGTCTTGCTCAGGGTGTAGGTCTTCTTCCTTGACTTGAGATGATCTAGGAACTTCTGACTGATTCAGAGATTGTTGTCCTTGTAAGCTCCTGGAGTTGAATTTGAAGAAGACTCTTGTTTTTTTGTGTTTGTTGTTCTTCTTCTTCAAAAAAAAATCGAGGAGAAAACAAAGTGTTTTCTGCACTGAGAATGTCTGAGTGTTGTTTTTGTATTCTTTGTCTATTCTCTATGCTGTATTCTCTTCTTCTAGCCGTCTGAAAGAGAAAAATCTCTTTTATATTCTGTAGTTGAATTCACCTTTGAATTTTGAATTCTCTGCATTAATTGCTGACTGCCTGTAGAATGAAAATCGGCAGGAGAATATTTATTTTAATGAGTTTCCCCAACTGTCTCAATTAATTAAGCAAGTAATTAACCTGATGAAGACCATAATTAATGCTACCAATAACGGCTATATTCAGAGAATATGTGCATTAATTACTTCAGGAAATCACTGCTAAATAATATTTAATAAAGGACAGAAAATGAGGAAAATTCTAAGTCTGGAATTGCAATAGAAATCGTCGACCATAGAATAGATTTCGTCGACCTGAGATCCAAGTTCGTCGACCTGAGAAATCCTGTTTGTCGACCTGAGAAATCTTGTTCGTTGACCTGAGAGCCAAGTTCGTCGACCTGAGCTCAGCGCACTGCATTCTATGAATAACTTACTGATGGCGACGGTGATGGCGACGGTGATGGCGACGGTGATGACGACGGCCACCAGGACGGCCAACTTGGGAATGACTATGTTGAAGATGTGCCTGCAAAGGACGTGCGACGTGGTAGCGGTCATGGTTACAAGCTTCGCCCTCGCAACAAGACTCATATTTGATATTTTAGCTTTGGTGTGCTAATAGCCGTTTCATGATGGCTCTTTTAAAAAAAACATTATTTAATTTCTGCATTTTCTTTATGTGGTGTGCCTTTAGCCACTTGTTATTTGCTTTGAGATGTAAGCCTATATAAGGCCTTGAACTTTTCATTTGATGGTAGACAATTATTGAAATCAAAAAGAGAGCTTTGCTTGCCAACCCTAATCCCCTCTTCTCCTCATCTTAGCCGCCTCCCCCCTCAAGGCCTCCCTCTCCTCTCCTCCTCATCTTAGCCGCCGCCCTTCAAGTCCTCCCTTCTAGGTCCGGCCGCCCCTCTCTCCATCCCCCTCGGCCGCCCCCTTTTTATTCCCCTCTCCCTCTAGCTACTCTCATCTCCCTCTTGCTCACGGCCACCCGAGATCCTCTCTCTCCAAGGATACTTTTGCCCATGCATGAGAGGTTGTTTGCAAGGAAGAAGATAGTGGTTTCCTCCACGACGTGAAGTGAAGGAGATTAGCACGTTCATCATCCGTAGCGCGCTTCTCGCGGACTTTCAACGGAGGAGCCATCAAACTTGGTGGATCCACGCATCACGGATCTACAAATCCGAGAGGGGTAACGAAAATTTCTACCAAGAGTTTTCCTTCTCTAGATAGTTCTTGTGGTGGACAAATTTTTGTGTTATTTTCCGATTTGTTTTTCTTCGCGGTTAATCAAATAATAGATCGGTAATTTTCGTTTGGATTTCCGAAAGATTCGCAAGAGGATTGGCGATCCTCGCTTTCTTTTTGTTGGGATAGATCCTACCATCTTTCAAATCATTTTGTTCTTGGTGGATCTATTTTGGTACAACCTCAAAGCTCGTTCGGGATCAAGATTATCCCATTTAGCCGGAAAGAATTTGGCCTATAGCCAACATTCGATCTATTTGCGGAACGGCGATCCGTACTATTAGCGCGAGCGATAAATAAAATAATTGTTGTGGCTGCGTTTTCGTTAGCGTGTGGAATAGAGAGCGTAGATTGTGTCATAAGCATTATCATGGCCTCCGTGACGATTCTCGAGGATATACCCTGCATCAATTTGGTATCAGAGGGAGGTTCTCGTCAATTTCCTAATTGGCACTCCTCCCCCTCTTCAAATTAAAAACCAATAAATTTCAAATTTTAAATTTCAAATTTTAGATTTCAAATTTCGAATTTCAAACTTCAAATTTCAATACTTCAAATTTCAAATTTCAAATTTCAAATTTCAAATTTCAAATTTCAAAATTTAAATTTCGGATTTCAAATTTCAAAATTTCAAATTTCAAATTTTAAAATTTCAAATTTCAAATTTCAAATTTCAAAATTCAAAATTAAATTTCAAATTTCAAGTTTCAAATTTCAAATTTCAAATTTCAAATTTCAAATTTTCAAATTTCAAAATTTAAATTTCATATTTCAAAATTTCATATTTCAAAATTCAAATTTCAAAATTCAAATTTTAAATTTTAAATTTCAAATTTTCAAATTTTCAAAATTTCAAATTTCAAATTTCAAAATTTCAAATTTCAAATTTTCAAATTTTCAAATTTCAAAATTCAAATTCAAATTTAAATTTCAAATTTCAAATTTCAAATTTCAAAATTTCAAATTTCAAATTTCAAATTTCAAATTCAAAATTTAAATTTCAAATTTCAAAATTTCAAATTTCCAATTTCAAATTTCAAAGATTAAAATTCAAATTTCCATTTCAATTTCAAAAAATCCAAAATTATGGCCTATGACGTTCACGTTTCCCGGTTGGACTTTGGTATGATAAAGCCATGACTAAGTTTTCCCCTAGGCAATGCCACACTTGTCCTACTTATGACGGTTTAGGGTGTCCTAAAATTTTTAGGGATTGGCTTAAGGTTTATAGAACTTCATTTTAAGTGTTACGGATGGATGACCCCCAAAGATTCACTTTGCCCGAGAACGGTTAATAGGTCAGGCCCAGTTATTTTGGCTGAACGAAGAGCGTCGTGTTGGTGGTTATCAACATAATTGGCAGGCGATGCGTAGCCTCCTTTCGGATAAATTTGATCCCGCCTATCTCCGTACTACCAACACTGAGCATGTGAGTGAGTACAACTTACTACATTATTGTCACACCGACCTAGACCTCACCTTTAGTACGGCTTTGGAGATTGAGAAGCGCCGACCTCCTAGGAGAAATGTTCACTCACGTCAGAAGATTATTACCTTTGAGTCTAGTGGCGTATCTGATCTTGGTTCTATTGCGTGTCCTCCCATGATTATACCCATAGAACCTTTTGAGTCTCCCCATGAGTTTCCTGCTCCAGATATTGAATCCTCCGATGAGTCAAAGGAAAGGCTTAGGATGGTGCCCGTCACTGAGGATGAGGTTGCTGTCCCTAACGATTATAGTGACGATGAGGATATTGGTTACACTAGTGACCTGGATGAGGATTCCACCATTGAGGAATCATCCCTACTCCCCCTCGATGACATTTTGGAGCCTACGGTTACTCCTGCTGAGATTACACCTGAGTCGGTAGGCAATTTACCTGATGATGAGAGTTTACTTAGTAGTGACTTAGGAGATGATCTGTTCGAACTCGAGCTGGATCCTCTTAGACCGAGATATATTGAGGACTGTTCTGATGACCCTGAGTCAGAAGACCTTCCAGCTGAGTCACCCTATGTTGAGAGCCTACCTGTTACTGATTTAGGTGATGACCTGCTAGAACACGAGCTAGTTCCTTCTAGCCCGGAATATATTGAGGTGCCCATTTATTTAGCTTCCCCGTTAGATCAATCCAGTCGGATAAGTGTGAGTGAGGATCACAATATTGTAATGATTGATCCAGGATTGGTAGATGTTTCAACGGTGTTGGAAGAGTCACCTTGGGATGGATGTTTATCTTGGGATAATCTTAGTGGTGCACATCCGGGAGATAGTTCATTGATATTATCATCGTTGCTTGAGGGTCATACTAATTTAGATTCTCCCCGGGATTCGATTTGCCCAACCCTCCATCATGATTTAGACAATGTACCTACTTCGTGGGAAGATTTGGTTAGCGAAGGATGTGACGTTTTGGAAGATTTACCCTGTTTGGGAAGGCTATTTGTGGATGACGGTAGCATTGAGGACCCGATAGACATTTCTTTGATGTTAGCTCCTTCGCTAGATGCCCGAAATGGATTTGAAATTTTGTCGAGTACGATTTTGACTACTTTTTAGAACAATACTGATTGTGATTTGGATGAATTATCTAGCGGATTGGAAGACATGTCTGCTGAGTTGGTAGAGTCACCCCATGATGAATGTTTATCTGATAGTGAGTTAGATGATGACGATCCAGCTGTGTTTTCGGTAAGGACGAATCTACTGTTTGATTTTTCCTTTGATTTTGAAGGCTTGCACCCGGAGGATTTCCCTTGGACGTTAAATCCATATTTTGACGATGAGTATAATTTAGTTCCTCCTCCGGAATCGCCCATGTTGACTCCTCCTTCGGTTCACTTGACTCGATTAGATGACTTGTTAGGGAACGAGCTTGTCATTTCTAGCCCGAGATATCTGGAGATGTTTATTTATCCAGCTTCCCAATTAGACTTACCCAGACGGATGTGTGTGAGCGATTTGTTAGTTGTCGCGTTCGATCTTCCCACTACTGTTCATAGATCTGACTATGCTGTTCCTAGGATGGACCGTTCATCTAACCGCTTGGCGTTGGGTAAGGCTTCGTTTTGGACCGCTAGTGATTCCATGGCGATGGTACGTTTTGATGTGGTGTCCCCCAGACACAATTATTTCCCAAGCCCGGTCGCTTGCATTTATCCTCCGCCTTTTGATGATTCGTGCATGCACACGTTAGTGAACGTAGTTGGGTATGTGGAGTTGTGTCTCCCGCACTACCTTTCAACTCCGGGAGCATCCAACTCTATAGTTGGTGATGAGCATTTTCCACGGGCATTTCTTTGTGAAATTTTTAAATCAAAATTTAAATCTAAATTTAAAACTACGACGTTGGACTCCACGGAAATCGTTAATGAATGTAGAGCACCCGTGCCTCTTGACTTGGTCCCGTTACCACCATCTTTTAAATCTAGTCATTTTGCCCGGGATTCGACTCGCACGTCCACAATCTCCATGAGCATATTGGCAAGACGTTAGCTAAGCTATATTCTATCTATCAATCGAATGCTAACATACATAGGCGAGCAGTCTCCTTGAACATTGGCGATTTGGTTATGGTTCGTTTATCCCTGAATGGATGCCTTCGGGCACCATAAAAAAATTAGCGAACAAGAAAGCCGGTCCTTTTCGAATTTTGAAGAAATTAGGCGAAAATGCTTATTTGTTAGAATTACCCGTTGATTGGGGAATCTCCCATGTGTTTAACATTTCGGATTTAACGCTTTTTGTTGCTCCACCACCTGAACTGTCTATCTCTCCGTTTAATAATTCCACTATACAATCTAATGGGGTCGGTGGTGAGCTCAATTCTGGATCGCTTTATCCTTCGAAATCTACGGGAGGTATGCCGTCTATTGATGATGAAACTTGTTTTTCTGCTTCACCTAACGTTTTTCCGATGTTTCCCCGGACGGATTTCTTGCCTGACAGGACATGATTTTGTAGGATGATGTGTTTCCCACTCCCGACAGCGACATTCACAGTTTTTTGGTTCGTTGGCGTGGTCGTCCGACTTCGGATGACTCTTGGCTCTCTGCTGCACAGGTGGATCTTCTTGACGCGGACCTCGTACGCCGTTATATTTCAGCCCGCTCATCGGAGATGAGTCCTTTTGAGCGGCGGAGGATTGATGGCGACGGCGATGGCGACGGTGATGGCGACGGTGATGACGACGACCACCAGGACGGCAACTTGGGAATGACTTTGTTGAAGATGTGCAGGCAAAGGACGTGCGACGTCGTAGCGGTCATGGTTACAAGGTTCGCCCGCGCAACAAGACTCATATTTGATATTTTAGCTTTGGTGTGCTAATAGCCGTTTCATGATGGCTCTTTTAAAAAAACATTATTTATTTCTCTGCATTTTCTTTATGTGGTGTGCCTTTAGCCACTTGTTATTTGCTTTGAGATGTAAGCCTATATAAGGCCTTGAACTTTTCATTTGATGGTAGACAATTATTGAAATCAAAAAGAGAGCTTTGCTTGCCAACCCTAATCCCCTCTTCTCCTCATCTTAGCCGCCGCCCCCCTCAAGGCCTCCCTCTCCTCTCCTCCTCATCTTAGCCGCCGCCCTTCAAGGCCTCCATTCTAGGTCCGGCCGCCCCTCTCTCCATCCCTCTCGGCCGCCCCCTTTCTATTCCCCTCTCCCTCTAGCTACTCTCATCTCCCTCTTGCTCACGGCCACCCGAGATCCTCTCTCTCCAAGGATACTTTGGCCCATGCATGAGAGGTTGTTTGCAAGGAAGAAGATAGTGGTTTCCTCCACGGCGTGAAGTGAAGGAGATTAGCACGTTCATCATCCGTAGCGCGCTTCCCGTGGACTTTCAATGGAGGAGCGATCAAACTTGGTGGATCCACGCATCACGGATCTACAAATCCGATAGGGTAACGAAATTTCTACCAAGAGTTTTCCTTCTCTAGATAGTTCTTGTGGTGGACGAATTTTTGCGTTATTTTCCGATTTGTTTTTCTTCGCGGTTAATCAAATAATAGATCGGTATTTTTCGTTTGGATTTCCGAAAGATTCGCAAGAGGATTGGCGATCCTCGCTTTCTTTTTGTTGGGATAGATCCTACCATCTTTCGAATCATTTTGTTCTTGGTGGATCTATTTTGGTACAACCTCAAAGCTCGTTCGGGATCAAGATTATCCCATTTAGCTGGAAATAATTTGGCCTATAGCCAACATTCGATCTATTTGCGGAACGGCGATCCGTATTGTTAGCGCGAGCGATAAATAAAATAATTGTTGTGGCTGCGTTTTCGTTAGCGTGTGGAATAGAGAGCGTAGATCGTGTCATAAGCGTTATCGTGGCCTCCGTGACGATTCTCTAGGATATACCCTACATCACTAACCAATTCTGTGGTCCAAGTTCGTCGAGCACAGATTGTATCTTCGTCGAGCTGATTTCAGAGAAAAATATCCTGGAAGGGATATGTTGAAGTTGAAATCCCGACTTCATCGACCTGAGCTCGAATATCGTCGAGCTCAACTCAAAGAATTAACTCTGAGTTCGTCGATCAGCGATCGATGATCGTTGAGCTGAGTTCGATGAACGTCGAACTTATATACTGAACTTGATTTCTTCTAAGTCTTGAGTCAATCTAAGGTCTTTTGCTGGCTAGTCCATGTAAGGTTGAACCTAATAACTTAGCCTAAACTCTAGGACTCAAAGAGATGACCCTGAATATACATTGTGTGTCAGAAATCCTAATTAGTGAACCTGGCTCAAATCCAACTAGGGATCCAACAATCTCCCCCTATTTGGGTAACGTCACTAATACAAATGAAAGAAAAATATTCACAAAGAAGAATAAATATATCTGACAGAAAATGAAACATTCAGCGGATATGTACATAGATAGTAGCTTTGTGTCAGAAAATAAATAAAGTACAGACAATAACAACTAAACAAGATATTCATTACTTCTTCTGCTGCTTTTCCTTGTCAGCTTTGTCTTGCTTAGAAGGCTATGTGAACTTGATTTATCTATTAGGATTGGTTGCATATCTTTTGGACATGGTCATGTCTGCAGCTCCAATTATATTGAGAGATGTTGCTCTAGGAATAATAGCCTCTGGATGCAAGTTCATACAGGCATCTACATTGAAAACTTTGTTAGCTTTTTCATACCTTTTAAGCTCTTCTTTTTTGTAGGAGGACATGGTTGAGTACTGAGAAGGATCTCTCCCTTCAGCTTTAGCTTTGTTAATCATTGATAATCCAACAAGCTCTTCAAATCTTGCCATTCTTGAAGTATTTTCTGTTTCAGGATGAACAAATGGAATAGTTTGTGATGCAGGCCTTTTTGGACTTTCTACTTCTTCAATTTCAGAAGCTTGTTGTTGAATGTCTTGCTGTTGCCTGCTGCTGCTAGAATACCTTTGTTGACTGCTTCCATGTGATCTTAAGTATATGCCAGGTTATCTTTGATATGTTCTAGCAAATGGAGTAGACCTCTGAGAAATGTTACCTGAAGCACCAGCAGTAAGAGGAGGAGGAGGAGTGCCTCTCCAGTTCCTTCGAGAAGGCAGAGGAGGAGAGTATCTCCAACTTTTCTTTCTAGCTTTCTATTCATTTTTAGAAAGCCACATCCATGCTGGCATCCCTGGATATGAAGTGATATTCTGCAGAATATAGTATGGAGTATCATGAGTGGGATTAAGCTTAGGAGAAGATTTTGGAACAGTCTTTCTCTTCTTAGCAGCTTTCTTCTTTGCTTTAGTATTGTCAGAATCTTAAGAATTATCATCATCTTCATCATGAGAAGATCCCTGAGGGTTGTCATATAGGTCATCAAGTGCCTTCAGAATATCTTGGTAAATTTGTTTTTCAGTCCGGGGAGCCACTAAAGGTTCTGAAAGAGCTGGAATATCTATCACTATAGTGCTTTCAGCAACTATTTTATTTTCTTCTTTAATGTCAGCAAGAACGATGACATCTAACTGTGGTACAAGACTATCATCCATTTTGTATGTAGGAGGGGAGATAGCCTTTTATTCAGGGGGGAAACTAACTCAAGAACATTATCAGTAATATGTTCTTTTATGATCATTAGAGCAGCAAAAATTGCCTTGAGTTGCCTGGCAACTGTGGGGCTTATTGGTGAAGTATATGGTACAATAGCCATAGAGGCTGATGAGAAGAACTAGTGAGACAATCTCTGTAAACAAAACTAAAAGAATATAGCAAAGAATTCAAATTAACTGTGGGATTTATAATATAATCACCAAAAGTATTTATTTCTACTGTAGCTATATCATCCATTTCAGTATTAGAATCAAGTAAATCAATTATATCTGTAGGAGGAGCTGTTTCTGCTGAGTCATCAGTCATTTCAGAATCTACTACTGCTACTTCTATGGTAGTATAGGGGGAATTGGAGCTTCTTCATAGAACAACTCCCCTGACTGGGTTCAGGGGGTCCTGAAGCCAGTCATCCAGAAGAAGGGACAGAGGACAGCAGTAATTCTGGAAGATAGAGAAGTGATGGAAGCAGAAAGAGGAGCTATAGCAGTGGCTATGAGTTTTTCAAGAGTGGGAGAAATAAATGCTAGATGATCTTTAGCTATATTAGAAAAATTTAGATATAAAGATTCTAGAGCATTGGAGGAGTAAGGAGTGTGATGTCCACAGTTTGAACACACAGAGAATGCACTATAAAGATCTGTATGTGTGTAGTCTGGAGCAGTAGATGGTATATCAGTATGAGGAACTGAAGGAATAGCAACTGAAGGAGTTTCAGTGGGAACTGTGGTTGTGGTGGTTGAAAGAATTGGAGAATGATGTGTAGATGGTTGAGGAGACAGTAGGTTGAAAGATGGTTCCTGAATTGAGGTTGATGGTATTTCAGAGATATTAAGTGGAGAAGGTGGAGAATATGGAGGTGGAGATGGAGATGGTGTAGACGGTTTTGGAGATGGAACTGGTTTTGGAACTGGTGTGGGTAGATGTTGTTGTTGATATTGAGGAGGAGAAGGAATGCTGGTGGAGGGAGGAATTTCTTCTGTAGGTGGAGGAGAGGCTGTTACTGCCTTGGTGCTCTCAGAAGTCCTGGAGGATGATGAAGCCTTGGATGTCTTTGTGATTTTCCTCTCCCATCTGACAAAAAGTGCAGATGTAAGCCTTTTGAGGCATTTAGGAACAATGTCGTGGAAACCAGTAGTTCAGGAGCCTTTTCTTGAAGGACTATTCCCAGAATTCTTCCAAAGCAAACTTCCTTATTATTTTTCTTCTTTATTAAATCAAACAATATCTGACACCATTTTGTTTGTTTCTTGTTAACCAGAGCACACATCACAAGGAACTGGTCCTGGTGATGTAATCGTGTGCGTTGTGTGTTTGCCCAATAGAACCTTGCCAACAACATCCGCCAAAAATTTATACTAGGCAGATAAATTTTTCTTCAGCTGTTTATTTGGGTTTTCTATAGAGTGACCCATCTTTATCAGCATATTTTCATACTCATCACTATCCATCTCTATTTCTTCATTACCATTCAGCAAACCAAAAATCTCAGATAGAACGGTGGGGGAAAGAGAAACTGTGTTACCGGATATTGTCCATGTCATTGTATCTGCCTCTGATGTTGTAGATGTGAACACCCATTCCTTAATCTCAGTCATGGCTATCTTGATGTGGTTGGTCATGAAGTTTTTCAGATTTTGTTCCTCAAACAATTTCAGAATATCCAGAAAAATCTGGTCAGAGTGCTGGAATGATTCGAAGTCGATATCAAATCCCATGTCGAATTTCATCGCAACAAGAGTGTTCACCGGAATCTCCATTAGTTCGCCTGCACAATAAAAAATAGAGATCAAGTGCAAGGGAACAGAAAGCGCGGGATGGTGCTCGAATAAAACCTAGATATATGGTTAGCCCATACTGTTGGATTCCAAACATCGGCACGCAGGCCGGCCACACATGAAGAAAAGACAACATTCTATGCTTAGCATTAACGGGCCAGTAGCAGCAGGGACTTCAGCCCTTATATAGTTCGCTCGGCTCTCCAGCACCTGCACAGAGACAGCCCACCAAACGGTGGCAAACAAGACAATGGTCAGCATTCAGCTAACCAATTTATAACGACCCTACCCCCTTCCTGGGGTAATGGTATTCATTCCCTGCTGGCATAGTAATTCAGATGCAGATATATCACACATTGTCCACTCACGCACAAAAAGTCCATCAAAACCGTCAGCCACGCGGCCTGAAGAACCGTGCACTCAGGGCATATTCTTGGTGTACCAGCGAACCAGGGTCCCACCACCGTTCCGGGTCCGAAACTCGATGGTAAAATTTGAACATTTAGTCTTAATGGCGCGCAGGCCTAAGACTCTCATTATGCGCTCCAACTGACCACACTTTCAAGTCTCCAAGTCGGAAAGACATAATGCATGTACGGATGAGCCACCCCCAGTTGCTCAAGTCGCCTTGCCATCACAAATACCAACGTACTAGAGGTCAAATCTAAGGGGTGGGACGGTTTCACCTTTCTTGTTCGGCATGAAGCCTTTATACGATATTACAGCTCATAATAGCCATACTGTCTGCCAAGGACTAGCTTAACAATAGCCACACTGTCCACCAAGGATTGGCTTCATAATAGCCACAATGTCAACAAAGGGCTGGCTTCACAATCAAAAGGAGGAGTTCATGCTAGCATCCTTTACGATCGCTTAGCGGGTTCAGCAGAAACTCTCTTTCTACACCCAAACTCCGCCCAAACCCTGCAGCATCCTGTAGTGCTAGAAAACTGGTCTTGTCATAGCACACAACACAAACATCACAAGGTTATTTTCCTTGACTACCACTCCAGTACTTCCTGCTACTGCCCTTCACAGGTCCAACCCATCAACTCCACAAACTACACGTTTAACCACAGAGACTTCTCCGGTGTGAAAATGAAACATCACCAATCCAGACCAACCTATTCAGATGGGCTTCACACAGCATGCCTATTCCGTACTACACATTTATGGATTTATATGCAAGACTATTAGGGATTCCAAGAATCAACCCAAGTGAAATCCCTCAGCAATCCGCCCTCTGGTGGGGGAAATCCATGCACATGCCAAAAAGAAGGACTTCATATGTCCAAGAAGGAAGATCGTTACACTTGACGACTGTAACGGCCCGGCCTTACCATCAGTGGGCTCAGCCCATTAGGATTAGCATGGCGATGTTACCGGGCTACAGCCCAAGCACCCCAAAGCCTCTCTGCTCTTGTTTCTCAGTAGTGGTGCATTGTTGGCACGGGGTCTCGAACCCGCAACCCTTGATAACCTTCCCTCAACAAAGGTCATCACAACTGAGCTGTAGCTGAGTTGCTGATGACCTTTGTTGATGGAAGGTTATCAAGGGTTGCGGGTTCGAGACCCCGTGCCAACAATGCACCGCTGCTGAGAAACAGGCGTGAGAGGCTTTGGGGTGCTTGTACTGCAGCCCGGTAGCGGTGCCGTGCTAATCCTAGTGGGCTGAGCCCACAAACGGTAAGACCGGGCCGTTACAAAAAAAGTACACTTTTATGTAACAGCCCGGCCTTACCGTCTATGGGCTCAGCCCACTAGGATTAGTACAGCGCCGCTATCGGGCTGCAACCCAAGCTCCCCAAAGCCTCTCTATGCCTGTTTCTCATTAGCAGTGCATTGTTGAGGCTAGTTCTCGAACCCGCAACCCCTTGATAAGCTTCCCTTAACAAATCTCATCACCAACCGGGCTGCAGCTCAGTTGATGATGATCTTTGTTGAGTGAAGCTTATCAACGGGGTTGCAGGTTCGAGACCTGGCCTCAACAATGCACCGCTGCTGAGAAACAGGCGAGGAGAGGCTTTGGGGTGCTTGGGTTGCATCCTGGTAGCGAAGCCGTGCTAATACTAGTGGGCTGAGCCCACGGATGGTAAGGACGAGCCATTACAATGACCTCTTTGGAGCCATGGAATCTTGCCAGTTGGTAAGTGTCGTAGCGGCCTTGCCTCCACAAATATGGCCTCGGATCTTGATTCAGAACTCGGAAGCTCCACCGGCAGCCGGATCCCTTTCTCCTCCTACTCATTGCTCTCCCTTCTCTCTATCTCTTTTAGAAAGGGAATGGCCAAGAATAAATGATATTTAATCTCTCATATCCCGGCCTTAAAGCAGCAGGGGAAAACCTGGATCATTAGATCCTATTTGGAGGGAATGAACAGCCACAAATCACACTCAAAAACCTATTTTTTGTGCTGACATGGCCTGTGACACACCGTGTACCTTAAGCGGCACACAACTGACTTAACCTGAATAGGACACGACCATATGACATGCCCGTGTCATAGGCCGTGTGCCCTGACACGGCTTTGGACATGCATGTGTCCTGCCTGTGTTCTCTGGCCTTACTGCCTTGGCCAAATCCAGAGAAGGACACGACCATGTGACACGCCCGTGTCACAGGCCCTGTTCCCAACTCGACCACACAGAGAAGTATACGGCTTGGGACACGCCCGTGTCCAAGGCCGTATTGCCCAACCTAAACCTAATTTTGGGATTTGGGGTGTTACAACCGTCCCCTCCTTATAAGAAATTTCATCCCGAAATTTGCACACAGCAAGGAACCCAGTAGTTAAAATGTTATAACTTCAAAATGTATGTTACAATAAGAGATGCACTGTACAACCGTTTAAACAAACAGCTCGGGAAATTCAGCTCTCATGGTCTGCTCTCGCTCCCATGTTAGCTCTTCACGGCCACAGTTTTCCCATCGGACCTTGACCATCCCGATTGTCTTGTTCTGCAACTGTTTATTGGCTCTATCCTCAATCTGAATGGGGCTAACCTTGTCATTAGCCCCTGCCCCCTTGATGGCGATCCCTTCCTTGGTACCCTCTCTGTGGCCCCTGCCCTTGCCACTCAGGCCTCCAGCCCAGCCGACGAATGGGCTCCTAACTCCCCCACCTCGGCTGCTGCTGCCCCTGAAGCTGCCTCTGCTCCCTCTGCCAGGGCTCTCCTCTGCTCTCCTCCTATCCTCTTCCACCTCTCGACTCCTTTTCCTCCTCCATGTCCCATCTAGCCAACTTCCACGCAAACTCCGGGTTTGATGCCTCCCTTTCAACTTCTCTCACTGCCCTCTCCATCAGCTTCTCATAGGAGAGGGGGGGGGGGAACTCTCTTCAGCTCCATCCTGAAGAATCCATACTGCAGGCCCAGGGTAAAGGCCATCATCAAACTATGGCCCGGTATCTCCTGGACCTGAGTAACCTCCTCCTGTAACTGATCCATGTAGCTCCCCAGGGTCTCATTTACCCCTGCTTGATGTGGAACAGGGACTCCGACTCCTTCTTGCTCTTCTTCGAGGTAGTGAACCTCAGCATGAACCACCGACTAGAGATAGGGCCAGAGGCCTCCTCTCCCTGATCAACATCAGGCTATGACAATAGCCCTGGGGAGGACATGGAGAGCCTAGCAGAGGAGAAGTCAAAGAGGAAGGGTGGAATTGCCCTATTGCGACTTCCATCAGGAGGTGGGCCAAGCCACGGCCATATGATAGGAGTTCCTCGAGATGAGGGGAAATAAGGAGCAGCAACAACAACACCATGAAGAAGTGCAGATTGAGGAAGTCCTGCTTGGGGGAGAAGAGAATAGGTGTGAGGACCGGGCTAATGTTGGAGTTCGCGGAGGGATCCAGGTGATCCATAGTGGGGTGGGAGTTGAGGCTGCCATCAAGGCAAGCCCTCATACTATTTATCGCCGGAGTGTTGCTTCAACGTCTCTAACTCCACCCAAGAGGAGAAGATTACCTTCTTAAGGAAGGATACGCCGGATCATGAGGATCTATTTTACGATGCGCTGGTGATCCAGGCCGCGGTCACAAATTTTACCGTACCTCAGATCCTCATTGAAAATGGGAGCTCAGTTAATGTCATTTTCAAAAAGTCATTCGACGTGATGAAGGTGGAGGTCAGGAGGGTGTTGGCCTCGGATGGGCCTCTGTTCGGATTTTCCATAGAAAAGAACAAGGTATAAGGGGGAGTGGGACTTCATGTTACTCCAGGGATAGTCCAGAAACTGCAGATTCGTCATTGTGGATGCTCCTAGTATTTACAATGCTATATTCACTCGCCCCCTCATTAGTGCCTTACGTTACGTACCCTCTTCCTTTCAGTGCCTGAAGTTCAATGTTGAAAGTATTCAAGTCCGGTTCTGCGGAGACCCCAAGGTGGCAAGGGAGTTCTACGTCACAGCAGTCAACACCATCTCCTAGCAGGAGGGAGCCGAGGAGATGGAGAAGAGGATAGAGGAAGTATCCAGGCATGAGGATGGAGAGGAAGCTAAGGAGTTGGAGGTAGAGGGGGAAGTGGTCCACAACCGTGTGGAGGCGGCGTATGAAGTGCTGGAGGAGTAGGCCGAGGTGATGGACAGGGAGGAAGCTGAGGAAGAAGTTCTAGCTCCAGGCGAGGGTGCCGTAGGTGAGTGGGGAGATTTGTCCTGGCTATAAGCAGCGGAAGAGGTGGTGGAGATGGAGGTTCTCACCCGAGAAGGCAGGGTGGAGAAGGTGTGGATCAGTAGAGGGCTGAGCCAGGAGTACCTGTGTAGGATGTTGGAGTCCATCCAAAAGAACCTGGATGTGTTCGCATGGAGCACTACAAAGATGTTGGGGATTGATGCAGACGTCGCCTGCAACTACCTCAACCTGGATCCTGTGGCTCGCCCCATCTTGTAGAAGAAGAGGTCTACCACGGGCAAGCTGGTCGAGCCCATCTGGGAGGAGGTGGGCAAGCTCCTCATGGCCTGATTCATATCTGAGATCCTGTACCCCGGTTGGGTCTTCAATGTTGTAATGTTTAAAAAAGGAGAGGACCGTTGGAGGATGTGTGTAGATGTTTCTCTTCTTAATAAAACATGTCCTAAAGACTGTTACCCAATGCCTCGGATCGACGCGCTTGTTGACTCAGCCATCAATTTTTCTGTAATAAGTTTTCTAGATGCTTTTTCTGGTTATCATTAGATCAGGATGCACCCGCCTGATATCAAAGATGTCTCCTTCATCACTGGGGACGGGTACTACTGCTACAAGATGATGTCATTTGGGCTAAAAAAAAAGGGACAACATATCAAAGGATGATGTATTGGGTATTCCAAGAGCAGAAGGGGAGGAACCTGGACGTGCACACGGATGATCTCATGATCAATAGTCGAGACGTGGACTCTAACCTCCGGGACCTGGACGAGACCTTAAGTACCCTGTATAAATACAAAATGAGGCTGAACCACTTGAAGTGTGTCTTCGGGTCGAGCAGGGGCAAGTTCCTAGGACATCTCGTTACTCCTGCGCGGGTTGAATCCAATCCTGATAAGGTAAGGGAGATCATGTAATTGGGATCACCTCGGAATGCCAAGGAGGTCCAGCGCCCGACGGGAAAGTTGGCGGGGTTGAGCAAGTTCCTCTCTCGGGTAGGAGATAAGTGCTCCCCCTTCTTCAAAGTGCTGAGGGGAAATCAGACATTCGAATGGTCTGAGCAATACGAGGAAGCGTTCCAAGCATTGAAGAGGCAGCTGACCCGTGCTCCACTACTCTAGGGACCGAAGGAGGGGGAAGATCTATCGCTGTATCTTGGGGTGCGGGCCGAGGCCTGGATCTCTGTTCTAGTCCGAGAAGAGAGAAAGAAATAACTACCTATCTATTACGTGAGCCGGCTCTTGAGGAAGGCAGAGCTCTGGTACCCGATTCTGGAGAAGTTGGCCTTTTCTTAGGTCATATCAGCTTGGAGGCTCAGACCCTACTTCCAGGCTCTCTTTATCCGAGTGGTGACTGGCCATCCCCTCCACAACATCTTTGAGGGGGTGGATCATTCGGGAAGGTTGGCGAAATGGTCAGTGGAGCTTAGTGAATTTTATATATCTTTTGTTCCCCGCCTCTCAATCAAGGATCAAGCGATGACTGACTTCATGGCTGATTATGTGGTAGATGTGGTGGATGCGGAGCTCACTCACCCAGTGCCATGGAAGGTTATGGTAGATGCCCCCTCGAGCAGACATTTCTTAGGGGTAGGAGTTATCCTGGAGAGCCCCCCAGGAACAAAGATCGAGCAGATGGTGCTCGTCCATTTTCTCATCATCAACAATCAAGAAGAGTATGAAGCAGTGATAGAAGGGTTGCGTTTGGTCAGAGAGCTGGGGGTACATGATGTGGAAGTGCTCATAGATTCCATGGTGGTGGCCTCCCAGGTCAATGGTGAGTTCCAGCTATGGGAGCCTACTCTCCAATTATACTTAGCCAAAGTTAAGGGGGTCATCGGTATGTTTCAAACATTCTCCGTCTGGCAGGTGCCATGGGAGGAAAACGAGCAGGTGGATTAGTTGGCCAAGCACAGACCCTAAGTGGGAGGTACAATCACCGACTTGTTCCGTCCTTCCATCGAAGAGGGAGAGCTGATGGAGGTGGACCAACCCCCTTGTGGATGGATCCTTTTGCAACGTTCCTATCCACAGGGGAGTTCCCAGAGGGAATGGATAAAAAGCAATTCAAGCACATGTCACATACTACCTCATGCGTGACGGTAGTAGTATAGAAACACATTCTCAAGGTTGCTAGCATATTGCGTAGTGGAGGGAGAAATCGAGAGGATCTTGGAAGAAGTCCATTCAAAAGAATACAGGAGCAACTCAAAGAGTAGAACCCTGGAGGGGAGGATAGTTAGGCAAGGGTACTTCTGGCCGACCATGGGCCAGGATGCCTCTGAGATCACAAAAAATGTCACAAGTGACAATTGTTCGCCCCTCTCCAACTACTGATAGCTAAGCGGCTCAGAAGCATCACGGTACCTTGGCCCCTTGTCATCTGTGGAATGGATCTGGTAGGACCCTTCCCCCAGGCCAGTGGGCAGAGGAGATTCTTACTCGTCATGATTGACTATTTTCTAAGTGACTGGAGGTGAATGCACTAGCCAAGGTGACCTCCCAAGTAATCAGAAACTTCGTATGGGTGGAGATCATCTTTCTGCATGGATTGCCTCAAGCCATTATCGTGGACAATGGAACACATTTTGCTAGCACTAAGTTTATCTGTTTCTGTAGCTAACTTCGGATTGATCTCAGGTTCACGTCGATCCGTCATCCCAGGAGTAGCGGGTAGATGGAGGTGATGAACAAAATCATCGTGAACCTCTTAAAGAAGAAGGTGGAAAACTTGAAGGGGATCTGGGTGGAACCATTCCCTTCGGTCCTTTGGGCCCTAAGGACCACCCCCAACACAGCCATGGGGGAGACCCCTTCAAGCTTTCCCAAGGCTGCGCAGCAGTGCTCCCCATAGAGTTTGAGGTTCAGACACCTCAGATAGTTGACGCAGAGAAAGGAAGAGAAGGGTGGCGGGCCGAGAACGAGGATGATTTGCATCTCTCCCTGGATATGGTGGAGGAGCTGCATGATCTGTCTGCCATCTGGAAGGAAGAGGTCAAAGCGAGGATGGCTAAGTACTTTGACAAGCATGTCCGGATCAAACTGTTTGCAAAAGCAGATCTAGTCCTGAAAAAGGTGGATGCAGTAGAGTATCAGATGCCATAAGAAAGCTCAACCACAACTAGGAGGGTTCATTCGTTGTAAAAGAAGCATTGATGTCAGGAGGGTATCGCCTCCAAAATGTGGAGGGCGAGACCCTAACTCACACCTGGAGTGGTGATGACTTGAAGCGTTTCTATCCAGGAATCGTATACGTACATCCCTTTTATAAATATAAATTCTCTTGGTCTTTCAGCTCTTCTTGAAATAGAATTTGTGACAGACCATGATCATACCGTAGACCCCGAGAAGATCCCACTACCAAGCTCTTATCTAGCTGGTAGGATTGGATGTCACTCGAGAGAGTCTACCCAGACCCCGACCAGATCCCACTACCAGGATCTCATCTAGCTGACATGGATGGATATCACTCGATAGAGTCTACCTAGCCCCCATGCACATCCCGCTATCAGGATCTCATCTAGCTAGCATGGTTGGATGTCACTCGAGAGAGTCTACCAAGACCCTGAGCAGATCCCGTTGTCAGGATTTCATCTAGCTGGTAGGGTTGGATGTCACTCGAGAGATTCTACCCAGACCCCAACTAGATCTCGCTGTCAGGCTTTCATATAGCTGGCAGGGCTGGGTGTCACTCAAGAGAGTCTACCCAGACCCCAAGCAGATCCTGCTGCCAGGCTCTCATCTAGCTGGCAGGGTTGGATGTCCCTCGAGATAGTAAACCTAGACCCCGAGAAGATCCGGCTGTCAGGCTCTCATCTAGTTGGCAGGGCTGGATGTCACACGAGAGAGTCAACCCAGACCCCGAGTAGATCCCGCAGTTAGCTTCTCATCTACCTAGTAGGGCTATATCTCATTTGAGAGAGTCTACACCGACACCGGGCATATCCCGCTTCCAGGCTCTCATCTAGCTGGCAGGGCTAAATTTCATTCGAGAGAGTCTACCCAGACCCCGAGCCGATCTTGCTACCAGGCTTTAATCTAGCTGGTAGGGCTGGTTGTCACTCGAGAGAGTATACCCAAACCCCGAGCAGATCCAGCTGTCTGGCTCTGTTCTAGCTAGCAAGGTTGGATGTCACTCAAGAGACTCTACCCAGACCCCGAGCAGATCCCGCTGACAGGATTTCATCCAGCTGACAGGGATGGATGTTACACGAGAGAGTCTACCTAGACCATGAGCAGATCCCGTTGTCAGGCTATCATCTAGCTAGCAGGGCTGGATGTCACTCAAGAGAGTCTACCCAGACCCCGAGCAGATCCTGCTACTAGGCTGTTATCTAGTTGGCAGGGCTGAATATCACTCGAGAGAGTCTACACTAACCCTGAGAATATCCAAGTAGTAGGCTCTCATCTAGCTGGTCGTGCTGAATGTCACTCAAGGGAGTCTGTCCAGACCCCGAGTAGATCCTACTATCAGGCTCTCATCTAGCTGGTAGGGCTGGATGTCACTCGAGAAAGTCTTCCCAGACTCGCGGCAGATCACGTTGTCAGGCTCTCATCTAGCTGATAGTGTAGGATGTCATTCGAGAGAGTCTACCCAGACCCCGAGCAGATCTCCCTATCAGGCTCTCATCTAGCTGGCAGTGATGTATGTCACTCGAGAGAGTCTACCCGGACGCCGAACAGATCCCGCTATCAGGCTTTCATCTAGCTGGCAGGGTTGGATGTCACTGAGAGATTCTACCCAGACCCCGAGCAGATCCCATTGTCAAGATCTCACTACCCCGAGTGAGGATGGATGTCTCTCTCGAGAGTCTAACCAAGTCCCGAGTTTCTCCTGTTGTTTGGCTTTCACCTAGCTGGCAGTGGGCTGGGACTCTCGGTGGACATTATTCTTGCTCTGGAGCCAAGTTCCAGGCTACTCCCGCTATATAGGCTCCAGTCCAATGTTTCTTTTTTTTTTTTAGGGGGGGGGCAGGGGCATCAGTAGACATTGTACTACTGCTCTAGAGTCAGGTTCCAGACATCTCTTTCCATTCAACATAAGCATTTGACGTTAAAACTTGAGGAATAGGCAGGGGAAAAGACCACGGGGAAAACAAAAGTTAGATCCAGCAATCTCCAGGCAAGCAAGTAGTGGCGAGTTGGGATCTCAGCAATTACTCAGAGGTAGGACTATATAAGCAAGGCACTATCAATGGTGTCGAACTGAAATCTCAGCATCTACGAAGGAAGGAGATCCGGGACTGTCCTCGGCCAGGACACTCCATCGCCTCGAGATTTTACTTGGGAAAACTTTAGCCTAGCATAAATCTTTAAAAGGAAAATAAACCACTAGGTGAGCTAGGTGGTCGCGTGTCCAGCTCGGCGAGTGGTCTAGTCCCTAATATTAAGGGGTGGCAAGATCTTAAGGCCCCTGCACAGGTATGTATCTTAACTTAACAAATATATTCTAGCGGCGAGTCTAACCAAGCGAGGTCGCTTAGTGGGGGGGGGGGGGGGGTACACACGCGCGTGAGTATAGTACAGGAAAGTAAATAAAGAAGAATGAAAAAATGCATTATGTCTTTTCATTTATGTATATTGGCCAATACAAAAGACCTCGCCTCAGCGAGGCTACAAAAAGGTGTGTGTGGGGCGGGGAAGATCATTTAAAATAAAATAAAAGAAAAATATCTGAGCTATCTCTCGCCCTAGCGCCCCCCCCCCCCCAGAATAGCTGTCGTCGAACCCGGAAACATCCTTGAAGAACGAGTCAAAGCTGTCCTCCTTCTTGTCAGGGGAGAAGCGAGGGAGGGGGGGATAGATCCGACACCAGGTCCCATGGGTCATCACCTCGCACCCTGCCATTAACACCTGCATGTCTTGCTTAACCTGCAGTGTGTAGTCAGTAGTGCTGATGTAGTTAACCCGCAATGTCTCGGTGACCTCCGCCTCGCTGAACATCTTCAGCCTCTTGGCTGAGACACCCGGCTCACTGACAGAGGAGGGAAGGAAGATGTCCATCAGCCGAGTTAGCTCGCTCTGGAGCCCCTTATTCTGCTCCTACAACTTCTTGTTCTTCTCTTCCAGCTCGGCAGTTGATGCGCCCGTGAACAGACTCTTACTGTGGTTGGTTCGGTGAGTCGATCGCTGCGGGCGTGCTACAAGAGGCAAGTGCACCTATCGCAAGTAATACTCGATATTTGGGGGAATACCGAGGTCGTATTGTTCTCGGGGTCGTGTTGACTATTCTTACTCCTCCGGGAGGACTATTATTTTACTGAAAGTAAGGTGGATGTTTTAATTATGTAAAGACGGAAAAAGTAAAGGAGCGAAAAAATGATTTAGAAAATATTCGATGAAGGGTTAACGCTCGGCATCGAATCAGATTAAGACTAAAACAATTTTTAATAATTATAGGACTTAGTTTTCAAATTAATAAAAGGCAACTTGGCCATGGAGGTTCCACAAATGTGAGCTCACCTAGCTATAGGGATATCGCTCACCTGAACGTTAAGACTATTCGACCGAACGTTAGTCCGACGAAGGATTCCTCTTAACGCCCGCTTTACGCTAAGAACCCCGCTATTGGGTGGGGAACCCAATCCGATAGAATTAAGCTTGTCCTCTCTCGAGGGTATGCACGCAACTCTATTTACCCAGGGGTGATCTGTCCATACGCACGGCCTCTCGGCTAGCTAGTGTATGGATAACGGAAATAGGGCCCACACATCGATTTGTGGTCCTACGCGTCGTTAACCCGGGGTAAACCTTAAGTTATTAAGTTAAAGTGAAAATAAAGAGCTTCAATTATTACAAATCATTTTAAATGTCCCAATGCTCTTCGATGTCGAGGCTAATAGCGATTAGCCACACATCGGTGTGGGGACGGCTTTATAATTTAATGAGGCGCGAGTTCGAAATTAAACGCTAAATGATTATAAGAAGAGGACATAAAAAAATAACAAACATTTAGAAAGCTGAAAAGTTAGCTAAAACAAGAACTCACACACAGTCCAAATTATAAATAAAACGGAAACTAAGTTACACATAAAAGAAATTTGCATAATTGAAATTGCAAGTCCCACTCAAACGAGTGGGGGTGGGAAATAAAAGCTGAAAATTGGAAGTCCTACTCAAAAGAGTAGGACTAAAATGAAAGCGAGTCCTACTCAAATGAATAGGAGAAAATAAATGCGATTACATGGCTTTCTCAAATATTTACAGGGAGATAAAGATATGCCATTTAACTCAAACGAGTAGGCGAAAATAAATGCGAGAGTATAAGACCTACTCAAACGAGTAGGCGGGAAATAAAGTCTGTCCATTTAACTCAAGTGAGTAGGCGAAAAAATAAAGAAAGAAAATTACAATTCCTACTCAAACGAGTAGGCGGGAAATGAAAACGATGCGCCGTTTAACTCTTAACGAGTAGGCAGAAATAAATGCACACAAACACACACACTCTATATGAATTGAAAGAAAGCCATAAAACTATCTCCTACACTCACACACTCTACATAATTTAAGAAAACGATAAAATAAAGCATGAAAAATAGAACATGAAAAACTAACACCTACACTCACACACTCTACATAATTTGAACAAAGCATTTGTTGGGTATTGTATCCACAATTACCTGGATTTGAGGAAGCCACCCGTCAAGCTAAGATGAATTCACAATGTATTTGATGAAACCTCGAAAGTTGTGCTTGCAGTTATTCCACGCTAAGTGCACACCAATGTCAGGGTGCAGTAGGTCAATATACACGGGTCTGCACGACGTAATCCCCCGTTGAGCAGATCAGTGTGTTGGCCTACGTGTACTTTCTCTATTGGAGTGCACTTACTTTCAAGTACAGGGCCATGTTTATGCAAGAAAAGACAAGGAGCAAGGATGGGTCAAGGAGCAACTCTTGGGTGGAAAGACGAAAATCCTTCTAAGTATAATTCGACGAGAATCACCAAGTGATTCTCGCCGATTCGGCGAGAATCACTAGTGATTCTCGCCGAATCGTCGAGAATCACTAGTGATTCTCGCCGAATCGTCGAGAATCATTAGTGATTCTCGCTGTCTCTTTCCGGCTACCCCAAAACGGTGCCAAGTAAGATTCGGCGAGAATCATTAATGATTCTTGCCGAACCCATCGCTGGGCAGATCATGAATACCAAGTTATATTCGTTGAGAATCAACAAGTGATTCGTCGAGAATCACTAGTGATTCTCGACGAATCGGCGAGAATCACTAACTGATTCTCGCCGATTCGTCGAGAATCACCTGCGATTCTCGACGAATTTTACTTGGCGTTTTCTCTGGATGCTGCTGGACCGGATTCTGCCGCTGGACTAGTTTGAACCGGATTTCGGGGTTCTACGTGTGGGACCCACAACGGTCATATTGTATGGCTCTACAGTGTATAAATACTCGGGTATTTTTGAACAGTAACGGGTGAAGAAGAGAAGAAATACGCGAGCACGGAAAAATCCTAAATCGTCGCTTCCGCTCCGCCGCCACCGCCGCCGCTCGCGACAAGTTGGTCTCCGCTGTTGATCGCGTTTCTTCCCGATCTCCGGCAACAGAAGCCTAGCTAAGCTTAGCGTCTCACGTGTCTATCCGGAGATCTCTTGTCTCTCGATTTGTTGATCGGGAAAATCTTCCCCATCCGAATCGATCGAGACGATTGATCCTAGTGTGACCGTTGGTAGACCTAGCTTGCTTCGCTACGAAGTTTGGATCAACAAAGGAGTGCAGCCTCACATCGTTGTTGCCGCCGATCCCGTGAACCTAGCCGCCGCTCATCTTGCCGCCGCCGGTTCCGGGGAGATCCTTTCCAAGAGAGATCTAAGGTTGTGAACTCCTTGTGGACGTCAAGAAAACGTCGTCAACAAAGAGGGACATCTTAGTCTCCAAACAAAGTTTGTATCTCGTGTACATTCTAGTTTTACTTTTGTTGTAAAGGAACGCTTGTTCCGTATTGTAAGGGTTGGGTGCAACCCGGTTTGTGGGAGTGTTGACTCCTACGTGTGGAAGGGTTCCTTCCGATAGTGCAGGGATTGGATTTCAATCCTGTTGGAGAAGAGACCGAGTCGTCCCTTGGTGGGAGATAGGTCGAAGGGGGAAAGTGGATGTACCCAAGTTGGGGAACCACTATAAATTGCCTGTGTATTCTGTGTGCTGTGCTTTTTATTTTTATTGTGCAGGTACATTCATAAATTTCCGCAAACACGCTGCACGTCACCTATTCCCCCCCCCCCATAGGTGAACATTGTTGACACTAGGTGGACTTTCAAGTGGTATCAGAGCAAGGTTACTCATCAAAAAGGTTAACACCTTGAGTAGAATCCTGCCACCAGTGTCAAAAGCATGGAGCTGGATTATGAGATATCGCCACTCAAACTCCCCGCATGAACAAAGAATTATTATCCCATCTGGAGGATGAGAGTGTGGTTTCACTTGGATGCTATCGATCCTCGAGCATCCTTCATCCTGGAAGAGGGTCCATTTATTCCCATGAAGACCTCCAACTCTGGGATCCAAGTGCCCATGTGCATTGCTGCGATGTAAGAAACGGAACTGTCACTATTTAACTTGGACGAGAGGATTCGTCCAATTATCTTGGATATCTGGTCTGGAGCTTCTCGCTCTAGATTAGAAAAATGTAGGACGGCTAAATCCATGTGGGTGATGATCTCAGAGTTGATGGGGTAGTCAGAGAAAGCTGGAATATGCTGTCAACCAGAGGATGAAGCCTATGTGGGGGTCCTCACCTCTGAATATGAAGGCAAGCATCTCTCGGACAGCATCAGAGCTCCAGCGTCCATGTCTGAGACTGAAGAGACCAGTGAGGAAAGCAACTTTGATGAGGATGACGCAATGGTCACTGGCTCGAATGACAATAACACTGAAGAGCAGGTAACTTCCTCATCCTGCCCCATCTCTTTTGAACTTTCTGAAGACAGGAACTGCTTTCCTCCAGAAGATTCTGATTCTCTGAAGAGAGCCCTTCAGTCAAGCAACCTACTTGCTGAGGAGCAAGCTCAAGAGATTGCTCGACTGAAGATCTTGTTGGCTCTCCAATTGGCGTCCAACAAGGTCAAGGACTCTAAGATATCAGCTCTAGAGAGTAGTCTAGAGAATGAGAAACAAATAGTATCAAACTTTTCCAAAGTTGATGCTATAAAGAGAAAGCAAGAAAACGGGTGGATCTCCCGGATTATCAATGCGTGGAGAAATGGGGAAACGGTGTTCCGATCCCCCACTCCAAGCAGGAAGGCAACTCATCATGCCTTCAGGTATGACCACAGGAATAGTCGTGGTCACTGCAAGGGTGATCTGTCCCCATGTGGAGACACCCATAGTGCAAGGGCCGTCGTGGCCACCCATGGGAGAATACCTAAGGCTCATTCTGAGCCCTTTGTATTCACTGCCACTGCCTCAACTCGGTGTGAATCTGCATGTCCCAGCTCACAGAAGACTTCTCACCACCCGAGGACACAGAATAGGGAGGATAGAAGTCATGGTGTAAGTTTTCATGGGGCCTCAGGAAGGGGGATGCCTGAAAGAACGACACCACCTTCCCGGCCTCATGATGCTCACAACATGCATTCCTTCCACCCTTCCACGTGTCACGATGGAAGAGGAAATTTTGTGAGGCGATCATGCTCTATCCCGTTTAGACCTGGGACCGTGACTACCTCAGTCACTAGATCAGGTCGGAAACGGCGATACAACATTCACCCATGTTGGTGCTGTGGCAAAGTGGGGCACTTTGCCATCGATTGTTGGCACAACCATTCTGTGCCAAAGGCAAGGGCTTATCCACATTCACGGGACAGAGGTAGTCTTCCTGGCAGGTTTTCTGAAGGAAGGAAGTCGAGTGCTTATGCTAACAGGAACCTAGGACCCAATATGATTTGGGTTCCTAAGGTAAAGTAATTCTTTCTTGCAGGGTAGTCTAGGTTCCCGTAAATATGATGGGAACTAGACAGTAGGTCGCTCAAGAATAAATTGGAACAAGCGTCTGGAATAACAGATGTGATATCTAATTGAGCTTATTCCCATCGAGCTCCTAATATGTTTTACCTGGGGACTAAATGCTAACTCTCATAATCCCAGGTACGTTTGCTCAGTTCCAGGACTTGAGTCATATGGTACCCTCAGTTATATATATATATATATATATATATATATATATATATATACATATACATCTTTATACGTATACTTCACTTGTATGTAAGTACATCTAAGGAATGTCAACTGATATGAGGGTGATTGCAAGTCAGTGTTTTCTTGATCACTTTCTAGTTACCCTTGAATCATCTAATAACTTGGAGGAAAAAGTCCTTATTACATTGGCCTTAAAAGCTTATTTAGTGATCCTGGTTATTGTTCTAACCTCTTTTTTAGTGTTCCCTTCATGAACTAGGAATTGATTTTATGATGACAAATGTACCTATTTAAATAAAGGACCTGTAGCATATGCAAAACGTATTTACTAGCTCTTGAGGAAACTTAAAAGATATTCATCACTCGTTGAAGAAACCCTGAAAGAAATCATGACTTTTTCATCTGTTCACTAAAAACTAGCGAAGATTTTCACCAAGAATATATGGAAAAGCCGGAAACCCGTTAAATTCATTCTAAATCCCGTTTATCTCACGTGGTCTCCCGCCGAACTCGTCTTTATGTACATTAGAATCCCGCCGACCCTTCACCTTCCTTAAGAATCCCGCCGAAGGAGCAAGCTTCACGAATCCCGCCGAACTTCGCAGAAAACACGCCAAATCACAAGGTTTCTTCCGCCGACCCGCAGGAAGCTCGTCGCACCGCCTTCGCAAAATCCCGCAAGCTTCTCCATCGTCTTCCCGTAAGTTCCCGCAAGGTTATCGCAAGGTTCTCGTCGAATCGCACAGGCTTCCGTCGAATCCCGCCGAACCCCGCAGGACACTCTCCTACTCACCGAAGGTCTCCATCGCTGTTTCCCGCAAGGTCTCCACCGAAGGTCTTCCCAAAGGACGCTCAAGGAAGATTTCTTGCAGGAAGCTCACCAACTCACTTCCGTCTATGCCCTTAGGTAACCTCTTCCTCACCCGTACTTGGACGTTATCACTAGTGACGCTTTCCTTTTGAATGTTCATTAAAGCTTAGAGTAGGGCTTCTCTCTCTAGATCTGCAATGGCACCAAGGACAACTGCTGGGTTGGTCACTGGTTGCGAGCTTGTTCGAACTGGGTTCTCTCACGCCTCCGACGAATTCTGCAACATCATTCTGATGCTGGAAGAGGCTGGGCTAACATTCGTCCTGGAGCACCCTTGCAAAATCTTGGACAAAGAGGTGCTGGAGTTCTTCGCTACCGCAAGACTCCGAAATGGCGACTCACTAATCAAAAGCAAGGTGGCTGGGGCAAAGGTCAAGATGTTTGCCAGCAAGCTGACCCGCTTCCTGCAGCTTTCTAGCTCGGAGCATGAGGACTATCTGGAGGAAGATGACAAAACCAGAACTCTCTTATTCTGCGGTCTCCCATGAGGAACTCGGTCAATAAAGAGAAAGGATATGAATGAAGAAGGGAAGCTCCTGTCTAACATAATTGGAAAGGTGCTCATCTGCAAGCCTGGCTCTCATGACCATATCTCAGTAGATATATTCAAGATCCTGATAGCTGTTGTCTACCGTAAAAGGTTCAACTGGGGGGAGTTGCTGTTCGAGAAGATAAAGGACACCTTGGGCTCTCCGAGTTTTGGCCGCATCATAAGTCTATATCTAAATCAGCTAAATGGAGACAAGTTTGACTTGAGTAAAGGTGTCCCTATCCAACTACTTGAAGAAGATGGACTCAAGTGTGTTTACCGATGGGAGAGGCGTATTGGGCAGACTGCAGTGGAAGACCAACAGGGAGTATCTCCAGTAGTCACCCCCAATGAAGTTCCTGATACGTTGACTGCAGGAATCGAGGGGGAGCCTCAACCCCCTCATACTGATATAGTATCTGAAATCTCCCAGGTGACCAAGGATGTTGTGGACGAAATACAAGAAGAAAGTGACACTGTTCTGGAGACTGCTGACAAAGAAATGGAAGAGGCTGCTGATGAAGATGATTTCATGGATGATGACGAAGAGGATGATAGGAATGAGGGACATGAAGCATTGGAGGCTCCGGATCTCTTTGAACCTCCATCTGACAAGCATGCACCTGAAATCATTCCTGAAAACATTGCTGCACCAGTAGAGGGGGAGTCAGACAAATCTACCGAGGCCGCCAGCATTCCCCCATTAAAGACTGTGCTTGTATCCAGCTCTACAGATGGGTCCGCTAAAGAGCAAGGCCAAGAGGTGCCTCCGGCTATTCCGTTACGAGATGAGCTAGCCACTCACAATGTCAATGTCATTCAGGGCATAGTGAATGAACTTAAAGCCTCCTTTGATGAAGCTCAGAATAAACTGCTGAAAAGGATTTAGATAAATAAAAATCTCATGCTCAAGAATATGGTGGAGATCAACCATAAACTTGACGCGATGGAGAAGAAATTTGAAGAAAGGTATACCGCGGCCGGCGAAGCTGTCACACTTCTTATGGCCGGCTTGAAAAAGAACACTGATACTCTTGCTGTTGTAAATCAAAATGCTCATGTTGTCGCGAACAACATTCAAAAGTTTGACGGTAATATGGTCACCCTCAACGCCAATCAGCAGGCCTTGGTCACTGAATTCTCCCGGACCACCAGCACATTGATGACTCCCTGCACTCTTATGCGAACTTCATCGCTGTTGAAGCCAAAAAGGGGGAGAAGGACTACATAGCTAAGATGGCTGAGCTCCGAGAAGTTATGATCAAAAACTTCGAACAGTCAAACAAATACGTCTATGACAGCAACTGGTGGATGCTTCACTAGGCGTTAGGCATCGCCTTGCCTGAACATCCTGCGGATATTCATGCTCCCGAGACCTCTACGGTCGCTGAGGGAGTAAGTGCTGCTGAGGAAATAAGTGCAAGTGCTGCAGATGTTCCCATAAGAGAAGCTGATGCTAGGGCTGTTTCCAAAGCTAAACTGAGGAGCATGTTTGACCAAGAGGCCCTAGCAAAAGCCAGGGGCAAGAAAAAAGCTCAGGAAGGGACCTCCAAGGAGACACTAGCTGAAAAGAGAATCAGAATGAATGAGGAGGAAGTACGAAATGAAAAGTGGAGTCCAGTCTCAAAGAACATTATCTTGGACACCTTCTGGCTACAAGAGAAAGGAGAACTCAATCGAAACGAAGTATACAACCAGTATGAGTGGGAAATGCACAAAACATATGAAGCAAAATGAAACATCTTCTTCAGAAACAACACGGATGCAGATAAAGTTCCTCCTCCCAGATACTATCCGAAGCCGAAAGAATATATGGAGAGGCAAAGAAGATGTATTTGGCACAAAAATTCAAGGATGACTTAGCTAAGGAAAAATAGTCAACAATTTTTAGCTTGTCATTTTCTCTTAAGAACATTTAATGTTTATTGTTAGTATATGAACAATTCTGAGATTATATGTGTATATATATATTGGTATATATATTTGAATTTGTGAATGACTCAAGTCCTGATCTGATTGCTTATATTCTCTTGTGCTACATGTTTAGATTCTGAATATTATTTTTATTTTTTATTGGTGTTATTCATCTTAGCTAGTAGCGTTTTGGCTTCGTCAAATAGGGGGAGATTGTTGGGTATTGTATCCACAATTACCTGGATTTGAGGAAGCCACCCATCAAGCTAAGTGCACACACAATGTATTTGATGAAACCTCGAAAGTTGTGCTTGCAGTTATTCCACGCTAAGTGCACACCAATGTCAGGGTGCAGTAGGTCAATATACACGGGTCTGCACGACGTAATCCCTCGTTAAGCAGATCAGTGTGTTGGCCTACGTGTACTTTCTCTATTGGAGTGCACTTACTTTCAAGTACAGGGCCATGTTTATGCAAGAGAAGACAAGGAGCAAGGATGGGTCAAGGAGCAACTCTTGGGTGGAAAGACAAAAATCCGTCTAAGTATAATTCGACGAGAATCACCAAGTGATTCTCGCCGATTCGGCGAGAATCACTAGTGATTCTCGCCGAATCGTCGAGAATCATTAGTTATTCTCGCCGACTCTTTCCGGCTACCCCAAAATGGTGCCAAGTAAGATTCGGCGAGAATCACTAATAATTCTCGCCGAACCCATCGCTGGGCAGATCATGAATACCAAGTTATATTCGTTGAGAATCAACAAGTGATTCGTCGAGAATCACTAGTGATTCTCGACGAATCGGCGAGAATCACTAACTGATTCTCGCCGATTGGTCGAGAATCACCTGCGATTCTCGACGAATTTTACTTGGCGTTTTCTCTGGATGCTGCTGGACCGGATTCTGCCGCTGGACTAGTTTGAACCGGATTTCGGGGTTCTACGTGTGGGACCCACAACGGTCATATTGTATGGGTCTACAGTGTATAAATACTTGGGTATTTTTGAACAGTAACGGGGTGAAGAAGAGAAGAAATACGCGAGCACGGAAAAACCCTAAATCGTCGCTTCCGCTCCGCCGCCACCGCCGCCGCTCGCGACAAGTTTGTCGCCGCTGTTGATCGCGTTTCTTCCTGATCTCCGGCGACAGAAGGCTAGCTAAGCTTAGCGTCTCACGTGTCTATCCGGAGATATCTTGTCTCTCGATTTGTTGATCGGGAAAATCTTCCCCATCCGAATCGATCGAGACGATTGATCCTAGTGTGACCGTTGGTAGACCTAGCTTGCTTCGCTACGAAGTTTGGATCAACAAAGAAGTGCAGCCTCACCTCGTTGTTGCCGCCGATCCCGTGAACCTAGTCGCCGCTCATCTTGCTGCCGCCGGTTCCGGGGAGATCCTTTCCAAGAGAGATCTAAGGTTGTGAACTCCTTGTGGACGTCAAGAATACGTCGTCAACAAAGAGGGACATCTTAGTCTCCAAACGAAGTTTGTATCTCGTGTACATTCTAGTTTTACTTTTGTTGTAAAGGAACGCTTGTTCCGTATTGTAAGGGTTGGGTGCAACCCGGTTTGTGGGAGTGTTGACTCCTACGTGTGGAAGGGTTCCTTCCGATAGTGCAGGGATTGGATTTCAATCCTGTTGGAGAAGAGACCGAGTCGTCCCTTGGTGGGAGATAGGTCGAAGGGGGAAAGTGGATGTACCCAAGTTGGGGAACCACTATAAATTGCCTGTGTATTCTGTGTGCTGTGCTTTTTATTTTTATTGTGCAGGTACATTCATAAATTTCCGCAAACACGCTGCACGTCACCTATTCCCCCCCACATAGGTGAACATTGTTGACACTAGGTGGACTTTCAGCATTAAAATAAAGCATTAAAATTTAACACCTACACTCACACACTCTTCATAAATGAAGAAAGCAATAAAAAGTTATACTCGTACACTCACACACACATCATGAAAATTAAGAAGAACAAAAGAAAATTTATGCTCATACACTCACACACACTAATAACGAAGAAAAATCAAAGTTGCTTATAAAATAAAATAACAAGATTTCTACTCCTAAAGCTTACCTAAAACACATAAAAAGAACAAATAAAAAGAGAATGAGCAAAAGGTTTTCCAAAATAATGTCAAAATCAAAGGTGCTCAAAAATTAAAACTATAACTTTTTCATTCTTAAGAATTCATAAAAGTGATAAAAAAGGTGAAGAGTAAATGAAAAAAAAACAAAAAAGGTTTTACAATCCTAAAAGAAAAACTAAGTAAAAAAAAGAACAAAATCACTTTTTAAATCTCTTTTATAAATACATAAGAATGAAGACATAAGTATCTTAAGAAAAGGACATGGTGAAAAAGAGGAAAACTTATCATACCTAATCATGAAGAAAAGTTAAAAACATGAATATTAAACATGTTACACTCATACACACACACACACTTTTCATAAAGAGAAAAACAAAGGCGAAACTAAGGATAAAATGAGAAGAAAAGTGGGCACATGAGTTCATTCCAAAGCCAAATAATAAGAGAAAAGCTAACATTTTTATTGATTAAAGGAAACGATTACAAAGCTATTACAAAGCTAAAAGATAAAGCAAAGCAAAACATGAAAGGAAGGGGGAGAAATCTCCTTACATAGCACTAGAATCACGGATGCAGCCCAAAAAACACACTAAAGTGGCTCAAAAATGTGAACCCTTGGACCTTACAGAAATGGGCAATTTATAGGCAAAAAATTCTAAGTACACGCCCTCCGACACGGGCGTGTCGGGGGGGGGGGGGGGGGGCATGTCACTACTATTCATGATGGCGGCCGACGATTGGACATGAAAGTTGACTTCGGGCTGAGTTCGAGGATGTCATGCCCCAGGTCACGGGCATGACGCTGGGCATGTCAGGAGGTAGAACCGGGCGTGGGTTGCGTCAATAGTCTTCGGCATCATCTTGTCGGGCTAGGTGGAAAGGTCACGCCCCAGGTCACGGTCGTGATGCTGGGCGTGTCGGTTGGTGTCGACACTCGACAATCGTCGAGCGGAAAGTGTCGAGTTGAAATCGTCGAGCTGAGTTTGAGTCACGCCCTCTGTCACGGGCGTGACTCTGGGCGTGTCTCGTGTTCGACGATCGTTGAACTGAATTCATCGAGTGGAGTGGACACAGGCTTCTATCACGCCCCGTGTCGAGTGACGCGGGCGTGTCGCCAGGCGTTTCAAGCTTTTTACTTTAGAAAGTTGCAACTTCACGGGATTTTGAACTTTCACGCCCTGGTCACGGGCATAATCCAAATGACACGGGCTTGTACTGCCAAACTTTGGCATATTTTGGAATTATTTTGAAAAATAAAATAAAACAAGTTAGTAGTAAATTTACAAGAATTGGAGCATTTTATTAAACAAAAATAAGTAAAAACGATGAAAATAAATGAAAATGACTAAATTAATGTGCACAAAAATACGTATATTTACAATTCATCAAATACCCCCATACTTAAGCTTTTGCTATTCCAGAGCAAAAGTTTGAGGTGAATTTATAAGGAATAGAAAAAACTCTAAGTTTAGCTACCGCTTAATCAATTATAAGAGAGATCGAAATAAATATACGGGGTGTAAGAGTTAAGTCCTAAGATTATGAAGATGATTTAAATAGCGCAAAAGTTTTGGCCAAAAGACTTCTTGATGTAATCAAATAGAAGGCAATATTTGTAATGGTTAGATTAACGAAAATAGTTTGGAATTATATGAACTCTAGCTTATAGGAGTGGTACTGAAAATAATACAATTTACTAATTATGCTCTCAAATAGATTTTTGAATTAATTCTAGAATCGTGTAATTGGCTAAGGGGGTAGTGAGTTTATGAAGAGGGTTTTGATTTTGAGGTGAGGTAATTTTTTCTCGAACCTCCATTTTTTCTGGATTATTAGGAAAATGAAATCTTATTTTCCTAATATCATATTTGTTTTTCAACTTCATAAGAATAAAATTAACCCAATGTATATGTATATGAGTAATGAATTTTATCCTCTTACTCCATAACATATAATCTTTTTAAATTATTGGGTGCCTATGTTTACGGAATGAAATCTTATTCCCATTGACATAGGATCTTTTAAGGATAAAATTTTTCATGCCAAGTAGGTCATGAAAGGTAAGGGGAGAAAGAAAAACTAGATTTTTAATCCTAAAAATTTTTTGAGATCAACCTTAATAATTTGTATGTTCCAATGTTTTAGAAAGCTAAAAGTAAGTATAATTGAATTCTATAGTCGTTATTTCCTAACATAATACACGTGCTCCTATTAATGGAAAATTAGAAGTAGTGCCTAAAACGAGTTCGCTATTTTTAACAAAGCATAAAGAATTCTTTAAAATTTAACCCCGACTATTTAAATTTTTCACTCAATAATTAACAAACAAATAGCAAACATAGAATTTATAGTATTCACATATAAATAAACTCAAAGCAGAATTTTTGGATAGCAGGAAAGTTAAGGAGGTAATATTTGATTTATTTGTTTCAAAACATTTTTTTTCGTTTTTATCATCGCTATTTTTTTTTGTTTTTCATTTATTATCTTTTTTTGTATTTTTGTTTTGTTTTACTTAATTGTTTTTTTGAATTAATTTTTTTCGAACTATTATCTTTTTTGTATTTTTTTTAAGAAAATTTTCATTCTATGTGCAAAAACATGGGAGAAAAAGAGAGCTTTTTACAAGAATGAGGAAGGGGGAGAGAGAAAAGAGTATTTACAAAAAGAATATGTACAAAAAATATTTACAAAGTGAAACTAAATATATTCTTCATAAATTGTTTTTTGTTGTTTTTTAATTTTTTTGAGTTTTTGGAAAAAAGAAAGAAAAAGAAAATAAAATTTTTTTTGGATTTTTCATTTAAATATTTTTTTTCATTTTAAGATGTTTTTTTATTTTTTGTTTTTGTTTTGTTGTTATATGTATTTTTTTTTATTTTTGAAATGCAGAAAAATTGAAGTGCAGAGAGTAAAGCACAAAAATACCCCCATACTTAAGTCCAACATTGTCCCCAATGTTGTAACGTAGGTATGCAGAACAAGAGGAAAAAACAATATATACAAAGAAAATAAAGAGAGTGGGGGTAGAAGCTTCCCTGAAACGCGTAGGGGAGGCCGATCAGAAACTCTGCGTTTATTAGAAAAAGCAGCAAAGATAATAAGGAAAGAGCGAAAAGGATAAGCGAGGGGTGCCTCCCAGGAGCGCTTTGTTTATAGTCATGTAGCTTGACTATTTTGGCGGGTTTATAATCTGGAGGAAAGTTATGGTTTCGCTAAAACCGGTCACTGGGTCACCTGCTATATAAGACTTTAACCGATGACCGTTTACTTTAAACGAACCTTTGTCTGGGTGGGAGACGAGTACAATTCCATATGGAAAAACTTCTTCAACTAGGAAGGGACCGGACCATCTAGATTTTAGTTTACCCGGAAAAAGCCTAAGACGTGAATTGTAAAGAAGGACAAGATCGCCCGGAGAAAATAATTTTTGGGACTTGATTTTTTGAACGTGAAATAACTTAGAGCACTCCTTATAGAATTTATTGCTCTCGTAAGCGTTCGCACGCCATTCATCGAGCTCGTTTAGTTGAAGTTTTCTATTCTGAGCGGCTAAGTTGGAGTCGAGGTTTAAGAGTTTTAAAGCCCAAAGAGCGTGATGCTCTAATTCTACGGGTAAATGGCACGCTTTGCCATAGACTAACCAGAACGGCGTACACCCAATTGCGGTTTTGTATGCCGTCCGATACGCCCACAACGCATCGTCGAGTTTAACAGACAAATCTTTCTTATTTAGTTAAACGGTTTTTTCTAAAATTCTCTTAATCTCTCGATTTACTACCTCAACTTGGCCACTTATTTGCGGGTGGTAGGGGGTGGCAAGGTTGTGGTGACTCCGTATTTAGCTAACGTCTTAGCCATAAGAGCGTTACAGAAATGCGTTCCCCTATCACTAACAATTGCGCGAGGCGTGCCGAAGTGAGAAAATAATTTTTTAAGAAATGTAACGACGACTCGCGCATCATTTGTGGGGAGAGCTTGTGCTTCTGCCCACCTCGATACGTAGTCGACCGCCACTAAAATATACATATTTTTGAAAGACGGAGGTAGGGGGCCAACAAAATCTATGCCCCACAAATCGAAGACTTCGCACTCTAAAAACATGTTTTGGGGCATCTCGTCGCGACGAGAGAAGTTACCCGACCGCTGACAGCTATCGCATGCGCGCACAAAATTATGCGCGTCTTTGTAGAGAGTGGGCCAAAAGTAGCCCGCCTCTAGCGCCTTCCGAGTGGTCCGGTTGGCTTGATAATGCCCACTGGCTGGACCCTCGTGGCAGTGCTTAAGAATTTGCAAGCACTCCACACCCGCAACGCATCTTCGGACCGCTTGGTCCGCGCAGATACGAAAAAGAAATGGGTCCTCCCAAAAGAAATTTTTCAAGTCAGAAAAGAATTTCTTCTTTTGATGACTTGAAAACTCTTTTGGAAGGACCCGCGCTACTAAGTAATTTGTAAAGTCTGCGAACCAAGGCGAATATGACGAAGAATGAATGGCAAGGATGAGTTCCTCGGGGAATCTGTCATTTATTTTAGATTCGACGAGCGCTTCCGCACCCGGATTTTCTAAACGGGAGAGGTGGTCTGCCGCTAGATTTTTCGGTCCCCGCTTATCTCGGATCTCCAAATCAAACTCTTGTAGGAGGAGAATCCATCGAAGCAGGCGGGGCTTCGCATCATTTTTAGCTAATAAATATTTAAGCGCGGAGTGATCGGTAAAAACGATAACTTTAGATAGCGTTATATACGAGCGAAACTTATTAAAAGCGAAAACGACGGCTAAAAGTTCCTTTTCCATTGTCGTGTAATTTACTTGTGCGGAAGTGAGCGTCTTGCTAGCGTAATAAATAGGATGAAAATGTTTTTCTACGCGTTGGCCAAGAATGGCACCTAAGGCAATATCACTAGCGTCGCACATAATTTCGAACGGGAGGGACCAATTAGGGGCCACTAAAATTGGTGAAGTGATAAGTTTTTGTTTTATTAAATTAAAAGCGGACTCGCATTCGCTACTAAAGATGAAACGTGATTCCTTTTCCAAGAGGTGAGTAAGCGGCTTTGTTATTTTTGAAAAATCTTGAATGAAGCGTCGATAAAAGCCCGCATGGCCTAGGAAACTCCTAATAGATTTTACGTTTGTTGGATGCAGAAGTTTTTCTATAATTTCTATCTTGGCCTTATCCACCTCTATCCCCTTAGACGAAATCATATGGCCGAGGAACAAACCTCCTCGAACCATAAAGTTGCATTTTTCCCAATTTAGTACAAGACTTGTGTCCTCGCACCGTTGAAGGACACGATCTAAATTGTGAAGGCAATCGGGAAAAGAGCATCCGAAAACAGAAAAGTCATCCATAAAGACTTCCATAATGCCTTCTACTAGCTCCCCAAAGATCTCTAGCATACATCTTTGGAATGTAGCTGGCGCATTGCAGAGTCCAAATGGCATTCTTCGATATGCGAAGGTGCCAAACAGGCAAATAAAAGTTGTTTTCTCTTGATCATCGGGGCAAATGGGGATTTGGAAAAATCCCGATAAACCATCAAGAAAACAATAATATGGTTGACCGGATAAACGCTCTAAAATCAGGTCCACAAATGACAGAGGGAAATGGTCCTTTCGGGTGGCATCATTAAGTTTTCTATAATCGATGCACACTCGCCAACCCGTAACAGTACGAGTTGGGACGAGCTCGTTATGCTCATTTGCCACTACGGTTAGACCGCCCTTCTTGGGCACGAGATGCACAGGACTAACCCATGAACTGTCCGAAATAGGGTAGATAATCCCCACATCTAATAACTTAATAATTTCGGCTTTAACGACGTCTTTTATGTTTGGGTTAAGACGACGCTGCGGCAGAATCGTTTTGCGGTAATTATCATTAAGAAATATCTTATGGGTGTAAAAGGAGGGGCTAATCCCCTTTAAGTCAGAGATTTTCCACGCAATTGCGTGGTGATGTTTAAATAAAACTTCCAATAAATCGGAAGTCTCTGAATCACTCAAGTCCGAAGAAATGATAACGGGAAGCGTATCACCTTTTCCAAAAATGCGTATTTGAGCGATGCGGGTAAGGGTTTGAGGTCTAGGATGGGCGGTTCTTCTAGGGAGGTTTTAATTTCTATGTCTTTCTTACCAATTGGTTCGAAAGGCAAGTCTAAAGAAGTATCCTCATCGTATTTAAAATTTTCGAGCGCATAAATATCGTCGTTTAAAAACACGGACTCGAAAACGGGAGAAGAACGATCTCCAAAAAAGGTATCTAAAGAGTAGCAGAAATCGTCGCTCGATGACAAATTGTCCATCGAGGGATTAATAGAGAAAGTAACCGGATCATCGCATACTCGGAGGAGAAGACTACCATTACTAACATATATTAGTGCGCGGGAGGTGGCGAGAAAAGGGCGACCGAGTATTATTGGTACCTCGGCGTCCTCCTCGATGTCTAAGATGACGAAGTCTACCGGGAAGGTAAACTTTCTACTCGGACAAGGACGTCCTCCACAGCCCTGATAGGGAACTTAACCGAGCGATCCGCTAATTGGATGCGCATATTCGTAGGACTAGGAGTACCCAAACCTAAACGTGAAAAGAGCGAGAACGACATTAGATTAATGCTAGCCCCTAAATCAGCTAAGGCGTACTTTACTAATATATCGCCAAAAAGGCACGGGATGGAAAACCGTCCCGGGTTGTTTGTTTTGTGGGCAATTTATTAGTAAGGGCCGCCGAGCAGACAACGTTGAGAGATACATACGAAATATCCTCTAATTTACGTTTATTAAAAAGTAATTCTTTTAAAAATTTCGCATATTTGGGCATTTGCGAGATAGCCTCGCAAAAAGGAACATTAATGTGAATTTGTTTTAATAATAAAATAAATTTTTCATATTGCGCGTCCTTACGCTCGTTATCTAACTTATGCGGATATGGAAGGGCCTTGTTTAAAATATTTTTTTCTTTAAAATCGGTAAAGGCGGCGTAATCGAAGAAAGGGGAAGAGGGGTCGGAGGTGAAATATGTACCTGAGGGTCGGTCCGTTTTGGATCGACCACCTCCTTTCCGCTACGGAGGGTTATAGCGTTGGCGTTCTCCCGCGGATTCTGGTCCGTGTTTCCCGGCAGTGCCCCGAGCGCGCGCTCGGACATCATCCTCGCCAGCTGTCCAACCTATTGTTCGAGAGTTTTTAGCGATCCGGTGATGTTCCGGATATTTGACTCATTGGATGCAATATACTTCGAAAAATTTTCCTCCATCGGGGAGGGTTTCGGAAGAGGGGGATGAGGCAGAAATCCGGGCGCATAAGAAATAGGGGGACGCTGAGCATTATTCGGGTTGCTCCAAGAGAAATTGGGGTGATTCCTCCAACCCGAATTATAGTTATTACTATAAGGGTTGTTGTTGGGGTTGAAGGGAGGACGACCCGAATTTCCCATGAAATCCACGAACTCTTCAGCCACGCAGACGTTAGGGGGAATAAAATAAGGCGGAGTGGAGGAGGCAGCAGACATCTCCGCCACCTGCTTTGTTAACCTTTCAACTTGAAGGGTCAAGAGAGCAGTGGCATCCACTTCAAAAAGTCCAGCCGCCGGCTTTGGCCGTCCCCGCGGGACGTTGCATTGATAGGCGTTCATAGCCATCTCTTCGAATAAAGCCTGGGCGGCCTCGGGGGTTTTGATGTTTAGTGTACCCCCGGCAGCCGCGTCAATCATTTGACGTATCTGAAAATTAAGCCCATTATAAAAAATTTGAACTTGCAACCACGTTGACAGTGCGTGGTGCGGGCACCGGCGGAGGGATTCCTTAAACCGTTCCCAAGTCTCATATAGAGACTCAGGATCGTTTTGCACAAGCGAAGAAATGTCCACCCGCAACTTTGCAGTTTTTGCGGGCGGAAAGTACTTTGTTAGGAACCGTTCCGTCAACTCAGCCCACATGGTGATACATCCTCGCGGGAGGGCATTCAACCACGCCTTGGCTTTGGACTTCAGGGAAAAAGGAAATAAGCGCAAGCGAATGGCGTCATTAGTGACGCCATTAATCTTGAAGGTGTCGCATATCTCCAAGAAATTGGACAAGTGGACATTCGGGTCCTCATCCGGCATTCCATCGAACTGCACGGCGTTTTGGACCATTTGAATGACAATCGACTTTATTTCAAAATTATTATTCGCCACCGCAGGGCGAACAATACACGACCTAGTATCATCCAGGTTAGGCCGGGCGTAATAAGACATAGTATGCTCGGCCGCCGTGGCAGGGTTAGGCGCGGCCATAACTACAACAGTGGGTTCTCCGATAGATTCCTCGGGATCTAAAGAAGGATTTCGGCGTTCAGATCGAATACGCGCAAGAGAGCGTTCGATCTCAGGGTCGAAGTCAAAATCTTCAGACTCGGAGGGTTATCCACGGGTCATACACCCAAACAAAAATAAAACAAAATAAACTCTTTTTTGTTGTTTTAAATTTTATTTAAAATAATGTTTTTAGTTTTTTTTTAGTTTATAGAAAAAAAGTAAAAGTAATAGACTCCGGAATTCGAAATAGCAACTCGAAGAAGATTCCCCGGCAACGGCGCCAAAAACTTGATGCGCCCGCGAACAGACTCTTACTGTGGTTGGTTCGGTGAGTCGATCGCCGCAGGCGTGCTACAGGAGGCAAGTGCACCTATCGCAAGTAGTACTCGATATTCGGGGGAATACCGAGGTCGTATTGTTCTTGGGGTCGTGTTGACTATTCTTACTCCTCCGGGAGGACTATTATTTTACTGAAAGTAAGGTGGATGTTTTAATTAAGTAAAGACGGAAAAAGTAAAGGAGCGAAAAAATGATTTAGAAAATATTCGATGAAGGGTTAACGCTCGGCATCGAATCAGATTAAGACTAAAACAATTTTTAATAATTATAGGACTTAGTTTTCAAATTAATAAAAGGCAACTTAATTGGCCGTGGAGGTTCCACAAATGTGAGCTCACCTAGCTATAGGGATATCGCTCACCTAAACATTAAGACTATTGGACCGAACGTTAGTCCGACAAAGGATTCCTCTTAACGCCCGCTTTACGCTAAGAACCCCGCTATTGGGTGGGGAACCCAATCTGGTAGAATTACGCTTGTCCTCTCTCGAGGGTATGCACACAACTCTATTTATCCAGGGGTGATCTGTCCATACGCATAGCCTCTCGGGTAGCTAGTGTATGGATAACGGAAATATGGCCCACACATCGATTTGTGGTCCTACGCGTCGTTAACCCGAGGAAAAGCTTAAGTCCTTAAATTAAAGTGAAAATAAAGAGCTTCAATTATTACAAATCATTTTAAATGTCCCAATGCTCTTCGATGCCGAGGCTAATAGCGATTAGCCACACATCGGTATGGGGACGGCTTTATAATTTAATGAGGCGCGAGTTCGAAATTAAACGCTAAATGATTATAAGAAGAGGACATAAAAAATAACAAACATTTAGAAAGCTGAAAAGTTAGCTAAAACAAGAACTCACGCACACTAAATATTATAAATAAAACGGAAACTAAGTTACACATAAAAGAAATTTGCATAATTGAAATTGCAAGTCCCACTCAAACGAGTGGGGGCGGGAAATAAAAGCTGCAAATTGCAAGTCCTACTCAAACGAGTAGGACTAAAATGAAAGCGAGTCCTACTCAATTGAGTAGGAGAAAATAAATGCGATTACAGAGCTTTCTCAAATATTTACAGGGAGATAAAGATACGCCATTTAACTCAAACGAGTAGGCGAAAATAAATGCGAGTACAAGTCCTACTCAAACGAGTACGCGGGAAATAAAGTCCATCCATTTAACTCAAGTGAGTAGGCGGAAAAATAAAGAAAGAAAATTACAAGTCCTACTCAAACGAGTAGGCGGGAAATGAAAACGATGCGCCGTTTAACTCTTAACGAGTAGGCGGAAATAAATGCACACAAACACACACACTCTATATGAATTGAATGAAAGCCATAAAACTATCTCGTACACTCTCACACTCTACATAATTTAAGAAAACGATAAAATAATGCATGAAAAATAAAGCATGAAAAACTAACACCTACACTCACACACTCTACATAATTTGAACAAAGCATTAAAATTTAACACCTACACTCACACACTCTTCATAAATGAAGAAAGCAATAAAAAGTTATACTCATACACTCACACACACATCATGAAAATTAAGAAGAACAAAAGAAAATTCATGCTCATACACTCACACACACTAATAACGAAGAAAAATCAAAGTTGCTTATAAATTAAAATAACAAAATTTCTACTCCTAAAGCTTACCCAAAACACATAAAAAGAACAAATAAAAAGAGAATGAGCAAAAAGTTTTCCAAAATAAAGTCAAAATCAAAGGTGCTCAAAAATTAAAACTATAACTTTTTCATTCTTAAGAATTCATAAAAGTGATAAAAACGGTGAAGAGAAAATGAAAAGAACAAAAAAGGTTTTACAATCCTAAAAGAAAAACTAAGTAAAAAAGAGCAAAATCACGTTTTAAATCTCTTTTATAAATACATAAGAATGAAAACATAAGTCTCTTAAGAAAAGGACATGGTGAAAAAGAGGAAAACTTATCATACCTAATCATGAAGAAAAGTTAAAAACATGAATATTAAACATGTTACACTCATACACACACACACACTTTTCATAAAGAGAAAAACAAAGGTGAAACTAAGGATAAAATGAGAAGAAAAGTGGGCACATGAGTTCATTCCAAAGCCAAATAAGAAGAGAAAAGCTAACATTTTTATTGATTAAAGTAAATGATTACAAAGCTATTACAAAGCTAAAAGATAAAGCAAAGCAAAACATGAAAGGAAGGGGGAGAAATCTCCTTACATAGCACTAGAATCACAGATGTAGCCCCAAAAAACACACTAAAGTGGCTCAAAAATGCGAATCCTTGGACCTTACAGAAATGGGCAATTTATAGGCAAAAAATTCTAAGTACACGCCCGCCGACACGGGCGTGTCGGGGGGGCGTGTCGCTACTATTCATGATGGCGGCCGACGATTGGACAGGAAGGTTGACTTCGGGCTGAGTTCGAGGATGTCACGCCCCAGGTCACGGGCATGACGCTGGGCGTGTCGAGGAGGTAGAACCGGGCGCGGGCTGCATCAAAAGTCTTCGGCAGCATCTTGTCAGGCCAGGTGGAAAGGTCACGCCCAGGTCACGGGCGTGACGCTGGGCGTGTCGGTTAGTGTCGACACTCGACAATCGTCATGCGGAAAGTGTCGAGTTGAAATCGTCGAGCTGAGTTTGAGTCACGCCCTCTGTCACGGGCGTGACTCTGGGCGTGTCTCGGGTTCGACGATCGTTGAACTGAATTAGTCGAGTGGAGTGGACACGGGCTTCTGTCACGCCCCGTGTCGAGTGACACGGGCGTGTCGCCAGGCGTGTCAAGCTTTTTACTTCAGAAAGTTGCAACTTCACGGGATTTTGAACTATCACGCCCTGGTCACGGGCATGATCCAAATGACACGGGCGTGTACTGCCCAACTTTGGCAGATTTTGGAATTTTTCTGAAAAATAAAATAAAATAAGTTAGTAGTAAATTTACAAGAATAGGAGCATTTTATTGAACAAAAATAAGTAAAAACGACGAAAATAAATGAAAATGACTAAATTAATGTGCACAAAAATACGTATATTTACAATTCATCAGCAGTGCAAGCATGCATCCACTTCGCGGTTTCGACATCCTACATGGCGAGAAAGGTAAAAGAAGAAGACGTGTAAGTACTAAGTAAAATGAAAAGGGGTTAGCTGACACCTACCACCACTCCAGCATTTTTCTAAGGATGTCCTCGGCAATTCCAAGCTACCTTGCCAGGTCGACGACATCATCCTTGGTGTCGTCTCGCCCCTGCTTGGCCTTCAGGAGGTTATAGCTAAGGTCGAAGCCGCGGCGAACTGACATGTGTGAGAGCTCCATGACACGCATCTGGGCTAGCGAGAACTCATGGGCGAGCCGTTGGAGACTCAATTCATTATAGGCCTCAGCGTGCTCGTGACCATATATCCCAAAGCCGAGGGCATAAGCGTGCCTGTTGGGAGGGAGGCGCTTAGAACAGGAGGGGAAGAGGGTTGAGATGGAGACTCTGTGAGAATATTCATCCCATTGAATCATCAGATCGTCGAGCTGTTCATTTTCCTTCCCGCTGAGGACGTAGTTCGGGTGGTCCTCGGCAGGACCGGCTCGCGGACTGGGAAGTCCTCAACAACTGTGGAAGCAGGAGGGACGCCGCCGTCTTGATCCTTCTTAGGCGAGTCGAGGACGATCTAGTTCCCCTTGGAGATTGCCACCGCCTTCTTCATCTTCTTCGGCGGCAGGCGAGTGCGTCAGGGTAGAGTCCCGAGTCCACAAAAGGCGGATGCTTGGGAATCAGTTGCTCCACTGCAAAAAATATCTTATCATAAGAAATTTTTTGATATTCGCGAGCCCATTAAAATAAAAGGAAGAAAAGTTATACCTTCGCCGGGAAGAACTAGGGGGAGCGAGTTGAAGCCCCTTCGATGGAAGGTGACCTCGAATTCCTTATCGAGGAAAAAATTTTCAAGCTCGGCATCATTGCCCGTCACGGTGGGTGGCCGGTGTACAACCTCGTATCCGGCGAGCGGAGTGAACCCGGAACCAGGCCGACCAGCTCAGATTACCATGGTCCCAGGTGAGCTCGGCAGAGAAGCCCGAGCCCGAGCTCGGCATTCGTCGACCGCGAGCTCGGCATTCGTCTACCGCGAGATCGGCATTCTCCGAGTTGAGCCAAGATTCGTCGAGCTGAGGTTGAATAACGGAGGCCGATCGATAGGCGAGCTCGCCGTCCCAACTCTCACTCGCGCTATGAAGCTCGACAAAAATAGGCGAGCCGGATCTACCGAGTTGGCCAGGCTTCCCAGCTCGCCTGGATCCATGAGGTACTTTTTACTATTTTAACCCTGCTGGTCTACCCATAGCCCTTCAAAACAGTGGAGCTTGGCTATTGGCAGACCCAACCAAGGGTATTTTGGTAACTTTATGTCAGTTCAGTTTGGTTATTGGCAGTTTAGATTTTGAAAACTATAAATAGGACCCAAGGGGTACCCCAGAAGGAATGCTCCCTGTGCTCTTCTGCTCCAGTTTTCAAGTGCTTTCTGAGGGTACCATAGCTCGGCCTTTGGCTAAGGAGGGGAAGCGCTCTCAGATCTTCCGAGTGTGTGGTGGGTCCTCCGTGCCGAGACCTTGGGTCAGTTCCTTCCTTATTTCCCTTATTATTTTGCTTGCAGGAGCAAAGTAGGTGTGCGATCACCCCTTCCCCAAGGGTGAAGTCCACAGTAGACCGATTTTCGGTTTCAACATTTTTAGTGCGGTGAGCGTGGAGCGTGGTCAGCACAAAAAAACTTCAGCGAGCTCGATGATTGGAGGAAAGGGATCTAAAAGGCCAGACTCGCCCCCCCCTCCCCCCCGCCTCTTGCCATGGTGGGGATGTTCGAGGATTTCAGGAACGAGGTGCTGAACCTTGTCAAGTTCGGACTCGACACGCGGGCCTAGTGCTCGACTCCAGTAGTTCAGATCACAACTGCCCCCTCTCTTGGCGAGGACGCCCCCGGCAGGCGAGCTGGGAAGGAGGTTGCCGAGGAAGGACGGGGGTGCGAGCTCCCCGGGTGCGAGCGCTTCCCCGGATCGGCAGGCGGAGGCCGGTTCGGTGAGCTGGGCTTGCGAGATGGACCAGCTCGCCCAGTAGGGGGAGGAAGCCCCTTCAGTGACTTGGTTTCCTCTGCCCCGATTCCAGATGGGTTCAGGGAACCCGAAATGTCCCACTACACCGGAAAGGGAGACCCTGTCCAGCACATCCATTGGTTCGAGGACGTAATTTCAATCCGATAGATGTCAGACGGCTTCAAATGCTGACTCTTCGCCATCACACTCAAGGAGAATGCAAGGGAGTGGTTCCATCAGCTACCGACCAACTCCATCTACTGCTTCGAGGACCTATGCCGGAGGTTCATGCTGAGGTCCACTACCTTAAAGAGGAGGAGGAAGTAGTCGGAGTCCCTGTTCCACATCAAGCAGGAATGAATAAGACGCTGGGAAGCTATGTGGACCGGTACCAGGAGGAGGTCACCCAAGTCCATGAGATGCCAGGCCAGAGTTTGATGATGGCTTTCACCCTGTGCCTGCGGCAGGGATTCTTCAAGATGGAGCTGAAAAGAATCCCCCCTCTCTCCTATGAGGAGCTAATGGAGAGGGAGGTAAGAGAGGTTGAGTGGGAGGCGTCAAACCCGTAGTTTGCACGGAAGCTGGACAGGTGGGCCATGGAGGAGGAGAAGGAGTTGAGAGGAGGAAGAGGATAGTAGGAGAGGAGAGCCCCGACAGAGGGAGCAGAGGCAGCTCCAAGGGCAGCAGCTTCCCAGGTGGGGGCGTCAGGAGCCTGATCGTCGGCTGGGCTGGAGGCCCGAGTGGCAAGGGCAGGGGCCATAGAGAGGGTACCAAGGAAGGGACCACCACCGGGGGGGGGCAAGTTCAATTCCACCCCCCGGGCTGGAGGCAGGCCCAGAGGCCACGACTCCCCGATCAAGAGGAGGCTATGGCCATAGCCATAGGGGAGAGGAGGAGAGTAGCAAGGAGGAGGAGGAGAGAAGTTAGGGTGGAGTTGCCCTATTGCGACTTCCATCAGGAGGAGGGGGCACGCCACAGCCACGTGCCCGGAGTTCCTCAAAATGAGAGGTAATAGGGAGCAGCAACAACAGTAGTAGGGATGTCAGGAAGTGAGGATCGAGAGGTCCTGCCTCGGGCGGAGGAGGATCGTTGCGAAGACCGGTTGGATGTCGGGACACGAGGATGGATCGAGGTGATCCATCGTGGGGGGGGGGGGGGGGGTGGGGGGGGGGGGGGGGTGGGTGGGGGTAGAGGCCTCCCGGAGGGCGAGCCTCCATACCATATATCTTCGGAGCGTTACCTCCACGCCCCAAACCCCACCCCCAGAAGAGAGGATCACCTTCTCCTTGAGCGATATGCCAGATCACGATGATCCATTTTGCGATGCACTAGTAATCCAGGCGGCCATCGAAAACTTTACCGTCTCCAGGATCCTCGTTGACAACAGAAGCTCTGTCAACGTCATCTTTAAGAAGGCGTTTGACGCGATGAAGGTGGAGGCGAAGAGAGTGCTAGCCTAGGATGGACCCTTGTTCGGATTTTCGGGGTAGAGAAAGGAAGTAGAGGGAGGAGTAGGCCTCCATGTCACCGTGGGGGGGGGGGGGGGGGGGGCAGTCCAGGAACTGTAGTTTCGTGATCGTGGATGCCCCCAACAGCTATAGCGCCATCTTCGGGATGCCCCTTATCAGTGCCTTCCGCTGCGTCCCCTCATCATTCTATCAATGCTTGAAGTTCAATGCAGAGGGAATTCAGGTTACGGTCAGGGGGGACCCCAAAGTGGTGCGGGAGTGCTATGTCACCGCCTTAAACTCCATCTCTTGGCAGGAGGGAGCGGAGGAGATGGAGCGAGGGATGGAGGAGGCAGAGCAGGAAGCTGGCAGGGAGGAGCTGGAGGCGGAGAGCTGCGTCGCGGTAGGGGCAGCAGGAGGAGATCAGGAGGAGTCGCTTGAGGCGATGGCTGTAGAAGAGGAGGTGGAGGCAGAGGCCCTCATCCTGGAGGAGATGGGTGTTGAAGAATGGGTGGAGCAGTCCCAGTTGGTAAGCTTCAGAAGAGGTAGTGGAGCTGGAGGTCCACACCCATGAAGGCAGGGTGGAGAAGTTCCGCGTTAGCGGAGGGCTGACCCCGGAGGACCAAGGCAGAATGCTGGAGTGCATCCAGAAGAATGTGGACATATTCGCATGGAGCGTCGCAGAGATGTCGGGAGTTGACACGGATGTGGCTTGCCAACGCCTCAACTTGGACCCGGGAACACGCCCCGTCTAACAAAAGAAGAGCTCCATTGCGGACAAACTGACGGAACCCATGAGGGAGGAGGTGGCAAATCTTCTCAAGGACGGCTTCATATCCGAGATTCAATACCTCGGTTGGTTCTCAAATGTTGTGATGGTGAAAAAAGGGGACGGACGGTGGCATATGTGTATCGATTTCTCCTTGCTTAATAAATCTTGTCCTAAGGACTGTTATCCCTTGCCTCGGATCGACGCGCTGGTTGACTCAGCCGTTGGTTTTTCTGTAATGAGTTTTTTAGATGCATTTTTAGGTTATCATCAAATCAGGATGCACCCCCAGATGTCAAGGATGTCTCATTCATCACAGGGGATGGATGCTACTGTTACAAGATGATGCCCTTCGTGATAAAGAATGTAGGGGAGACCTACCAAAAGATGATGGATAGGGTCTTCAAAGAGCAGAAGGGGAGGAACCTGGATGTGTACGTGGATGATCTCGTGGTCAAGAGTCAGGATGTGGACTCTCACCTCCAGGACGTAGAGCAGACCTTTGCTACCCTACGCAAGTACAAGATGCGTTTGAACCCCCTGAAGTGTGTCTTCGAGGCTAGTTGGGGAAAGTTCTTGGGGCCCTTCCTAACCCCTGCGGGCGTCGAGCCAAAACATGATAAGGTTAAGGCTATCATGGAGTTGGGGTCGCCGCGGAATACTAAGTAGGTACATCGGCTAATAGGGAAGCTGGTAGGGCTAAGTAGGTTTCTCTCTCGGGCTGGGGAGAAATGCTCCCCCTTCTTCAAAACACTAAGGGGTGGTCAAAAGTTCGAGTGGACCAAGGAGTTCAAGGAGGAATTCAAAGCCCTCAAGGTGCAGTTGTCTCGGGCTCCATTGCTTCAAGGGCCCAAGGAAGGGGAAGACCTATTTCTATACCTCGGGGTCTGGACGGAGGCCTTGAGCTCCGTCCTAGTTCGTGAAGAGGGGAAGATGAAGCTCCCTATATATTACGTGAGCCGGGTCCTGAGAAAGGCCGAGCTCCGATATCCAATTTTGGAGAAGCTGGCCTTCGCCCTGGTCATCTCAGCCCGAAGGCTGCGACCCTATTTCGAGGCACACTCAATTCGAGTGGTGACCGACCATCCCCTCTGCAACATCTTTGAGGGGGTGGAGCATTCTGCAGCAGGCTGGCCAAGTGGTCGGTGGAGTTGAGTGAGTTTGACGTCTCCTTCATCCCCCGCCTCTCGATCAAAGCTCAAGCGATGACCGACTTCTTGTCCGATTATGTGATTGAGGTGGCAGAGGAAGAGCTCACTCGTCCGACTCCTTGGAAGGTGAAGGTGGATGGCGCCTCGGGGAGGCATTCCCTAGGAGTGGGGGTGATATTGGAGAGTCCCCAGGGAACTAGAATTGAACAGACTGTGGTGGTACACTTTCCCATCACCAATAATAAGGCCGAGTATGATGTCGTGATAGCAAGGTTGCACCTGGCCAGGGAGATGGGTGTGTTGGATGTGGAGGTCCTAACTGACTCCATGGTAGTAGCCTCTCAGATCAACGGGGAGTTTGAGGCAAGAGAGCCTACCCTATGGTTATACTTGGCCAAGGTAAAGGTGGTCATCGACACATTCCAAACTTTTTCCATCCAACACGTGCCCCTGGAGGAGAATGAGCAGGTGGATCAACTGGTAAAGCATGGTCCCCGGGTGAGTGGTACAATCACCGACCTATTTGCCCTTCCATCGAAGAAGGGGAGCTCATGGAGATAGAACAGCAACCTTCATGGATGGACCCAGTCACGACTTTCCTTTCTAAGGGAGAGTATGCGGAGGGGGTGGATCAGAAGAAGCTCAGGCACAAGTCAGCGTATTATCTCCTCCAGGACGGGCAGCTATACAGGAAGACTCTCTCAGGGATGTTGGCTCGTTGCGTGGCTGAGTGGGAGGTGCAGATGATCTTGGAAGAAGTCCACTCTAGGGAGTATGGGAGTCACTCCGGAAGTCAGACCGTGGAATGGAGGATCGTTAGGCAAGGGTATTTCTGGCCCACCCTAGGCCGCGACGCAACAGAGTTCTCAAGAAGAAGCCACAAATGCCAGTTGTTTGCCCCCCTCCAGCTACAGCTGGCTCAGCGACTCAAAAGTATCATAGCCCCCTGTCCCTTCGCCATTTGGGTAATGGATTATGTTGGACCGTTCCCTCAGGCCAGTGGGCAGAGGAGGTTCCTGCTAGTAATGATCGATTATTTCTCCAAGTGGTTGGAAGTGAAGGCGCTGTCCAAGGTGACCTCCCAGGTTATCAGAAACTTTGTTTGGGGGTAGATCATCTGCCGCCATGGGCTACCCCAGGCCATTGTTACGGACAACGGACCCCATTTTGCCAGCGCTGATTTCACTAGCTTCTGCGAGCAGCTTGAAATCGATCAAAGGTTTGCATCGGTCCATCATTCAAGGAGCAACGGGCAGTGTGTAGGCCGCGAACAAGATCATTGTCAACCTCCTGAAAAAGAAAGTGGAAAATCTGAAGGGGAGATGGGTGGAGCATCTTCCCGCAGTTCTTTGGGTCCTGATGACCACACCCAACACAGCTACCGGAGATACCCCCTTCAAGATCTCCCATGGGTGCGAGGCGGTGCTTCCAGTGGAATTTGAAGTTCAAACACCTTGAGTCGTCGCGGCCAGGGAAGGCAGGGAGGAATGGCAGACTGAGAATGAGGAAGAGCTACGGCTCTCCCTTGACATGGTGGAAAAGCTGTAGGACCTTTCCGCCGTTCGAGGAAGAGGTGAAAAGGAGGATGGCGAAGTACTTCGACAAGCATGTTAGAGTCAAGCAATTTGTGGAGGGGGACTTGGTGCTGAATAAGGTGGATGCATCAGGGAGGTCGGCAACTGTGGGGAAGCTCAAACCCAGCTTGGAAGGTCCATTTATTGTAAAGGAAGCTTTGAGATCCGGGGGGTATCGACTCCAAAATGTAGAGGGCGAGACCATAAGTCTCACCTGGAGTGGTGACGACTTAAAATGTTTTTCCCCTTGAAATGTGTAAGTGGTGCTTAATTTTTAATGAAAGTTCTTTAATACGCCAATGCTGTCACGATGAGTTTTCCTGAAAAAGTAAAGTGTACTTGGAGCCCGAGCAGATCCCGCTGTCAGGCTCTCACTAGCTGGCAAGGCTGGAAGTCACTCGGTGTCATCCTTAGACACACGAGCAGATCCTGTTGTCAGGCTCTTACCTAGCTTGTAGGGCTGGAAGTCACACGGTGTCATCCTTAGACCTCGAGCAGATCCTGATGTCAGGCTCTCACCTTGCTTTCAGGGCTGGAAGTCACTCGATGGTATCAGCCTTGGACCCGAGCAGATCCCGCTGTCAGGCTCTCACCTAGCTGGCAGGGTTGCAAGTCACTCGGTGTCATCCTTAGACCTCGAGCAGATCCTGCTATCAGGCTCTCATCTAAATAGCAGGGCTGGAAGTCACTCGATGGTATCCGCCTTGGACCCCGAGCAGATCCCGTTGTTAGGCTCTCACCTAGCTGGCAGTGCTGGAAGTGACTCGGTGTCATCCTTAGATCTCGAGCAGATCCCGCTGTCAGGCTCTCACCTAGCTTGCAGGGCTAGAAGTCACTCGATGGTATCAGCCTTGGACCCCGAGCAGATCCCGCTATCAGGCTCTCACCTAGCTGGCAGGGTTGTAAGTCACTCGGTGTCATCCTTAGACCTCGAGCAGATCCCGCTGTCAGGCTCTCATCTAGCTGGCAGGGATGGAAGTCACTCGATGGTATCAGCCTTGGACCCCGAGCAGGTCCTGCTGTCAGGCTCTCACCTAGCTGGCAGGGCTGGAAGTCACTCGGTATCATCCTTAGACCACGAGCAGATCCTATGTCAGGCTCCCCCTCACCTAGCTAGCAGGGCTGGAAGTCACTTGATGGTTTCAGCCTTAGACCCCGAGCAGATCCAGCTGTCAGGCTCTCACCTAGCTGGCAGGGCTGGAAGTTACTCGATGTCATCCTTAGACTTCGAGCAGATCCTGTTGTGTGGCTCTCATCTATCTGGCAGGACTGGAAGTCACTCGATGGTATCTGCTTGGACCCCAAGCAGATCCCGCTGTCAGGATCTCACCTAGCTGGTCAGGGCTGGAAGTAACTCAGTGTCATCCTTAGACCTCGAGCAGATCCCGCTGTCGGGCTCTCACCTAGCTGGCAGGGTTGGAAGTCACTCGATGGTATCAGCCTTGGAACCAGAGCAGATCCCACTGTCAGGCTCTCACCTAGCTGGCAGGGCTGAAAGTCACTCAGTGTTATCCTTAGACCTCAAGCAGATCCGATGTCAGGCTTTAAAATAGCTGGCAGGGCTGGAAGTCACTCGATGGTATCATCCTTGGACCCCGAGCAGATCCCGCTGTCTCGCTCTCACCTAGCTGGCAGTGCTGGAAGCTCTCGGTGTCATCCTTAGACCACGAGCAGATCTCGTTGTTAGCTCTCGACTAGCTGACAGGGCTGGAAGTCACTCGATGGTTTCAGCCATGGACCCCGAGCAGATCCGGCTGTCAGGCCCTCACCTAGCTGGTAGGGCTGGAAGTCCTCGGAGAAGTCCTATACTCCCCAGGTATTGCATAAAAAGCTCCTCTTCTAAAGGTAAGAGTGGAGAGCTCAGCATGGGCGAGCTCGGGCTCGCCAGTTCACCACCGTCTCGGTAGAAACGGAAGTAATCTAGGCCCTGGGACCTCGCTAGGAGGAGGTGGATCCCGTCGGGCCGCCTCGTCTCCCCACTGTGTTTGACTCAGGAAAAGTTGATGAATTTGGTTTTCAGATTGGTAAGATTATAGGCTGCCCGCAAGCGAGTTGAGGCGAATCCTGAGAATTGGTGATCCCAGGCCCTTGGACCTCGCTAAGGGGAGGCGAATCCCGCCAAGGCGCCCCGCCCCCACGATATTTTACTTGGAAAAATTATAGTGAACTTGATTTTTTGTTGAATAAGGCCATGGACAGCTCGCGAGCAGGCTATGGCGAGCCCAAATGATTGCCGAACTCTCAAAAGTTGCTCTCAGGGGGGTCCTAGCGATTGTTCTACTCGAAGTCTATCTATGCGAGGTCGCCTGGGGAAGGGCTCGCGGGCAGGCAGAACGCGGCAAGGACAGAAAATAGAAAAAAAGAAATAAGACTGGCTTGACTATGATACAAAATCAATTTCTTTAAACAGTGTTGTTTACATGTGGAGCTCGCCTCGGCGAGGAAACAAAAGAAAAGTATATACATTTTGACACCATCCCCCCCCCTTAATATTGGTGGTGCCTCCCCTTCGCCTGGACGGATCTGGGAAGCCCTTCCCAAACAGCGCGTCCAGGGAATGCTCCCTCCTTCTCGCTGGGAAGGCCTCGCGGGAACAGGCTCGGCATCAGGTCCTGGGCCGAGATCTCCTTGTCCTCCTCCACCAGCACTCCAGTGTCCTTCATCATCTGGAGGGTGAATTCGGCAGCCTGGATGGAGTTGATACGCAGCCTCTCGGCGAGGTCGGCTTGCCAAAAATTCTTGGCCTCTTGTAGGGGAGGGTAGGATAGGCACCGCTGGGAGGGAAGAAGATCTCCGCCTGGCGGCGGACCTCGCGGTTGATGTGCTGATTCTCCTCTTTCAGCTTCGCATTCTCCCCCTGCAGCTCGACAAGCCGGATGCAAAGCTGGCTGATCTCCTCCTCCTGCTCGGTATTGCGAGCCCGCAGCTCCCGACAGCCTTGGCGTCCTGACAGGAAAAGCTTATTAGTAACAACACAAAATATTTCAAAAGAGGGAAGGGGAATCCCGATACTCACCAATCCGCCGGCGGCCTGGGCGAGAAGACCCTCGGCGATGTCGAGCCTCCTCGATAGGTCGGCGACCTTGTCCTTGGTGATGTCGCGGGCCTGCTCAGCTTTTAGGAGCTGGTTGCTGAGGCCGAAGCTGCGGCGGGTCAGCATGTGATGAAGCTCCATGGCCCGCAGATGGGCCTACAGGCCTCATGGCCGAGCTGCCACAGGGTCATATTCTTGTAGGCCTCGGCATCCTCCCGACCATAGAGGCCAAAGCTGAGGGCGTAAGTATGGATGGAGGCGGGGTCGCGATCGTGCCAGGAACGGTGCAGGGTGGAGATAGAGACCTGATTGGACAGCTCATCCCACTACACCATGGGCTCGCCCACTGAGTCCTTCCACCGCCCCCCGAAGTTGAAGAGGGGATGAAGTTTCAGCGCACCGCACTCGCGAGCCGCCCTCTTCTCCAAAAGAGGTGGGGAGATCGCCGCCGCGAGAGTAGGAGCCTCGCCGCCCTTCGCCCTTTGCTGGTGATCTCCTTCAGCGGGCTCTCCGGCGACACGTTGGGGATGGTCTCAGGAGAGCTTATGTACTTGGGGGTGGATTGATGTTGTTGATGTTGTTTCCCATGCGGAGTGAGCACAGCTTTATTCATCTTTTTTGATAATGGCAGGCGGTGTGGCGGGTTCGATCCCGCATCCTCAGACCTCCTCTTGCTGGAAGAGGGTTGGGAGAACGCAGCCTCATCTCGGCAGGCCGCCGCCGCTGACTTCTCGCGAGCAAGGGGGTCCAGGTATAACCCAGTGTCCGCGAACGGCGGGTTCACAGGAATTAGTCGCCCCTGCAAGAAAAAACTTGGAAAAAGTTAGATTTTCAATAGCAATGTGGCGAGCTCGGCAACCTGGCGAATTCGGCAATGCGGTGAGAACAATACCTTCGCCAGGCAAGACGGGGTGGAGCGCGTCGAGGGCCCCTTCGCGGGAAGGCGACCTCGAAGTCTTTATTGAGGAAAAGCTTATGGAGGTCGGTATCGTTGCTGGACACGGCCGGGCGACGGTACACCTCCTCGCCTTTCTGCTGCGGCGAGTACGGGATGTTGCCGAGACCGCCCTTGATAAATGCGTTCTTGCTCATCCAGTTGTGGTGCTTGTTCGCGATCTCGCGAACTTTGATCAGCGAGCCGCCGAAGTAGACGATCCCATCTAGCATCGCCTTGTAAGAGAAGAGTTTCCTGAATACTATCAGGTTGAACTCAATCCTCTCTCGTCGGAGGTAGCTCGCGAATGCCACCATCATGGCGATGGCGTTGGAGTTCAACTGCACGGGCACCGTGCCATAATACTTCATAGTCTGCCGGATCTCCGGCCAGAGGGGGAGGCACAACCCCACCTCCAAGTGAGAGATGGGGAAGGCGAGCTCGTCCTCATAGAAGGTATTGATAGCTTCCCGCTACCTCGGCCGGCGCGCCTCAAAGCCCGACGGAACGTGGTCGCCAACAAATTGCACGAGCTCCTCCTCGGTGGTATTCCCCTCGAAGAAGCAGTAATCGGTGAAGTGCAGGGTGCACTTGGTGCGTCCGTCGGCGTCAGGGTTGGCCTTGCCCATACTCGCAGAAGAAGGGATGGTGCGCGAACAGAAAAGGGAGAAAGCACAGGAAGAGAGAGAAGCAAGCAGTTAAGGAGGTAGTACGGGGTTTGGTGGGGGAGGGGGCTATTTTAGAAAACGTAATCAGGTTGCCAAGCTGTCTAATCGGCCCAGCTCGCCATCCCAGCTCGCCAACCCTCAGCTCGCCGGCTTCGGTGCATTTCGATCTCCAAAGCTGTCCAATCGGCCGAGCTCGCCGACTTCCGACGCGTTCCAATAAAGGCTAAGTAAGATAAAAGCAATACATTATTTGAATACTGCATGTCTAAGAATGTTTAAAGTTGTTTATTACAAAGACCAAGTGCAGGAATAAAATGGCGTGGCGCGCAGGCAGGGGGGAAAACCAGGAGGCGAGTACCAGTCGGCTCGGCAAACGAGCCATCCTTTATCTACCCGCCTCGCATCTCCTGTCCCGCAGACTGTCGCGCGCGGAGCATCTTGCTTATCCTCCCCAAATTCCTCTGCGCCACTGAGAGATTGTCGTCTATCTCATTCAGAAGCTGGGAAGGGGACGTCAACTCGCCAGCCTGGCGTATCCGCAACTCGTCAGCGAGGCGTGCATAGTCACATTGCAGCGCCTCGTGACCTCCTGCACCTCGTGGACCCCGCACACCAGTTTCTTTAAAAACTTAACCTCCCTCCTCGCCAGCTCTTCCAGATCCACTTCGGAGCCCAGGTAAGAGTCCAGCGAGCTAGGGGAGGGGAGGGGAGAGTAATGGGTACCCGCGAAGATTCCTCGGCAGCAGATTGGCTGGGGGGAACTGAGAAGGCGAACATCAGCAAAAGGAGGTATACAGGAAAGTCACATGAGGCAGGAATCCAAGGAAAGTTTACCTGACGAGCTCGACAACTCAAAGGAGATGCGGGGGAGGGGGGGGGGGGGGGGTAAACCTTAGATCATTCCCGCGATCTGGGCCGCGCGTTCCCGGTGAGATGAGTTCAAATCCCGGTATGGGGATGGTTTCCAGACCCGCCCCCGTGGTCAGACAGCTTGCTGAGGGGAGAGGGCGCGCACACCGGCGAGCTCAGCCTTTGCGAGCTCACCCCTAAGGTCCGAAAGGGAGGGGACGAGTCCCGGGGATGATTCTCAAGAGTCATGAACCGCGAGTCCCCCAGAGTGGTCTTATCTCGCGGGGTGGTGTCTCGCGGCGCGACGTCCTCCGCGCCATCAGGGTGGTTGTCTGGGCCGTTGCAGACCTCGACAATTTTCCTCCCCTTTTCAATGGCAGGAAGAGTGGAGGAGCCGGTCGCGTGCTCCAAAGTGGTCTTCAGGTCGTCAAAGATGGGCTCAGCCACCTAGGGGAATGTTTTCATCTTCTTGGAGTTAGGCTCGGCAGAGCCATCTCGCGGCACGACAGCTGGGACCGCTATTAGGGCGGCTACGCGGGCAGTTGATTCCTGGCGGGCGAGCATAAGCCGCTCTTGAATCTCCTTAGGGATCGACATCTTGGCAGGATTAAAGCAAAGGGAATGACAAGGGTCAGGCAGGTATGCAGGTGCATATATATAGCCACAGGTGGACCCCACCCATAGATTCCCTCTAGTCCACCCCACACTCGCCGAACACATAGGGTTGGATGTTCTTCCGAGCTTTGTCAAGCACAAAAATAGCGGGGATTGTGTACAATCCCGTATCTAGTGAGCGAGGGTGATGAATCCGGGGAAACCAGGCCGACCAACTCAGATTACCATGGTCCAGGCGAGCTGGGTAGATAAGTTCCGAGCCCGAGTTCGGCACTCGTCGACGGCGAGCTCGGCATTCGCAGAGTAAAGCCAAGATTCGTCA